>CM062808.1:984493847-985093847 GCA_031772625.1 Pinus tabuliformis | reverse complement strand
CCCTTCAAAATGATAGGTCACCTTCGACCAAATGAATGAAGGAATGACGTGCTAGCGGTGAAGTACAGGGGTGATAAAAGTGGCAAAGTACGCATATTAATGATAGGATCGCAAAATATATCAGAGTGCTGAAATCAATGCATATAACGAAAATTATCAATAAGTGTTGAGATGTCGTGAGATGATTTGAAAAGGAAAAAGGATATCGGGTGCAAGAAAGATACTTTGCCATCATCATTCCACTTAAACTACTATTATTGATTTTTTTAAAGATATCTCATGCATAAAGGTTCGAAAATATATTAGGAACATAACCTCTCTATAGTAATGGTAAAAAATAAGAAAAGGGAGTTATAATAACTATTGATGTTAAAAATAAGATTCCAATACCATCAGCGGTGCTTCTGTTGCCCGCAGGTGTTTATGACCTCGACAGAGTTGCTTTTTCACCTTTTGGAACCATGATACTCTATGTATAATTAGGAAAGTGCGTTATGATGTCAGAGTAGAGACCAATGTGCTGGCTTGGTAACCAGATGAATACATTTCCATTCACTGGGAAGGAGCGGAAGGTGGGCAGGCCGGCTCGTGATGAGACCTCCTTGTTATTGGGAAAACTAGTGTCCATTCAGAGCTGCTAGTCCCACTAAGACGGGTAGCTATCTTAGAAACAAACAGATTAAAGTTACTTATGTTTTCCTTTATGAGAGATAGATGAGAGAGAAGTAGAGAACACCAACCTCAGTCTTTCACTAGTCTCCTTACTTGTTTCCTCTCTCCTTTGATAGAGCTTTCGCCACTCCTTTCTCACTTGTCCCGCTTCAAAGAACACCTGTAGAGTCAAGGGAGAAAAATACCATCAAAGCATAGAGATCTATAACCATAAATAATGTAGGATCAGATGTACATTAACCATATAAATGCATACACAAACAAGATTCAGAGATATACAAGCATATGGAGGAAAACTCAAATAGCTTTATTGATAGAAGTAGTAGAAGAGAGGATTACAACCAAGCTATCTGATCTAGCATCATCCTCCCAGCATGAAAGCCCTCTTCACCTCATACAAAGCAAGATCACCCAACAGTGTCTTCAAAGAGAAACCAACAACACTTCCTTGCAAATTTCCAAATTCCAGCCTCTAGATCTCTAGGATGAGGGATCCATATATAGATGTTTACAGGAGAGTGAGTCAGCTTCTGGGATTTTGATTAGTGTCATTTCACTGATAGTTCTTGGTTCCACTTGGAGATTTCAGATCTCTTACTCATCCCTGGGCGAATTTAGAGAGGCAAGTGTCATATGAGCAGTTTCTAGAAGATTCTTTGGGTTTCCACCTAGCAAACTGCTTCTGCCATTTGTCTACTCTCGCTCATCGCACCCTACAGAAGGGCTTTCCAGTATGCATCACACCCCCCATGTGTAATAAGTGAGATGCATCTCACCCTATGCATGGAGCAGTTTGTATGGTCCTGTTTTGACTAGTTCTGAGTAGTTTTTCATGGAGAACTTCTGGGAGATGATGTAATCAGCTGACCTTGTTTCTTTAGGGTATGAAACAACACTTTTAGGGGTTTATAAGCCCTTGGTTCATGGACATATGTGATTGGGGTTGCAGTGCCAAAATATTTCTATAACAGTTTCCCCCTAAAGCATGAGGTCGTAAATATTTTGATGTTGGGTGAAATGCTTTATAATGAGGATCCGAGGTTTTTCAAACTAGAAGGTGATCTGTAATAATATACAATACAATACATTATCTTCATAATATTTTCATGATCTAGCTGAGGCAGGCATTCCCATGCTCAGCTTTATAAATTCATATTCATGTACATAAGACAGACAATCGTCTGTGTGGTAAACTGATGATTCTGGTAGAGCCATCATCCTTTAGTTTGGATGCTTATCTGTGCAGCTGTGACGTACATTTGATGTCTTTATTTTCCTAAATATATCGCAGCCTGGATGGATGAAACTATATCTGGGGTCTTCAAACTCATTCAAACTTTGCCTGAAGTACAAGTCGATCCACGTGAAAAGATGTTTTGATGTCGAACATGGAAAGACATTTCCTGATTACCAGCCAATGATGTAAGCTGTTAACAGGCGCGAGAGGAATCACCGATAATGATAATGACCCTCAAGGTACTACAGTACAATTTACGTGGTGTGAATACATGAGTTGATTTCAAACACCACGTAAAATCTTTCGGTTGAAGGCCATTGATGTAAACCTATCGCCGGAAGTGAGAAACTTGCCATTGAGGCATGCAAGCTTCAAAGTACGGAAAGGGTTGTTCCTAAGTCAACTTCTTGGATAATGAGCTGATGTCGACAAGAAGTGACCCGTCATAGGAGGGCCTTAATGAATCCCACATCTACAACACAGAACGGAGCAAATTATTTTGTGGAGGTGAAAATGATCTGATGATATAAGGTTCAGGGTGGCGGTCATGAAAAATGGAGAGTGAAGGTATTGCAGCAAATGAGACATTAGCTAGGTTAGTTAATTCTCTGAGTGACTTCTCTTGAACATACCAGTGACACTGAAATGGATTGGTAGCGTTAACCCCAAGGTGGATGGTATGGTAGACCAATGGTGATATGACTGGTGAATGGAATAACCCAACCCGACTCAATCATGGTGACGGAGTGAAAGTGTCATGTTCAAGAGTGACCTGCTACCAATGAAGCTATTCAAGTTTTCTTCCCTTTTCCCCTAATCATTGCTGACCAGTACCTCTTTATTTTTTTCAAGCTTGAGAGGGATAACATATGCTTGTTCTATAATTTTCCCTTTGGGCAAACCAGTCGCTATGTTTCAATAAGCCTAGCGACAGTGAAACTCACTCTTGTCTGCATGGACAAGTTTGTCACTATTGTTTTAACGAGTTTAACGACAAAGATAACTCGGTCCTTTTCAATTTTTAGAGAGTCTAAAAATAGATGTAAAGGCAACTCCAGTGGTCCTTTTTCGTAATGTAATCCTTTAAGTCCGAAAAAGTGTAAAATAATACGAAAGGGATGACTTTTCGATAGTTTTAACAAGCCGAACAAGACAAGCGCTTGATCATTTTGTGTAATAATCCCTCAGGTCCAAAAAGATTAAAATCTAGAGGAGGGATGGCACTTTCGATTGCTTTAATGAGTTGGAGAGGCCAATTGCTGGGAAATCTTTTCAAATTTTATGAGTCAGATGAAAAGAGCTTAAAGGAGACTCATTTTTTAAGGAATGAGTGATGTTTTTGGATAGCAACTGGTTCTAGGTAAGGTTTGGAACTTTTCAATCACGGTAGTGCAAAGAAGGTGGCTAATAGAATCACACGTCGCAGTTGTTCCTCAAAATGGTAAACAATCAAATGGAGGCGTATGATCGGCTAAAAAAGAGTGGAGGTGATGGTAAGAACACGACCAAGGTTCAAAAGCTGATAATTATGCGATCGCAAAGATTATTTACTGAAGGTGGGGTTCATTTTTTAATGAGCTTAAACTCTATGGGAACACTTGCTCATCGCTAGGTTTATTTTTTAACGAGCTTGAACTTCACATAAAACTGCTCATGGCTAGGTTTATTTTTTAACGAGCTTGAACTTTGCTTAAAACTGCTCGTGATAATAGTCAGAGACGTTGATTTCACCATTAACACTATGTTCTTTTGACGGTCGTGCTGCTTGTTCAATTACTCCATCAAATTGATTAGAAATGTAAATACATGCTTGAAAAATGAGTTAAATAACCATATTTTACTTGAACTACATGAATAGTAACATAAAAATAGTTTTTACCTCTCATTTTTACCATTTCATTCAAATTTGGGATTTTTGGAGCTCTGGAGGTGTTTTCCCCTTTGATTTTCACTAGTTGATTATGGGAGATTTTGTCGACTATTTTCGGTGCCATATGGACTAGGTAGGAGCTAACCTTGAGCTCTTCAATTGCATTCTTTCCTTTTCTGCTTTTGAGCATGCTTTCCTGTTCTTCTGGGCCTCTGGGTTTGAACAATTCATTCTCTCCCATCGCACCCAATGTACATCGAAAGGTGTGATGCATACTGAGCTGGCCATTGGCCAGCCAGGATGCATCTCACCTAGTACATAGCTGGGGTGCGATCGGCGCAAAAGGGAAAGTTTATGCACTGTTTTTCATGGAAATTTTGCCTATTTTTGCCTGAATCAGGATCCTAATTCTTCTCTTGTTTGTTTTTCAGAGATTCATTGGATCAAGATGATCGTTTCATGGCGTGAACGTGAGCATGAAGAAGAGGACATATTTTCTTTACATGATTTGGGTATGGTGACTGCTTTGCAGAACTGTGGTTTGCTCAAATTCTTCCATATATCCAGCATGAGGCAAAAATCAATTTGTTGCAATATTTTCTCGATGCATGGGACTCTACCAACCAAGTATTCCAGATTCGAGGTAAATCCATCCCTTTGACAGTTGAGGATATCTACTTCTTGACCGGATTATCGAGGTGTGGTGCCCCTCTCTCACTATCAGGATCCGCCCGTGGAGGTGAATCCGTGAGGGATTATGTTCACCAATTCTGTAGAGATAGATCTCAGCCGAGCAAGGATGGAAAGATCAATATTCAAGATGTCAATGATTGGTCCTTGAGGACTATCTTATTCACCTTTTCTAGATTGGATAGTAGTGCGACTCTTCATTTGGCCAATAGGCCCTATATGCAGTATGCTCTGGAATGCCTTGAACCAAAGGTATTCAACTGGTGTGATGTAGTACTTCCGATTATAAAAGAACAACTCACCAAGGTGAAGAATAGAAGATCTAAGAACTTTGGTTATGGTTCTATTCTCACCGCCTTCGCCTTGGAGAAGATCCCACTGATGCAGCCACAGTACATTTCACTCGGACCACTAGTACCGACGGAACCACAGATGCAGAGATGGGTCGATCTTATGGCTAGACATGCTGGTCAGTCACAGACTTCATTCTCTGATGCCATCTTTGAGTGGTTCGTTCATCAGGAGATGGTCTTTGTTGAGTATCCATATGCTGGGATGGATTTCCGGGGTGACCCAGATTTGGTGTTACCGGTTGGCGAGCAGTGGGGTGTTATAGGTAAAAGATCTTACCATATCTCTGTTTATTGTTTTTATAATGTTTTTATGTCTTTTAAATGCTATCAAGACTAATCAAACTCATATATTCATGCAGATATTGGACCAGTGTGATTAGCAGTGCGCCCGAGGGTAGCAGTTGCTGTTCTAGCAGGAGAGGCTGTAGGGAGGGCTGTCCTTCGTGATCTAGACGTAGCTGAGACCCTTGCAGTATTGCAAGATCATATCGAGGGTCTCACCCTTGGTATCCAAGATGTGAGGACCGATGAGTTACCTCTGATATTACAGCGCCATACTATTGGCGTGCCGAGTCGATGGACTAGGCTCTTATGTATGATCGCACAGGCAGTGACTTTTTATCACTAGCACCATTAATCTAGGGTGCTTTTCTGCATTTTTGAGTTTTTGGGTCATGTGACCGATTTTGTCTTTGACACAGAACATCTTTGATAAACTATAATCAATTATATATATTTTTGATTTTCAGAGCTTGATTTTGGTTAAGTTATATGATCCTAATGCAAATGTTGATTGAAATGCTTTCTTTTATAAATGCTGCAAATGTCTATCTAACACATAATTTGCTAATGAATCAATTAATGTGTTTAAGTTTCTGGAAATGTGTTGATATTGAATAGAATCAAACTGCCTTTCCAAAATCCTAACCCTTAGGAACATATGATAGATAGATGGATTCCGAACAAAATATATGCCAGTAAGCTGTAGGATGACAAGTTGTGAGTCTAGCTTAACAAAAAGTTGGCGTATGCCACGTGTGATGGCATCAGAGAGAATTTATATCAACGCGCTATACTCAGTGATGTTGTCCGTTGATCGGCCAATACATACTCCTCTGAAACTCACTAACTCACCGCTTGGATCAAAAATGGCCCAGGCCGTAGAAGATAGGTTCCGCGTACTACGACTAGCTCCATCGGCATATCCAACGAATGATTCCAATATGTTCGACATCTGCAACAAATGCAAAAATGGATTACCTAACCAAAATGATCACTCTTGATGAAAACAAAAATGTAACAAAAGCATATAAAGAGGTTCCTACACTTAGTCAAGCATAGTAACGCTTAAGGTACAACCTGTTTCGGGGTTGCACCAATGGAATTCCATTGTAATCTACTAGCTCGTAGGCTCCTTTTGCTAACACTTGTTTAACAATGTAGGGACCCATCCACAAAGATTGGAACTTACCTGCTCCCAATTTATCAGATTCTTGATCGTAAAGCAAGACCAGGTCACCTTCTGAGAAGACCCGGGGTTTGACATTTTTGTCAAACTGCACCTTAACTCGTTTCTTATCGGCTTCATTAGCCAAAGCGGCATCATGAGAGGTTTCATCCAATTGGATTAGTTCCAAGAACTGAGCCTCTTCTTCTGAAGTTCTGGGGAGAAGGTCGATTGCGAGCTTGAGAGATGAAATCTCACATTGAATTGGTAAGATGGCTTCCAGGCCATACACTAGCTGGAAGGGTGTAAACCTGGTCGCATTTCTTACTAAGGTTTTGTATGCCCACAAGGCTGAGTATAAGATTAGGTGCCAACTCCATTTGTGGACTCCAATCATCCTTTGCAGCATGTGCTTTAGGAATTTGTTGATGGCCTCAACTTGTCTGTTAGCTTGTGGATAATACGGAGTAGAACTATCGTGGGACAATCCTAGTTTGGTAGCCAATTCGACCATCATGTGATTGCGAAAATGCAATCCATGATCTGTGACTATAGCCTGTGGAACACCGAACCTAGAGACTACATGATTGAAAAAGAAAAGAGCAGTCGTTTCACCGCTGTTGTTTAATGTAGGCATCGCCTCAGCCCATTTCGTAAAATAATCAACTGCGACTATGATATACCCATGCCCCCCAGCCGAGGTGGGGTTACATGTCATGAAATCTATGCCCCATTTGGTGAATGACCCAACAACAACTACTGGTTGCAGAGGTGCGGGTGGTATTCTGGTTTTGTAATCGAAGATTTGACAAGCATGGCAACTTCTGATTGTGGTTATGCAATCCTTGAACATTGTTGGCCAAAAGTAGCCTGCTTGTAAAATCCTTTGCGCCATAGCGTAACTAGATTGATGCCCCCCACACACGCCTGAATGACAATCATTCAGGACTTTTTCGGCCTCTTGATGGGTGAGGCACATTCGTAGAACTGTATCGATATCGCGACAGTAAAGCATATCACTGACGATCATGTAGTCTTTTGCTTGGTATCGAGTACGTCATTGTTCAGAGCGAGAGGTATTAGGCCTATATGTTTGGGTCTGGAGATAGATGATTATATCTCTGTACCACGGATCGCTTGATGATATCAAAAACAAAGATTCATCCACGACTTTTTCTTTGGATGTTGAATCGTTGGACGACGATGGGAAATCACATAATAACTCCGTGAAAACTAGGGATTTCTTTGATTTGGACTTTACAAATTCCAAATCAAACTCTTGCAAAATAGCTATCCATTTTGAATATTTTCCCCCAAGTAACTAACACAACAGAATGTAAGTCATTGGGTTGAAATCTGATAAAATGGTAGTTTTGTGAAAGAGGAAATAGTGTCGAAATCTCTATACTGCTTGAACAGCTGCAAGAGCTAGCTTTTCAACATAGGAGTATTTTCTTTCTGTATCATTTAAGTTTCGGCTTAAATAATAGATAGGATGTTCGATTCCATTTTCTTCTTGAACTAAAACCATTGCGACGGTTGTATCTACTATAGCTAGATACAGGTTAAAGTCTTTTCTATAATCAGGAGCGTACATTAATGACGCTTTTATTAGGGATTCTTTTAGAGCATCAAAGGAAGCTTGCGCAACCTGATCCCAGTTGAAGGGTACTTCTTTTTTCAAAAGACGTGTATAACCTTTAGCAAGTTCGGCATAATTTGGAATGAACCTCCTCAGAAAGTTCGCTTTCCCTTGGAGTTTCTGAATCTGAAGCAAATTTGAAGGTGAGGCATATCAATGATTGCCTGAACCTTACATGGGTCGAGACAAATTTCGTCCTTAGAAACCACGAAGCTAAGTAAACGACCAGAACCAACACAAAACACACACTTGTGTGGATTGAGTTGTATCTTGTAGTGTTGGCAACGTAGAAATATAAATATCAAATGCCGCAGATGATCAGTCTGCTTTTGCGAATGAGCCGGAAGATCGTCAAGATATGGTTGAATGATGTTATTGATGTCATGGAAGGCATAATTCATAGCCCTCTAAAAGGTTTCCCCTGCGTTCTTTAAACCGAAAGGTAATTTGCGATACGCTAATGTGCCCCATGGACATATAAATGCAGTCTTCAACTGGTCCTGTGGGCCGATATTTATTTGATTATACCCAGAAAATCCATCCATAAATGAAAAGATTTCGCATCTGGCGCATTCATCAATTATCTGGTCAATGAAGGGTGTAGGGTAGTTATCCTTTGGACAAGCTTGGTTTACATCCCTATAATCAATACACACTCTAATCGTTCCTTGCTTTTTCATCACAGGAACAATATTCGATACCCAATCAGTTAGAGGAACCGGGTAAATGAAACCAACATGTAAAAGCTTTTCAACTTCTGCCTTAATGGCAGTGGCTTTCTTCGGATGCACCTGCCGAAGTCGTTGTCGTACCGATTTGACATCTGGATACATCTTGATTTCATGTTCAACTATACTCAGTCAATGTCCAACATTTCTTTGTATGACCATGCAAAGACATCTCTGAATTCGCGAAAGAGAGCGCAATATATTTCCAGTTCTAAAGAAGAACAAGATTTTCCGACATGAATATTCTCTACAACATTAGGTTTGATCGAGATATTTATGGCGATAGTTTCTTCAATATTGGACAGATTTCCCTCAAAATCCACCGTGTTTACAGTATTTGATAGAAAATCAAAAATTGAAGGATGATCAAGGTCATTGGATTAATCTTCGTTGTAATCTAGAATATGGGAACGATGGTGCTAATCTTCCCATGGTACCTCTCCTATCATCATCGACTGAATAATTCCTTCGTTTGTAGAATGTACATGTGACCAAGGATCTGAAGAGGTGCCATATTCTTTTGACCTATCTACCCAAACACTCGATGAGCGTTGATGTGGGTTTGTTGCCCAGGCTAAGAAGATTGATTGCTACAAAATTCTATTGGGCTTGGAGGCAAAACCTGTTGATGATCCATGCTAACAAAATGTTTGGAAATCTTCTGAATGGAAGATATCATATTGCAAGTTCCTATTGCTGCCACTTCCGCCAAATTACTCAGAGGCAGTAGGGAAAAAGTACCCATCAAGATAGGGTCTTTCAATAGGCCTACTCCGACATTTTGGAGCGAATGATAGCTTCCATGGATCATTGGAATGCTTCCTGTAACTTGTGAACTGTTGGGGAGAAAGGTTTGTTGATCAACGATTGTAATTCCTCCTTGGAAAGGAAATGCAATCTTTCTAAAGTAGGTTGATACAACAACAGCCATAGCATAAATCCAGGGCCTTCCCAGTAGGATATTGTAATCAAGGTTTCCATCAATAACTTCGATGTCAATTTCTACTGTCTTGCCCCCCAGTTCAACTTGTAAGTTACTTAAAATCCCGTACGGGGTGTATGTTCGTCCATCGAATGCTTTTAATGTCGTTGATGATCTTGACAAGGGTGGTGATCCTAAAGTTTTCCAGCAACTCATTGACATAATGCAGGTAGATGCCCCCTCATCAATAATTGTTCGATGAACAGTTTTGTTGAGGGCTTTCACTTGGATGAGGAAAGCGAGTTGAGCTGGTAACTGAGGTTCAAATCCTTTATGATTAAAGGCCACAAGATTGGAATCCATTGGGTCAATCCCACCTATTGCTGATAATAGAGCCTGCTTTTGGGAGGGGCAATTTTGTAGTACTTCAAGTGTTGACATAGCAGACGGCTATTGGGCCAGATCCTCTACTATATTATAATCCTGTGCCGCTTGGGCACTAGGATTAAATTTTGATTTGTGTACTACTCTCTTTGGTAGATGTATTGTTAGCTCAGGAATGATGGGTGGCACAACTTCGGTTGAAGTTGTTGTCGAACTACTAGGTTGATCTGCAGCCTTGTTGTTCGACAGCTGTGGATTCCCGTAATCTTTATTCCTTGTCGATATCAAAACATCATTTTATTGTTTCAAAATGGACAACATAAGCACTTGGGAAGGGGAAGCATTGTTGCTAGCAACCAAATTGGTTTTTGGGTTTGGAAATGGATCAGTCAATACCACTGAGGTTTTTGAACTCTTAAAGAATTTCTTAATCTCAGCTTTATATAACAATCTTTCATCCAAAGGTCCTCATCACATATGTGACATGGCCCCGGAGGTTTCCTTTGCCCAGAAGGGTTTTCAGAAGATTTTTCAGGAGACAAGTCATCCTGTTTCTTCTTTTTTCTTTTCCCTTTCTTCTTGCCCCCTAGCTGCTTCGATTATTTGCCTTTGTCGGTCAACACGGCATTAACCTCCGAGGAAATAAGTTCTTCATTTGCATTTTGACCAGAAACCATACGAGCTTTCTTAGATGTAGCCTTGCGGTTTTCTTGCTAGTTGTACCTAACACGCCATCATCGGCATGAGATTCTTTGCTTGATTTAGGAGGAGGAGGAACAGAAAACTCTGGTCTAGGAGGATCAGGAATTTTGTCATAGAGCGTGCCAGACTAAGTATAGATCAAGTCTAGATATTGTGCATGAGCAATGACTTTCTCTTCAGTGACAACCCCCCCTTTAGCCACATCTTCTGTAATAGAAGGTAATAATGACTTAATAAACCATTCAGCTAGCAGCTGATCAAGAACATATGTTTTTACCATTCGACAATGACGTCGCCGCTCATGAATATGATCAGATATGTGAGTGGCTGTCGTCTGCTTAAAATTGGTAAGAAGCTCTGTTCCTGTTTTGTACCTTATGGGTAACTAGAAATGGGTTAAAAAGGTTGTGGCAAGGGTGCTGAAGTTATTGAACGAAGCTCTAGGCAATTCGATGTACCATTTTGCTACGGGACTAGTTAACGTTTGCTAAAAGAGGTGAAGTCTAATCGAATCATCATTGAGAGTGTTGGATGAACACCACAGATGAAAGGTCATCACATGATTTGATGGATCTTCACCCAGATTTCCATTGAATTTAGGAATATCTGACGGAAGTTTATGAGGAATCGCCGGCCACCAAGGGGTGTAAGCAATTGGATCATTTGTTAGCCGATTCAGAACTGGTAATTCCAACATTGTGACGAAAGGCAACTGTTGATTCAGGTTTGGCGAAGCATACCCAGGATAAGATGGGATTGCCTGAGTAGTAGGCCTTTGCATACCAGCATAATGTATTTGATGCTGATAACTTTGATAAGGTTGATGGGCATAACCATTATGATATGATTGATGGTGACCGTTTTGAATATACGGTTGCCCATTACTCGCAAAGCTTTGTTGCTTAGGTCCTTGGTAAGCTTGCTGGAATTACGGTTGTTGATATTGCACCAGCCATGGTTGTGAAGCCATTTGTTGTTGTCCAACACTGGATGTTTGACCAAGATGAGGGGTGATAGTACCCGTTTGAGCCTAAGTCGCTTTAGTTAAGGAGCCACTAATCAGTGATTGCAGTTGAGTAGTTGAGACAAGGGGCTGTTGTATTACGACCTGAGAGACTTGAGGTTGACATACAACAGGCAACGCTTGTACTTGCGACACCGTTACAATAGATGGTTTAGTAAGAATATTCAACACAGGTAGATTTGGTTGCATTGAATATACAACTCTTGGCTGTTTAGGCGGTATTGGCACCCAACTACTGGATGCAATTCCAGCTTGACCCGAATTTTGTTTTGAATTCTCATATGGTTGTTCTCCTGGAGGGAACAATGAAAAGGCATACTGCCCCCCATATGGCGGCAATCCAGTGTTCAAAGGAAAAATTGGTCCTTGTATACTAGACTGCCCAAATTGATACTGCTGTGGAGGATCAATTTGCTGAGACTCAACATAAGAAATTCCAAATATTATTCCTGACAAACAAACGGGAATAGACCATACTGTCGAAATAGTCCCTGGGTGGACTCCATCTAGTGGTTGAGAGCTAGTTGGGACAGATGGTACACCACCGAACATCGTCGGATTAGTGGCAAGAAGTTCTGCTACTACTGTATCGGATGATACAGTCCTAGATGTCAATGGTTGTTCAGACATATTGAGTCTATCCAAAAGACTTCCTAGTGATTCTACAAGAACTTGCGATGAAGGTTGACTATCTTCTAAATTAGAAGGATATAGGTGGATCCCAGTTCCAAAATGCAGTGGGGTACTGGATGGAATATCCTCCACAATCTCTCCTATTGCAATCAGTCCAAGTGGAAGAGGCAGACCATCGGTCCGTAAAATATTTCTGGTGCCGAAGAAGGTACACACTCTACAGCGATAGATGTTGGAGAGTTAACACCTTCTAAATCAGTCCTATATGGAACCGGTTCAGGAATAGATGTGTTTACCGTTACAGTAGGATTAGTTCTAGTGTCCTCTTGTAACTGTGGAACTTCTTTTGTAGAGGCAGGGATACCATAAATAGTTGGAGTAATTGGAGTTTCTGAGGATGTTGAAACATAAATTTCAAACAAACCAGGAGACTTTGACCCAGTTAAATGAGATCGCTTGGCCGGGAATGGTTTTGTTTCTAGAGTCAAAGATGGTTGACTCATTAGTCTCCGCGAACGACGAGGTTTTGATTGACTTTCTTCCACGATTGTGGATTACTTGATCAAATCAAAATAAAAAGGGGAAAATGTTATTCCGAATTAACTGAATTTTATGACGCTTTGACACAACTTGCTTTTTCAATTTTTAAGAGTCGAGAAAAAGCTAAAGATGACTCTAGTCGCCTTCGATTTTTAATCAGCCTGAAGTGACAAGTGATCAGATGGACCTTTTCTTTTAAGGAGTCTGAAAAGGAATGAAAGTGACTACCCTGGAAATCTAGACAGATGGATTACCAAACCAATTGCAAAACTGTAGAATACTTTGTATGGTACGGCAGTCAATATTCCCGAATGTTGTGTTGAGTGCATTGTGATCAATAAGCCGACAGACACAACTTCCTAAGGATAAAGGATGTAGCCTATTATTGTCTCCCAATATATACTCGATGGTACGTGGGAGCACAAGTTCGTACTGGCACTTGTCATCTCAAAGAGGAGGAATCACCCAACCTACGATGAAAGTGATAGTTACTAGGCTTTACGACGCCGGAATATATCTCTAGCCTAGACTTCTAAATGTTGTGCGTTAGGTTCCAATGTGTTTTTATGTTCATTGAAGTTTATTTTACCATTGATCTTTCTTAAGAAGTTTGCCTTTAAGGTTCACTACGTGATGTAGATATACAATTCCTAAATATGCAATCTAGGATGATAAACAGTCATTTACTTTCTTTTTGCAATGAGAATCCTAGCTACTAAGGAAAGAGAAATGAAATTCTTTCAACATAGAGCAGAGAGCACACACTAGATGCACTTTTCCTAAATCAACTTTAGGATGCAGTTTTAATGCAAATGCACATGCATGTATTGTTTTTTCAGTTTCCTTAATGTGAGAATGACAAAAAGAAAACAAAGTATAGATCTGAACTATCTTCTTTCAAAGCGACAGTACTAAAAATTTTCTTTTCAAAAAACGAAAATAAAGCCAAGACGACACTTTGCGATTTTGAATTTAAAATTGTTTTCGACACTTGAAATACTAATGATTCAAATCAAATACAATGGCAAAAGTGTAATCGACCATCTAAAAGAGGAATTCTTTGTGACACTCTTTTCCTTGACTGAAATCGACACTTGCGACACTTTCAAATCAAAGGATTACAACTCGATTAAGCTACTATTTGCAAAGGAGAACTGTAAATGATTAAAAATACATTAAAAAAAAATTCACAATTCCTTCTGATGGACGCTGAATAATGCAAAGGAAGATGGTTTCAAAAGAGATATACTGATCATAGACAACAAAACTACTAAATAAAGCTGAAGATAATGAAGAAAAAACAAAATCTGGAGGCAGAAACAGTCTCATTCAATCATCTCACCTATAACATAGGGAGACAGGGATGCATCTCACCTGCAACACACGGGAGATGCGATGCATCCAAGTTGCCAAGAAGAGATAGTGCGTTGGTCCGGGGATGAGACTGTGCTTGGTTTTCACTCACAGTTTGTAGCTAAGTTCAGGGATTTAGGCTAAGCTAATGATTGTCAGTAAACACAAAGTATAGGGGCTGATTTGATGAGGTTATTTGAGCTACCACCAGGGCACTTAGGATGTTTGCAAGCTAGATGTTCAGTTCATAAACGAACCTAGAGATTGACTGAAGCAGTGTTGATCTACTTTGTAGTTGCATAGCAAAAGCAGTTTGAAGGCTGGCTAGCTTAACTTCAGGTTCTGTCTATGGTTTATAAAGAAAACAATGGTAACAAAACAGACAAACTATTCTCTCCCCAATGGAGTCTCCATTTTGTTATTGGGAAAACTAGTGTCCATTCAGAGCTGCTAGTCCCACTAAGACGGGTAGCTATCTTAGAAACAAACAGATTAAAGTTACTTATGTTTTCCTTTATGAGAGATAGATGATGTTATGCTCTTAACCTGCAAAAGATACCCAAATACAGAATATGCAAAGAAAGATACCCAGAACATAGAATAGTGAGAGACAACAACAAATATTTTATTATTCAGAAAGCAATGTTCACTGGCCTCTTCGAGGGGGCAACCTCCAATAGAGTAGAGCTCGATACAAAAATAAGACACGATGCTCCTCGCAGAGAGTCTCTATCCTTTATATATGACTCATACATGCAATACCATGGATCAATACCATGGGTTTTATTAATACCATCTACCTAATACCATGGTCCATTTGCAACTAACTGTGGTCCCGTCATTAATTGCGGGTTAACCACTTACAATTATTAATATGGGCTTTATTGACTCTTTACTATGACTCGATCCCACTAGATAAATAAGGGGGTTAGGGTGGGACCCTAACATGCCCTCCCCCTTAAGAATAGCCTTGTCCTCAAGGCTGAAGTTGCGGAAACTGCTGAAGAATAGTGGCTGGTTCCCAAGTTGCATCTTCTGAAGAGGTGTCTTTACACGTGACGAGAACTTCCCTAATCATGCGGCCACGCAGATGCCTTTCTCGTGTGTCTAGGACCTGTTCAAGTTGGAGCTAGATTGACCCTTCCTCGTCCAATTCAGGTAGACTGGTTTGAATTCTACAATTGTTCCCAATCACTTTCTTAAGGCATGAGACATGGAAAACTGGATGGATTTTTGCAGTAGGCGGCAAAGCCAGCTTGTAGGCTACTTCTCCAATTTGCTGAAGTACTTGATATGGTCCGTAGAATTTTGGAGATAGTTTCTGACAACCCTTGTCTTTGAGTGATGTTTTCTTATATGGTTGTAGCCTCAAAAAGACCTGATTCCCTTCTTGAAATTGGCGCTCTGAGCGATGCTGGTCTACCTGTTGCTTCATGCGGTTTTGAGCTTGATGAAGATTCTCTCTAAGATGGGCGAGCATGGTTGCGCGGTTTTCTAGGAGTTGATCCACTACTTGTACCTTTGAGCCCCCCTTGATATAAGAAGTAGGGGAAGGAGGGAGTTGACCATATACTACTTCATAGGGAGTCATTTTGGTGGTGGCATGACAGTTGGTGCTATACCACCATTCAGCCAGAGGTAACCATTGTACCCAAAGATGTTGCTTTTCTAAAGTGAAACATCTAAGGTAGGTTTCCAAACATTTGTTGATGGCTTCCGTTTGACCATCCGTTTGTGGATGATAAGAAGTACTAAGTTTTAGTTGGGTACCTTGTAGCCTAAAGATTTCCTGCCAAAAATTACTGGTGAAGATCGGGTCGCGATCGGACACAATAGAAGTGGGCATGCCATGCAATTTGAAGATCTGATCCATGAAAGATTGAGCGACCAAAGTCGGTGTAAACGGGTGGGGTGGGGCGCAGAAATGAGCATACTTCGAAAGTCTGTCCACAACCACTATGATGACTGACTTGTTTCGTGACTTTGGAAGACCTGTAATGAAATCCATAGAAACCTCCGTCCATATTGCTGCCAGGATGGGCAACGGTTGTAATGTGCCTGGTGCTTTGACAGTCTCCCCTTTGTGATGTCGATAGACATCACATTCTGATACAAAAGTGAGAATGTCCTTTTTCATGCCTGTCCAAAAAAATTATCTTTTGGTGTGAGCATACGTCTTCCGAAAGCCTGAATGTCCTGCAATGGGGGATGAGTGCAATTCTGCCAAAATGTGACTTTTGAGGGTGGATGTTGGTGATATTACGACTCTGTCCCTGTAGCGAAGAATCTCATCCTGCCACGAGTAGCCCTTGGTGGAATTTGGATCCACCTGTAATTGAGAAATGAGTTGGGAGAGCCCGGGATGTGAAAACCATTCCCTGCGAGCTTCTTCAATCCATTCTAGAATGGGAAGGGAAATTGCTAGCAGGGTACTTCCCTCCTCAAATTGGCAAGATAATGCATCTGCTACACTATTTTCTTGCCCTTTCTTGTAAATGATCTCATAATCATATCCCAGAATTTTGGCAAGCCATTTATTTTGTTGTGGGGAGGATAGGCGTTGCTCCAAAAAATATTTAAGACTGTGATGGTCTGTGCGGATTTGGAAACGTCGCCCCAATAAGGTCACCAGGTCTCTACTGCATGTAAAATGGCCATCATTTCCTTCTCATAGGTAGATTGGCCCAGATTCTTCCCACTTAGTTGTTGGCTTATGAAGGCCAAAGGTCGCCCTTCCTACATTAAGACCGCCCCAATACCTGTACCCGAAGAATCACATTCAATGACAAAAGATTTGGTGAAGTCAGGTAGTGCTAAGACTGGAGTGGAACACATGGCATTTTTGAGAGCTGTAAATGCCTGTTGTGCATCCTCATTCCAGAAGAATGAATTTTTCTTCAAGATTTGAGTGAGGGGCTTCGCTATGTGACCATAATTGCGGACAAATTTGCGATAATAGCCTGTGCGACCCAAAAATCCTCTCATGCTCTTCAAGGTCTTAGGTTGAGGCCAATCCTGCATTGCTTGGATCTTTTTGGGGTCGACCTTGACACCTTCACGCCCCACAATGTGGCCCAAATACTCAACTTCTCCCATGCCAAATGAACACTTGGACATCTTGACAAATAATTTATGCTTGCGGAACAGTTGCAAGAGTAGATCTACATGCTGAAGATGTGCAACCCAAGTGAAACTATAGATGAGGATGTCATCGAAGAAGACAAGGACAAATTTCTTGAGATATGGTTTGAGAAGGTGGTTCATAAGGCTTTGAAAAGTAGATGGGGCATTGCAAAGACCGAATGGCATGACCAAGAACTCATAATGGCCTTCATGAGTTCGGAAAGTAGTCTTTGGAATGTCGACTTCTTTCATGCGAATTTGGTGGTAGCCTAAGCGAAGATCCAGCTTAGTGAAGAATTGAGCCCCATTGAGTTCATCCAACAAATCGTCAACCATCGGGATGGGAAATTTATCTTTGACTGTCAACTTATTGAGGGCCCTGAATTCTGGACACATCTGCCACTCCCCATCTTTCTTGAGCACCATGACCACCGGTGATGAATAAGGACTAATGCTGGGACGAATGACACCTGCTTCCAAAAGTTCCTTGATTATTTTTTCTATTTCATTCTTTTGGGTGAACGGATATCTGTATGGGCACACATTTGGGGGTTGGACCCCTGGAACCAAGGTGATGCTATGATCATGTTCCCCTTTCGAGGGGGAAGCTCATGAGGCTTGTCAAAGACCGGCAGATGGTTATTTAAAATCTGTTGCATCTTAGGATGAATCGGCAGAGACTTGGTTTCGACTGCCTGGATGGCATTAAATTGAGCTATAACTCCATGATGGCCCTTTTTTAGCAATTTTTCCATCCTATGCGAGCTGATGATAGAGGGAGCTCCCGCCTGGAGTCCATGGAGGGTATGTGTGGAGTTGTTTTGCTTAAAACTCATATATAACTCCTGGAAATCCATTGTGATTGGCCCAAGAGTGCGAAGCCATTCAGCACCGAGGACAATGTCGCACCCTCCCATGTGTATGGCAAACATGTGGGTCTTCAACTGATAATCTCCCATTTGAATTTTGACATTTTCACAGCGGCCTTCGCATTTTATTGTGCCCCCATCCGCAATTTGGACTTGGAAGTTAGAAACTGCTCGTACAAAACAATGCACTGCTTTCGCGACTTTTTGATGGATGAAATTATGTGTACTTCCACTATCAATCAAGACTACTACTAGGTGATGTTTAATAAAACCTTTGATTTTGATAGTTTGAGGTGAAGAAATCCCTACCAAAGCATGCAGTGAAATAACTGGTTCGTCAGGGACATTGTCCTTTTGGTTGTCCTCTTCTACCGCCTCATGTTCCTCCAGTGGTGGATCTTCCTCCGATGAGCTGTAATCAGTGGCATCAATTTGAAAAAATTTGGGCTCCTTGAATTTATGACTTGGGGAGTATTTTTCATCACAGTAGTAACATAATCCTTGCTTTCTTCTTTCAGCCATTTCTGCAGGTGACACCTTTTGAACCTTAAGTGTTTGAGTCGTGTTGTGAGCCTGTGGGGGGCAACCCTTAGCAGTGAAATTTGGGCGACTGTATTGGGCTGCTAATGCATGTTCTGTTGAAAAGTGTGCAACAAGAAATTCTTGTTGAGAATGCAACAAGATGATGGAGCTTAGTGGAAAGGAGTCGCCTTCACTAAGTGGGCCCGCAGGCAAATTATGGCACAAAGTCTATTTTTGGATCACAACAGGAGTTATCACAGCAAGAGTGATCACAGCAGGAGTGTCACAGCAGGAGTGATCACAGCAGGAGTGATCATAGCAGAAGTGATCATAGCAGGAGTGATCAGAGTCTATTTTTAGACTGCTAGTCAAAAATAGAAAAGTCAAATATTATTGTCTCATAATAATATTTAGACTATAAACTTTATCTTATCCTCTTGGAGCACTTTAGTTTGAGCTACAGATGTGGCACATGCAACTGTCAGAAGGAAATACGCTTTCTTTGTGGGTTAGTTGAGCTATTGCATGCAGGACATCAGTTATAACTCATGTGGTTGAGTTCTGTGGAGTTGGCTGAGCAGTTAATGGAGTTGTGTTCAGTTTGACTTAGTTGAACTAGTTGTATTTAGTCTAACTGGTCAATAGACTAAGTGATGATTTGTGTGAATTAGTTACTAATTACTTCACTAATTATTAACTCATAATGCAACTGAAGAATACATCAGTTAACTCAGTGCATGTACAGTTCAGTGGAGACAGGTGTTAGAGGTTGAGATTGCTATCAGTTGTGCATGAGATTGTGCACATGCATGGATTGAGTAATGCCAATGAAGACTGCGTAGTGTTGGGGCCAATACCAAGAAATATAGCTTGTTCTCACGTGATTCCCAGTGTGGGTGATTCTCTTGAGGTAAAAAACGAGTTTGGTTCAGCCATTCTCATTCATTCTCAGTAGATATTGTGCAGTGGAGGCAGGCAAGCAGCAGAGGAGATTTGGAGATCAGATCTGAGCTGTATTGTGTGTAACAGGTGGAGATAGTACTGAGATACTTGTGAGGAGTATTGTACTATGTTTTTTACATGCTCTCAATCAATATAATATACAAATAGTTGGGGTTTTTAGCGAGATGCTTTCCCCGGGAAAATACTGTGTTGATATGTGTGATTGATGCTTCTATGTGCGCATGTTATTGTTTCTGCTTCTGTAAATTGATGATCAACGTAGAGGAGGTTATGTATTATGCATGTATTCTGCAATAGTGTATAATCGGGATAATCTCTATGAATATGTGTCATATTACTCAAAATTTCTACACGTCCCACGTTACGAGCTACCTTACAAGCCTCCGTCCATGTGGGAGGGTGGTGCAGTAAGACATGGGCTTTTATGGCTTCTTTAAGACCGCTGATAAAACATTCCATGTAGAACACATCTGAGAGACCCCTAGTGTGGAAGGCTAAGGCTTCAAAGGCTGTAATATATTCATCCACTGTGCCAGTCTGTCGGAGCTTAGTAAGACGACCCAAAAAAGAAGATTCCTGTTCAAAGCATTCTGTAAGAGCTTTTTTGAAGGAGGTCCAAGTCATAAAAGGTCCATTGCAACATTGATACCATTCCCACCATTGCCACCTTTCATTGTCCAAGTACATGCTCCCCACCATAAGCTGAGTCTCATTATCTAAGATGTTATTCAGATTGAAATACTGCTCCATTTGTGCTATCCATGCTGCCGGGTGAGAACCATCAAATTTATGCATATCCAACTTGGGAGGTCGCGGATGGGATTGTTGGTGGGGACCCCCGAGGTGAAGAGAGTGGCTAGACTCACCCTCACTGTGTCCATTTCCAATATACGCTTCCTAATGGGCTTCCTCCTTGCCCTTCGGGATTATGCTAGTTAGTTGGTCAAGCTGAATTTGGAGGGATTGCAAGGATTCTTCAAGTTTGTCCATCCTCTCATTGGCCATAGCTTGAGCTCTAGTTTCTACCATGCACCGACCTAATGTTCTTGAAAATTGGGACCGCCCAAAAAAGAAAATTTCACTAAGAATTGAATGGTACCACCGTGCTCAGCTCGTCGTCCTGATTCTAATAAGCTAGATCACCAATAAGCACCCCAGGAGATCTCAATTTTTTTTTTTTTTTTGAAAACTCCTAACGAAGTTTTACTCCTTCCTTAGGAATACTGCAGTAGCCAAATCCTCAAAATGTCAATGCTACCAAAAGTCCTGTGAAAATCATGCCCTGGTATAGGAACCCCACACAACTACTCAGATCAGGTGGATCTGAGAGATCTGAATGGCAGATCGGATAGCTCTGAGCGGTGGAACAAATTGCTGCTGTGGATCTGATGGATCTAATAGATCGGAATGGCTGGTTTGCTAACTCGGAACTGTGGGACTGATTTCTGCTGCTGTTGCACGAGCGGATCTGGCAGAGATGATGTGTGATCCCCAGATAGAAAAGGGAACTATGGTCTTGAGGAGTGTCAAGTGCTACAGATCGCAATATACATAAGGGTTTGACAGTAGTACTCGGCCCAATGTTTCAGGGCTCTAACTAAGGAGGATCAACCGTACCCTTAGCTGTAAAACCCAACTACCCTATCGTACGGGTGAGTAATCTCTTCGAGTGCTGTTCTCGATGTACTGTAGTAGCAAGATGGCCGACGATTTATCTATGGTGAGGTTGCAGAGGAGCTAAGGGGCTTACGATATGCCCAGAAGGTACTTGGAAGACAGTCCGTACGCAGTTCTGTCTAATGCGCTACTACTCGAAGGGGTACCCACAGGGGTTACAAGGGAGTCCAACAAGCATGACCACCTCTTGTATTTCTTGCGTGCATGCCTCCCCAAATTCGCAGGTTTATGCACTCAACGATAGATCCCGTGGTTTAAAGACGCCAGAACATGTCTCTAGCCAAAAAAAAAAAAATTGCTAAGAAATGGAGATCCCACCAGCCCTGGAAAGTGCTCTGATACCACTTGTTATGCTCTTAACCTGCAAAATATACCCAAATACAGAATATGCGAAGAAAGATACCCAGAACATAGAATAGTGAGAGACAACAACAAATATTTTATTATTCAGAAAGCAATGTTCACTGGCCTCTTCGAGGGGGTAACCTCCAATAGAGCAAAGCTCAATACAAAAATAAGACACGATGCTCCTCGCAGGGAGTCTCTATCCTTTATATATGACTCATACATGCAATACCATGGATCAATACCATGGGTTTTATTAATACCATCTATCTAATAACATGGCCCATTTGCAACTAACTGTGGTCCTGTCATTAATTGCGGGTTAACCACTTACAATTATTAATATGGGCTTTATTGACTCTTTACTATGACTCGATCCCACTACATAAATAAGGGGGTTATGGTGGGACCCTAACAGATGAGAGAGAAGCAGAGAACACCAACCTCAGTCTCTCGCTAGTCTCCTTGCTTGTTTCCTCTCTCCTTTGATAGAGCTTTCGCCACTCCTTTCTCACTTGTCCCACTTCAAAGAACACCTATAGAGTCAAGGCAGAAAAATACCATCAAAGCATAGAGATCTATAACCATAAATAATGTAGGATCAGATGTACATTAACCATATAAATGCATACACAAACAAGATTCAGTGATATACAAGCATATGGAGGAAAACTCAAATAGCTTTATTGATAGAAGTAGTAGAAGAGAGGATAACAACCAGGTTGTCTGATCCAGCATCATCCTCCCAGCATGAAAGCCCTCTTCACCTCATACAAAGCAAGATCACCCAACAGTGTCTTCAAAGAGAAACCAACAACACTTCCTTGCAAATTTCCAAATTCCAGCCTCTGGATCTCTAAGATGAGGGATCCATATATAGATGTTTACAGGAGAGTGAGTCAGCTTCTGCGATTTCGATTAGTGTCATTTCACTAATAGTTCTTGGTTCCACTTGGAGATTTCAGATCTCTTACTCATCCCTGGGTGAATTCAGAGAGGCAAGTGTCATATGAGTAGTTTCTAGAAGATTCTCTGGGTTTCCACCTAGCAAACTGCTTCTGCCATTTGTCTGCTCTCTCTCATCGCACCCTACAGAAGGGCTTTCCAATATGCATCGCAACCCCCGTGTGTAACAGGTGAGATGCATCGCACCCTATGCATGGAGCATTCTATATGGTCCTGTTTTGACCAGTTCTAAGTAGTTTTTCATGGAGAACTTCTGGGAGATGATGTAATCAGCTGACCTTGTTTCTTTAAGGTATGAAACAACACTTTTAGGGGTTTAGAAGCCCTTGGTTTATGGACATATGTGATTGGGGTTGCAGTGCCCAAATATGTCTATAACACTCCTATTCCAAGGACTTTATTTTTTTGATGCATCCATTGGATCATATCCCTGATGTGGTGGCCATAGTGGGAATGCCACTTTGCTACTTCCTTATGATCATGGTAGGCTGGCTCATGATGAGACCCCCTATCCTCTATCTGAAAAATCATAGAATTGTTAATAAACATATATATATATATATATATATATATATATATATATATATATATATATATTAGACAACACTTCCTATTTATATATAGAAGGTGGCTGAACACTCCTTAAGAGTAGGGATGGTGGAAGAAGTCTGAACATATCAATAGAAAAAAGTATTCCCTTAACCTTATTTGATGATAAAGAACATAGAGAATTATAGGGGTTAGGGAAGAACCAACATGGTATAAATAATCAATCAATTCAATTTATAGTGGAAATAAGGACAATGAAGTGATATAGTTGGTTGTGTCCTTCCTTTTTTGATCAATACAAAGCAATCTCATTAAAGATGATAATATTCCATTTTTTTGTTCCAGTAAACTTCTAATTTTGTATCCTTACATATATATTTGTATACTTGCCCTATACAGGATCATAAAGAGTGAGCAAAGGAAATAGATGATATCCACAAAGTGCTTATTACCTAAAGGAAACATAAAAGGAAAACCTCACACAAAGAGTGTTGTTCCTTATAGGGAACAGTAAGAAAAACAAACAAAAGGGTGTTGTTCCATAGAGGGAACAACAACTATTCCCTGTAAGGAACAACAAATGAAAAATACATGCAGATGGTGTTGTTCCCTGTAGGGAACAGTAAAAGGATATATACACGAAAGTGTTGTTCCTTATAGGGAACAACAAATGTTCCTTAAGAGGAACAGCAGGAAGAAAAACTGCACATCGAAACTGTTGTTCCTTAGAGGGAACAACAGCTGTTCCCTGTAGGGAACAGCAAAGGAAATACATGCCGAAAAAAAAAACTTTGTTCCTTAGAGGGAACAACGTCTGTTCCTTAGAGGGAACAATCGTTGTTCCTTATAAGGGACAACAAAAAGAAAAAAAAAAAAAAAACTGGACGGGAAATTGTTGTTCCTTAAAGGGAATAGCAGCTGCTCCTTAGAGGGAACAGTAGTTGTTCCTTAGAGGGAACAACAGTTGTTCCTTAGAGGGAACATCAGTTGTTCCTTAGAGGGAACAGCAAGAAAAAAAATACACGAAATTGCTGTTCCTTAGAGGGAACAGCAGTTGTTCCTTAGAGGGAACAACAACTGTTCCTTAAAGGGAATGGCAATTGTTCCTTAGATGGAACAACGGGAAAACAAAGACACATGGAAATGATGTTCCTTAGAGGGAACAACAGCTATTCCTTAAAGGGAATAGCAGCTATTCCTCTTGAGCTATCAATGTCTGGATTTCAAAAATTCAATTGGGAAGATAGGTTCTTTGCAAAACACTAGATGATATGGGGAATATCCCGTGGTATTTCTCCATGTCGTGCGGTATGCCCACAAGGCTTTTGGTAATCGGGTAGCCCAGTCATGTCTATGTGATTCAACTTTCTTTGTGATATTGCCTCAATTACTTTATTGGTGCTTTCTACATGTCCATTTGCCTGTGGGTGGTATGGAGTTGTGATTCTGTGCATGATATGATGATTCTTTAATGTTGCAGCAATCTTATGGCATATAAATTGCGGCCCTCCATCTGTGATTATTTCTCTAGGCAAGCCATATCGCACAAATAGTTGGAAAAGAAAGTGGATTACCGAGTCCTCTATTGCCCTTGGTAATGCTTTTGCCTCCACCTATTTAGTCACATATTCTATTGCGACTAGTATGTATGTCTTTTGATTAGATGATGGGTTTATTGGACCAATGAAGTCTAACGCCCATCTTTCAAAAGGTTCAATGACCACTTGCGGATGTAGGGGCATCTCATCATACTGCCCAGGGCATCCCATTCTTTGGCAACTATCGCATGCCTAGACGAACTTCTTGGCGTCTTTGAAAATGGTGGGCCAATAATAGCCCATCTGCAAGACTTTGTGACCAGTCCTACGGTCTGCAAAATTACCACCGCAAGATCCGTCATGGCAAGATTTCAGGATGTCGAAAACTTCATCTTCCCTGACACATCTTCGAATGTGCATATCGGCCCCTGTATGAAATAAATACCCTCTAATCCAGGAAAACCAAGTGCTATGTTGTACTATTTGTTTTCTTTCATTAGACGTCAGGTGCTTGGGTAATTTTCCCACTGCTAGGTAGTTTGCAACATCCGCGTACCATGGTGTTTTCACGGTGACAATGAATAAGTGTTCATTAGGGAACTGGTCTTCTACTACTGCCGAGTCATCTATCTTTGGTATTTGTGAAAGGAAGTCTGCTACTGGATTTTCTTTTCTTGGTCGATCCTTGATAATTATGTCAAATTCCTGCAGAAGGATCAACCATCTTGTCACTCTTCCATTTGTAACAGGTTTATTAGCTAGATATTTAATAGCAGAGTGATTAGTATACAAAACCATAGGGTATCCTGTTATATACTGTCTGAATTTATTGATAAAATAGATTACAGCCAAAAATTCTTTTTTAGTCACAGTGTAATTTAATTTAGCAGGAGATAGATTTTTGCTGATGTAATATATTGCATATGGCTTTTTATATTTCTCCTGGCTGAGAACTACTCCAATGGATGTGTCTGAAGCGTCGGATGAAATCTAGAATGGCAAATCCCAGTTTGGGCCCTGTAATACTGGGGTTGTTGATACAAGTCGTTTTAAATATTCAAAAGCAATGCCACATTTATTAGTCCAAATGAAATCGATATTTCCTATTAATGCATATAATGGTGTAGTGATTTGAGAAAAATTATTTATAAATCTTCTATAATAGCCAGAGAATCCCAAGAAATTGCATAGCTCAGTTTGTGTGGAAGGGGTAGGTATTAAAATAATTATCTAAATTTTTGTTGGATCTACCTGGATTCCAGCTGCTGAAATATAGTGACCCAAGATGAGGACCTCAGTCATCATCATGTGGCATTTTCATGGCTTAAACAGAGCCTAGTAGCAATGCATATTTGCAGAACTTTCTCTAATGTTTGCAATGCCGGCTTGAAGTCATCTCTATAAGGTGTAAAGTCATCCATGTACACCTCAAGCCCTTCATTTATCAAATCTGAAAAAATGCTGAATATAGACCTCTGGAATGTGGCAGGTGCATTGCACAACCCAAAAGGTAAGACGCTGTAAGCAAATGTCCTCAAAGGGCAGGTAAAGGTAGTCTTATCCTGGTCTTCAGGGGATATTTGAATTTGATTGTAGCCATTGAAGCCGTCTAGGAAAGAAAAGAATTTTTTCCTGCTAATGTGTCCAAGACCTGGTCAATGAACGGAAGGGGAAAATGGTCTTTTTGGGTTGCTTTATTAAGCTCTCTATAGTCAACACATATACACCACTTTCCATTATTTTTAGGCACCACTACTAAAGGAGAGACCCATTTGCTGTCAGATATAGGGTAGATGAAATTTACATCTAGCAATTTTTGTAGTTCATCTTTAACAATATCTTCAAGGTGAAGGTTTAACCTCCGTTGAGGTTTTCGAATGGGCATGACATCTTTCTCTGCATAGATGTGGTGCATGCATAATTGGGGATCAATCCCTTTCATATCCGGGTAATCCCATGCAAAGGCCTCTTTATATTTTCTCAGAAGTTGAACAAGCTTCTGTTCCTAGTCAGCAGTCAGGTTTTTGTTAATATTTAAAGTTTTCCTAGTTCAATCTCTATGGTTTTGTTGTTATAAACAGATGTTGTTGGTATTAATGGGTCGTTAATATCTTTTAAGGGATCTTCTTCTATTTCGTTATCGAGGGTTGCTTTGATCATGCGACATTTTAGATGGGACACGACATCTGGTTGGTTAATGTAAGTGTTAATGATGTCATCTTCTGTTTGATCATTTGAATTCGAAAGCATCTTCTATAGTTAATGGTGATCTAATGTTTTCAGTTAGATATGATACAGGTTGTTTTTTGGTTTTTATTATTATTAAGCTTGGCTGAGCTGGAGGATATAAGGCTAAATTCTTCACATTGCTTCCTCTTGCTATAGTCATGTTGCTTGTTCGGTAGTTTATGTAAGCATCCGCAGTTGCTAGCTAAGGTCTACCTAGAATTAGGGAATGTCCATCGAGTCAATTTCTAGGATTGATGATCAGAAAATCTGCCTGGTATTCCCATGAATCTATACACACCATTACATCCTATAATGTGCCTTCTAGTTTGACTATCAATCGGTCAGCCAGTTCCAACAAGGTGTTGGTTGGGTCCAGGGATGTAATGCTAAGCTTTTGACAAGTTGTTGTTGTAAGAATGTTGATTGTTGCTCCTAAATCGACTAATGCATTGGGGAAGGAGCATCCATTTATTTGCACAGTAACTATAGGATTTCCTGGGTCCTCATATTTTACAGGTGTTTCTCTGCCTAACAATTTTATCAGATAAGGTACCGACTACATGGACAGTTGGGGTTGTTTTTATTTTCCTCTTTGGCTTTTTCGTACACAATTCCTTAATAGTTTTTGCATAAATTGGAATGTCCAGAATAGCCTGGAGGAGAGGTATTTTTACACACAAATTTTTCAATTCTCCCAGAAGATCAAAATCAAGATATTCGATTGGGCAGGGTATGATTAATCTTTCTAGGAACGGTGGAGAAGAGGTGATCGTTTGATCATAAGTTTTCTATTTAACCATGTTCTCCACTTGTGGTGCTTGTTCTACAGGTAATGGATCTTCAATTTTTTTATTTTTATCCCCCTCTGATTCTATTATCTGCCCAGACCTTAATTGAAGCTCATTGCGCTCCCTTGACTCGGTTTCTGGCTCTGGTCCTTCAATAATTTGCACAAATTGAATCGGTTTGTTATTTGGGTTGGGGTTGGGTTGGGCTAGGAGCTGCAGTCGTAGGTTGGTCTGAGGGCTTTGTTGCAATGTGTAAGGTGCTGGCAGTGTAGGTTGAGGTAGGGGGATTGTTCCTACTGCTGGTTTGTAGGTCTTTGCCAGCTTGACTGCTAGTTCTAGTTCTGTGAGGTGGAGGGTGACCATTGAGATTGATATGCATTATTTTGCCAAAATAGTAGGAAGTAAGAGGAATTTGGCCAATTGTTATTTTGATTTGATTGGTTTGGCCAAGGTGGCATAGGGAATGGTTATTGTGACCAATTGGAAAAAGGTGGCTGATTCTACCACATAGCTCCTGGGTATTGTTGCAAATTATATTGTGAGGGCTGAAATAAAGAAGATGAATCATTATGCGTACCTGTTTGTCATGGTTGTCATTGGCAATGCTAATTTAGCAGGTAGACTGGTTCTGTTTCCTCCTCTACCTCCTTATATACTTCTTTTAACCCTAGAAGTGATAGGCAACTTTCTGTGGCATGATCTTTAGTACATATCGCACAAGTTTGCACCATATTCAGCGGGCGCTCTTTGTGACTATGCTTCTTCCTACATTTAGGACAGAATATCACCAAGTTTTGTTTTGCTTCAGACTGCTTTTGCTTGGCTTGCATAATGTCCAATTGCGTTAACGGAGTTCCCAAAATATCTGTTTTGAAATCCTCTAGCAGGTTTGCAATTTGTGCATGAGTTATACCTCCACCAGAGATTTTGTTGTCCCTGGAGGTCATGTCACGTTCTGCTAGTTTCAATCTCGTACTGCCTCTTGAGCACCTGATACACAATTTAATAATGTCAGCATACTCTTCTTGATATATATCACCTTTACCCATAATATTTAATGTCTCTATCCACTGTTCTTTCATCCCTTTAATCAGTGTAGTTTTTAGTACATTATCAGGCAAAGGTAGAGTTGCATAGGGAGACCGTTGGAGGTTATATTGAAAGCATTCCACATATTCTTCTAACATTTCACTGGGTCTTGCTACCATTTGGAATATTTCATCTTTCAATTCCCTAGATCTGCAATAGTCCTGATATTTTTTAAGGAAAGCGGTTTTCATTTGATCCCAATCATTTATTGTACCACCACCTAATCCCATAAACCAACACAAGGCTGCTCCTTTCAATGTATAAGGAAACAGCTTTAGTTTTTTGGGGTTGGTGGTATAATCATAACCCTGACATAGTACATCAAATTCAAACAGAAATGCATCTGGATCCTCTTATGTCAATCCATGAAAGGTGGGAATATTTTGGAGAGGGATTTCTTTCATGGGTGCAATGACAGTTGTGTCAACGATGGGATACTGCAATGTAGAGGTCTGGGGTACTTGTGGTTTATTCGCCATTTGATCGAATATATGCCAATACCCTTTCGGGATCTCTAGAGAATTCTTCCTAGGATGGTTAGAAGGGGTGGAAATGATCTTAACAACACTCCCTCGGTCTGGGATACTAGGTGTTCCTTGTTGAATTACTATCTGAGAGGATCTTGGTTCCTTTGTTTCCCCTGTTTCTCCTCCTCCTTCATGAATATTACAATAATTCCCTTCTTGTGAGGAAATTGGGTGCAAATTTTCAATTTCTTGAAAACTTTGCTCATTCCCTACTATTTTGTTGTGGACCTCAGTGTAGGCTATAGATGGTGAGCCTGTTGTCCGAAGGGAGATAGTAGGTTGTTTGGAAGAAACGTTTATGGGACCTACTGATGGCTAAGATTCAACTTTCTTTAAGATATTTTCTATGAAATTTGATCATCCAAGGGTCACCAATCCCTTAGATCTGCTGGGTTTTGGTAGTGGAATTGGATTGTTTTCGAGATTTTTCTTCTTAGTCATTAATTATACAAGAAATTCAAATGTTTATCTCTACCCTAAGTTCCTAACAATTCTACTGGAAAGCGGATGGGGGAGCAGGCATTTTACGTGCTCCATACGCAGGTTCTTACCTTTCATTTTTAATACCCAGTTCTCTTCAACAGACAAATTGCAAATACCTACTTCATTTTTCTGTAATTATGCTAAAAAGCAGGTGGAGGAGCAAGCACCTTACTTGCTCATTACGTAGGTTCTTACCTTCTGTTTTCAATACCCAATCCTTCTTCAATAGCAATCATCATATGTACATTACTCTTTAGAAATGGCTACACTCTCCTCGGAAACGGCGCCAAAATGTTGGTCAATAAAAGGTGCCTTTTAAGTTCCTAATTATCCTCACATTAATTATCAATCCGGGCAAGTCTTGTTATTTCAAGAGTGTACATAGTGTGTGGCTGCTATTTACTCAGAGAGTAATGTTTCTAAATTGCAGTATAGATCTTTTAAATACAAGAGTAAACAGATGCATCTAGTAAATTCCAATTGCAATTAAAGAAAACTCAATCCTTTAATGAAATCAAATCTTACATTCATCAAAGTAACAACAACATCAGTTGAGAGTACAGTAGTGATAACTCATCCCTCTTTAACTAATTTAATCTAAATCAAACCCAATCCTCAATAATTAATCTAAACAGCGAATGAATATCAATCTAAGATTTTCAACAACAATAGTTAATACTCTTCACAGTTGATTATATCAAGCAGAATATTTATCTAAGAAACTTGGTCCGAAATGAAAGTAAACTGAGTCAATGACAATCCTGCAAATTATATAAAATAAAGATCTTTTGTCAATACTGGAAAATAATAAACAGCGCAGTGATAAAATCACAGAAAGCAAGAATACTATCAAACCATCACACTTGCGAGAATTGGAAATGTATGACACAAGAAGAGCAATTGAATCCACCAGAGGTCGGGCCCTTAGTCGCCAGCGAAACACTACTAAGTTACTTCAGGAAATGTGAGGGAGCAACAACTTTACTTATATATTAATCATCAAAATGAATGAGCATTACAATATATTCGTGTTCTTCTCGACAATGAGATTCTGTGAATATAATTACAATTACAATAATACATAAAGTTCTCCCCTCCTTCTTCTTACAAAACATCTCTTTTTATAATGGGAAAGGGGACAAAGATAAATGATAAACGTGATCCCCCAGGATCTCTCGATCCTGAGGGATTCACTCAGTTTTCCATCTTCAGACATCATTTCCTTTCTTGCACTGATCTTGCTGATTTGCTTTTGGCCATATCTGCAACCGCCGCATTCCTACCTTAGCTTGCCGATTCTTGCTATTCCTTCTTAGGGAACAAAATTTGTCCCATTTGTTGTTTTCCTGCATAAAGGAAGGTAATAATTAGCTAAGTCGTAACTGCAGATAATTTCTTCATTTCTTACCGTAATTCCTTAATAGATTAGCTCATTGAGATATATAAAGGATAAGAATAAAGGAAAGGATGATGAGTTTAATAGAAAATGCATGCATTTTCCATTACCCAACACATTCGGCCCCACTTTTCCTTTTATTCCTACTTTATCATTCAACGAAGGAAATCCCCTATCCATGTAAGCCCGCTCTTTATCACCCTGAGCCTTTATAATGCATAGACTTCTTTTCTTGCAGGATTTACCTTTCACACTGAATCAATGCACCCATTCAACAATCAAATCAATTTCCATTGGAACATGATGGCTCGCATTACATGGTTGCCTAGAGCCTAGTCATCCTAGGCATTCCCAATGATGCTTATTTTGTTCCTCCTAAGATTTAACCCGCAGGATGACATAATCTCCCATGTAACCTATCAACTCATCGTTTCGATCAATAAATCCATGCCAAATTTTATCCTTAAAACGATGTCCTCAATATGGACAATTGAAAGTTGCACCTATATTTAATTTTGTACTTACCATTGTTTAATTCAATTTATTGCTGCATTATTGAATATTTTTGTTTCCGTTGAATGATTTAACTTATCATTTTATGTCGTTATTTTCCATTCTTTAGCTGTCTTTATATGGTTAAACCCTATATTTCTCTCTTTTTCCAGTAACAACCGATTACCGCAACAAACTCTATTCTAACTGCAAGAATGGTGAAAGGGAAGAAAAAGACTCCTCCACAAGAAACCACTGGGTCGTTTAAAGAAATAATTGACAAAAAGTTGCCATATACTTTTCTCTTCTTTGATACTGTATGTATGAGGGACCCTGGTCATTCATCCTGGAATGTCATTTATGAAATGTTTGAGGAATAATTTCTAGAGGAATACGACAATCCGCCAATGGTAGCAACTACAGACCAGGGTGGAAACAAATGATTTAAAGCAACAATTAGGGATGCCTCTAAATCTTGCTTCATAGAAAATTTGTGCGTCCAAGGATTCTTCCTTATACATACATGATACACTGGGTAGTGGAGAACATCGATATTAGTGAAAGGAAATTCATAACCCCACACTAAACAACTATTGGTTCTTTCAAGGTTGAACACATTCAGGGTATGTATCATTTTCCCGAGACACATATAGTGTACAATTCTCAATTTGTAGATAATTTTGTTAAAAAGGAATATGAGGGTAAATGAGAAGCACTTCCCAAATTGATAAAGGAATGGAAAAGTGACCCAAATAAGTTTAAAGAGGAATCCTTTGGCCTATATGCCATCCACTCTTTAGCCTCTCCTTATTGTTTCATTGTTTCCATGCTTTTCTAATTGTTTGACTTGCAAAATGCCTCATAATGTCCTGTAGAATGGGTCCCTCTCATTGAAAATTTCACTAGTGGTTATGTTCTTAATTGGGCCCAAATCCTATTCGATAACATGGCTAAGCATATTCTCCATTTTTTCTCTAAAAAAATGACCATTCATAAGCCGTCATTCTTCATGTTCACTTATGTGATGGATGCCATTTTTTTTTTCTTTGGACTTCCCATGCATGGGCTGGAAATGGAAACTTGTCGACTCTCTTCCCATCCACATTTATCATAACATACTTTGAGAGGGAAACTATTTTGATCATTTTTACTGCATTTGTCACCTCATTATGATTCCTTTATGCCAAACCATTTTTAGTTCTAAGCTTCCAGGCCTTGTCTCCCACTGCCATGGATTGTTTGACCATAAATGTAAATTATTATGTTGAGGAGCTTTTTACTTACATTAGGGTTTGGGGAAGCAATGGATTCCCACATGCTTTACCCCTTTATACTTTGGACAAGCTATTATCCAAAGAAATTTCTTATCAAATTGTCGGGACTATTTTAACCCTTGAGCTCAAGAAATATTCCAAGAAGCTTTGGCCACCCTTCCCTTTACAAGTTGGTTTATTCACTCTCTAGAATTATCAGCATGCTAAGAAGGAAATTCAGGCTCTACATGAATTAAAGCTTGCTACTATTCCTTCCAAGCCTCATGAACCTTCTAAAGTAGTGGAAAATTTAGCTAAAGAGGAACATATTAAAAGTTATGTCCATGAAATCAACTAGTGTGATCATTTGTTTTGTAGAGCATATTCTTCTATTTCAATTTGCAATAAAACAAAGCAATTATCTCCAGATTACTACCAGCATTTCATTACATTTAGAGACATCTGGAGGTCAACCCTACCACTCTATTTACTCAAATTACCTGAAGGTGATGGTATCATTGAAATCTTTTGCTAGTTCTTCCACAAAGTTCACACCTCAAATTACTACTCCCATTCAAATTTATTTTGTAGATTCACGAGATCAAACCTCTTCGATCAATCCATTGACTAATTAAATTGCCAAACGATGACAAACATTTATGGATATTACTTCAACATCAATACAATTAAGGAAATAAACAATAACACATGAATTAGATACAACTGATAATATTATGCAACCAACAATTATTGTTTCTCCAGATACTTCAAAGTTTTCCCTTGCACAATCTGGTGTTATTTCAAAAACACCTATCAATACTCGACTCAATGTAGAAACAATTCTAGCACATCCAACCATGGAAATCCAATTGAATTTTGAGTAAATTCCACCTATTGAAGTATTCTATAGTCTTCAACATAAATTTATTTTAAAGAAAAAAAGAAAAATAGGAAAGTTGCTAATACACAAGTTTCTAAAACAAGCACTACATTAAAAGTTGCTTCAATATAAATGATCTGGAAAGATGCATCAACCACTCCTAATGTGTAATTTGAAGAATTATCCTAATATGTAGGGGCCTATTCTTCAACTAGTATAGATAAAGCAACTCAAGTTAAAGAATTTATAAAAGAAAAAGAGGACAAAATTCAACAATTAGAATAAGAGGTTTCACAATTTCATTCATAGTTGCAAGCATAAGTTTCCTTGGTAAAAATTCAGCGTGACTCTTTTTTTATATCCTATAGGAACCCAACAACCCGCTCGACACATAAATACTAGCAAACCTATGGGGGTCTATGACCTGTCCTCCTCTTCGTAAACTAGGTCTCAAATAGGGGTATTTGAACCTTGAATCTCTCAGTTTTTACAAATATCACATTACTTTGATCACTAATTGAGCTTCCCCCACCCTCGGAAAAAAATTAGCACAAATTTGAAATTAAGTAGAGGAATGATAAAATAAATGAAGTGAAGTAGAAGGTAGAATAAGCTGAAGCGAGTTGTTTTGACCTTGCTAAATTCAAACATGAAGTTAGTGAGCTAAAACTTTAACTTCAACATCAAAAACAACTTATTTGCATCAAAATAGCTCTGAGATAGGAGCAAAACAATATTTTGGATGCATTTTCCGATGAAATGGTTGATATTGAGAGTCAATATGATGATGCCAAATGTAAGCTTAGTGAAGTCTTAGAATGGAAAAAAGATTCTAAGAAATTCTATCCCAACTTGTCAAGGATCACTGAGATGCATAAATCCATAGCTCCTCACGCATGGAAAAATAAAATATATTTGGTCAGGAGATTGGTTAATGATGTTCAAGATATTTCAAGTTCAATCATTCAATTTATCACCCAATCACTCATGGAAGAATTTTTTTATCAAGATATGAAGAGGATGCTTTTCCAAGGTAATTTGTATTACAACAAAGGTGGTTGAGAAAAAAGGCAACCTGTAGTAAAATAATAGAGAAGTTGGTAAAAGTGGATTTCGAATTGAATTATAATTTTTTTACTAAACCACATGGGTACTTGCAAGTAACCAAGACTATTATTCAGCAAGCAACTCATCTGCTACACCTTTATAAGCTCAATCTTTTTGTTGTCAAATGAACATCAAGCCGCATTCTCCTCATAAGTTGGCACCGCTTCTAGAAGTTCATTGTCAATGGCAAGCATCGACTAGATCCTCATCTATAAAAACTCAATCAAATTGATCATTTTGATTTTAAATTGTAAATAGTAGCTATTTTATTCTAATTTGTTTCACTTTGGTTGAGAGAATAACAAATGCTTGATTATTATCTCTATTATTTTGAAAAACTATTTAAGAGCCTCCTGAGCTCATGCTAAGGGGTTTTGAATTTTTGTAAGAAATGCTTTGTTACAATTTTGTACACAACTCTTTATTTAATATAATCTTAACCATCTTTTGATTCCAAAATTTATGAAGAGAGAAAAAGTGTTACTTTTATCATCTATTTTCCTTTGATCCATATCTGGAATCTGTTCTTCAATTTTATTACTTGTGCTTATGATATCGAATAAAATGTTATAACTTCTGATGTATTTATTTTGCTTATTATGTTGAGAAATATATAGGGCTACACTTAGGATGATTTCTCTTAAACTTGATGGCCACTTGTGATGTCCTTTTACTTTTTCTTAATTATTAGCATCTTCTCTTATTTTTATTACATTGTTTTTATCATTAAACAACTACCAAAACAAGAAGATCAATAGTACACAAGAACACAGGGTGTAGGCAGCAAGCCAGGGACAAACCTTTCCACTTGAGAGGAAAACCCACAAGTCTCTTCTCTTCTTATAAATTCTTCAAATGATGAATTCTAAGACCTCTAGACCAAGACTGATACCCTTCCAAAACTAAGTCAAACATTCTTGATGATGTTTTCCTTCTATCCAAGTCAAACCCAGTAAAATCTCTTCCAGTTGCACAACTTCGACCCCCAGCTACAGAATTTTGGCCTCTTACTGTAGGTCTAAAATTTCTAGCCCCTGGAACAACTACTACTTACACACGTGTGAGAAATTCTAGGGCTTGCAAATCTTCCTTTGACCTTCGCTTGGGTTTCTTATTATTCTAGGTATTTGTTCTAGCGGCTACAACCACCCTCCAAATTTTTTCCTTAGCTTTGTTTTGGAGCCTCCCTACCAACCATCCTCAGCAGCATGTCTTGCACTATCAAGTACACAAACATTAGTGATTTTCTAGTAGATTGCCAGCCTGGGCATGATATCTTGCTTCACTCCCCTAATAGGCTGCTACTCCAGATTTGGTCCAGCTACTGGCTGAGCAACTCCCTTAAAAAATTTCACAATTCTAGAGGGGAACCAGTCTTCCCTCCAGAAATTGCGCAAATCTGAATGGCAGCCCGTTGGGATCAGAAACTGCGCAATCCTATCAATCAACCTTCCCAGTGAAAACTATGCAATCTTACCTAACAGGACTGCTCAACCCAGAAATTGTGAAATTCTGGGCAGCAGTCAGCTACTCTCCCAAAAATTGTGTAATCCCTCTGGACAACCAGCCCAGCTTCCTCCTAGAAACTACACAAAATTTCCCCTCATTCAGGCAGGTTGTTGCATGCGCCCTCAGGTTGACCAGTTCCATCTGGGACAGAGAAAAATTGACTTGCATGCATGGGCTGCTTTTTCTCGAAATAGAAAAAAGCAACATGAAAAAAGAAACCCTAGATTTTAGGGAGCTATTTTTACCAGCTGGAGGTTACATGCAAAGATCGTTTTAGAAACCTTCCTCCAAGTGTCGTTTTTTCCTAGATTTGTGGCATGTGTGCCATGAGCCACAAAATTATTTATTCGGTGCATCAGAGCTCATTCTTCACATCTATCTTGGAGCCCTAACATCCCACAACACATCCAGGAGTCTTCGACACATCCAGCTAAACTATTTCCAAGTAAGTCCTCTTAACTTGTCTTTTGCAACATTTTTTTCGCTTTCTGTGTTTCGGCTTGTGTGAGTGTTGTTTGCTTGATTTCTGTGAACACTTGTTGTCATTTACATGCATATTAACTTGTACAAGCACTGTTTTAGTTTTCGTTAGCATCTCATTGCTGTTGCATGCATGACACTATTTCGCATGAATGGTCACTGATTCGGTGACTTGTCTCATGCACATGTATGTTGTTTCATTTTCTGAATCTTGCATTCACTGTTTGCATGCATGATCATTCACCTCTGTCTACACTCAGTATTTCCATGCATTCACATCTTGATTTTCTTTCAGTTTCCCGTCGGTGAGTCTGGGCAACCTTAGCCTAGACTCTGCCTCACCAAGATAGCATTTCACAATTCTGGCCAGTGACTGCCCTTCAGTCTTACCTTGCACAATTCTGAGAGGGAGTGACTGTTGGCCCTGAAAATTGCGCAATGCAATCCTTAGGCTTGTAACTCTTGCTAGCTGAAATTGTGCATTGCGCAATCCCAACACCCAGTAGGCTAGTCTGGATTGCACAATGGACAATTCCAATAGCCATCCAACCTCAAGACAGTCCAGACTGCCTTTTGTGTAGTTTTGATAGCCAGTCTCATGGCCTCCTAGTGAAATTTGTGCAATCCTTGCTAGTCAATCCCCAGGTATGTAGCATGTCATCCCTCAAGTTTGCTTTGTTTTTAGCTGACAGATTTATTGCCATGCATGTTGACATGTCTCTAGATATAACAAGTGTTTGTCTGTCTCTCATCATTTCAGGATGAATGGCCTCCAAGAGAGCAGGATCAAAGGACACATATGGAAGTGCAACTGGTGCAGCAGTTGAGCGAGTGTCTACAAGTTTGCTGATCTATGAAGACACTAAGTTGATTGTAGACAAAGACATCAAGCTGAAATGGCAAGAGGTCAATGATGCATTCTCAAACACATTTTGGGAAGATCTTGAAGACCGCAAAGTCTATGTGAACATTCACAAGTCCAACTTGTACCAGATTGCATGCAGGTATCCCGCATTCCCATGCATGAACATGATACATTGGATCAACTCACACACTGATCCCGAGATGATGACATTGAGAAGTGTCAGAGGGATGGAGATTACTACATTCAGGGCACAGGATTATTAGTAGATGTATCATTTGTCAAAGCCAATAATCACTATGGAGACACCCTTTAACATACCCAGCAACAATTCCAACTCCAGGGATATCTTGAAGAACTGGATAAAGGAGCCAGCCAAATTCAGGATGACACCCAACCATATTTACAAGACGAAGATACTACGGAAGGAATATCACTACTTGGTCATCTTTTCATGTTGTTTGTATGGAAAAGAGAGCACAGAGACCTTCCCGCAGAGTTGGGTGATCGCATTGGACCAACTTGCCAGTGAAGGAAAAGCATGCAACTGGTCTGACATATTGGCTCACAGCCTGAAGGAACAGGTCACAAGAGCTCGGAAGCCACCCAAAGGTCACCAAGCATAAATATACATGTCCGCCTACATATTGGATGAAATCTGTGCCCATCAAGAGTTCCTAGGCATGAAGTGGGCATGGACATTGGCGAAAGCCTCTATGAATACTTATTTTAAACTATTTTCTGAATGTAGCTTCAGAGGAGTTATCACACAGCTATCAGATCATTTTTTCACCCCACTGTAGAAGATGATATTTGAGGAGGATCCACCTTGCATATCAAAGAAAGCAATGGAGACACTGATCAATATAGTATATTGGTATGCCTCACCATCTAACACCTTCATACGGATGTATAGCGTAGAGAAGCCTCTGCATGTTTGGCCGAAGTTTTCCATGGACAAGCTCGTCATGCAAGAAGTATCATACCACATCTCGGCAGCACTGTCAGCTAGGATGCACCGAAAGAAGAAGGCATCTTGGCCCACTCTTCCATTGTGGATCAGTTTGTACGAGATATGGAACCTCAAGCATGCAGATGTCGAAATAGAGGAGATCAAGAAATATCATTTCGACATACGAAGCTTCAATCCATATGACCCGCATTGTATTGTGAAATATCACTATGCGAGAGTACAATTTCAGTGGATCCATGGGGCATGTCATTGGGCGGAGGAAGGCCCATGGATATATTATTACAGCTCCTCCAGGCCCAATTAACTGGTCGGCATCACTATGGAATGGTTAATGAAGAAGCGTGAAGCAACATCTAGGAGAGCACCAGCAGCAGAGGTAAACATATCAACTCGCAACAAAAGAAAGAGAAAGATTGTCATAGAGGCAGAGCAGACCCACTTATACAGAAAGCAGATTTGGACATAGAGGTGAAGAGGAAAAAACGTGATAGGAGGAACATGCAAAGGCAGAGAGAAAAACAGAGGATGGAGGAAATAGTGAAGGAGTTGCATGAGTTGAAGGAGAAAATCCGGAAGCAACAGGAGTTGCACACACATGACAAGGAAGCGCAGCAGGAATAGGTACATCAGGGGGTGCAACATGTACTGACAGATGAAACTATGCCCATACAGGTAGTAGACTCATCCGAACAGTTGGCACCAAGCAGACAGGGTGAGCAATCACAGGAGAAGGACTTTGCTCAAGAGATTGAACAAGCACTTGAGCGGATGGATACGGATATGGAGTAACAAGAGCTAGAGAAATAAATCGACCTCATGCCTTATCACCATGAGGTCAACCTACCAGCTTCACTGGATCCAGAAGCGGAGCAAGTCCCAAGTGACCAAGGAGAGACTAGGATCCTTGGAGACAATCCAAAAGAAGAGATGCACAATATATCATTCGACAAGTCGAGACATAGAGTTGTGCGATCTCGCCGAGTGTCTACTCCGGATGACAACATCCCTTGCGTAGTTTGAGGAATGAGTGATTGTGTCTAACGTGCGTAAGCATCTAGAAACATTGATTGGTGCTACTAGATCATATGTTGAAGCCACTAGCTCGAGTGTTCGCTTCTTGATAGCTAAGAACGAGTGAATGACTAAGGAATTATAGACTACCAAGCAAGGAGGAGAACTAGATACAGCATCCACCTGAGTAGAGTTGAAGAAGGCGATACTAGATGAAGTATTTTCCATTGAGACAATCATGTGGGTGTTGTATTCCAAGTTTGGGATCGTGCATAAGGTAGTTGCCCATGTCAATGGTTGGCAGTAGCGATGTGCTAGGATAGCACGTATTTTTTCAAACGTGCATACTGTTGTTGACTACATGCAAACATGGACAATGAGATACAAGGGAGCACCATTACACTTGCCCAAGATGATGAAGCCCAAAGCAGTCAAGCTGAAGGCATGCATCCAGAGTTAGATCCAAAACTATGAAGAGCTCCCACAACTCATCACTAGTTTGTAGGCTTCCCATGCACAGGTATTCAAGAGTATCGATGTTGTTGTGTGTGCACATGTGATTCCATCTATCGGGACACTCATTAAGGCAAAGACAAAGGAACAAGTCCGACTGGAGCTTGACTCATTCTTTGACGAGTTGATGTGCATAGCCACCAACACAAACTTGGTGATCAGTGCAGACACCATGCATTAATATGTTGCTGGTCTGACTGCACTCAAGACAATGATGTACATGTTATCAGATGAGTTGGACAGAGGAGCTAGAGCAGTGTAACTGGGTGTTACAGAGGCAAGAGTTCGATTCCATAAATATGTTACCATAGAGTACACGAACACCATTGTGGACTACTGAGCTTGGCATCAGTTCACTACTATCGACCACCGTGAGGATGTCGAAGAGTTGGTCTTCTCACAATTGTCCTAGTCATAGTGATGTCTTTCATGGATTTCTCAAGCCTATTTTGTCTCACATGGGTACATGTGTAGATTGTATGTAATGTCTTATCAAGTGGAAGTTCAAGTGTTGATAGTTGGATGTAGCAGTCATAGAGTAGATGAAGAGTTATGAGGGTAGATGAATAGTCACAAAGGGGAATGTCAAGGGTCACCCCACCCTTTTCTATATATAGTCCCTCATAACTCATTGTAGAGGCTTTTGGTCAGACAAGCTTCCGATAGGAGTATCTTAGAGAAAGCTTAGTGAGTATTGTAACAAGCCTTAGCTTCTCCACTGTGCAGAGCTAGTATATCTCTTTGGAGGAGAAGGCGACAATGACTGTAATGTTCCACTGTCAGAACTAGTGGTTGGTCATGGTTGTATTGTATGACTGGAACTTTCACGTCTTAATATAACAGAGCTAGCACGTTTCATGCATATGTCGTATTGTATTCCAACTATCTTGTTTACTCTAAATGATATATGTATCTATTTTCTTATGCATGCATGTGTAGCTATTTTTTGTATATGTATGTATGAATCTTACTGAAAAGTGTTATTGTTTTAACCATCACTTTGGATTGCTAGCTTACTTGCCTTCTATGTTGTGATGCATGTTTCCTCGTGTTTCCCTTCTTAACTCGTTCTTTCATAAGTTTCCAATGGGTGTGTTAGGTTCCTATACCAATAGGAGTCATAATTTTTGAATGGCTGAGATTAAACCTGTAATATGTACATACCTTTGCTTTCTGCAAATGTTTTCCATATTCAAAAAATTAAAAAATATAAATGGGGTATGTCCTAAAAAAATAATCTAAGGACAAAAAGAATAAAAAGGTCAAAAATATGAACCCCAAGAAATAAAAAAGGCCATGAAAATGAGCAAGTCAAAATGCCACTACTATTTACTTTTTGTGCAAAATAAATGATTGTGTGCAGCTTGTAATTTTTGCCATAATCCATGATTGTCAAAATGTTTAAACTTGGCTATTTCATGTTGATAGTTAGAGAATAAATATCTGACCAAATTGTTTAATCTTGGAAGATAAGTAGATAAGTAGAGTAAATAAAAGGAGCTCAATTGTTTAATCTAAGCCCTTGGATGTAATAATGTTACATTTAGTTAGTTTACTATTGTAAAGAAAAATAATAAATGTTTGATAAGGTTTTGCTAGCTCAAATGCACCCTAATAAAGAGAAGTAAAAATGGTAGGATGAGTAGATGGGTAAGTAGAAGAAAGGTTGCAGAATTTTGATGATTGATTAGACAAAAGCATGTGTATCATCTTTTTCATCATAAAAGTTTCAAATGTGAATGGGCACTCAAGCATGCAAATGGATATCAAATTCAATTAATTAATTCCCCTCATTCATTTCACCTTTTACTTAACTAATTTCCCACAATAAAGATCAAAGTACTTAAAGACCCTAAGTCAAAGAGGCTCAGAGCATTTCTCTGACTTTTGGAGGGTCCGGACCCTCGACTCAATGACTCATAGGCAATAAGTACTAAAATCCCCTAATAAACATTCATTCCTCCCCTCAGTTCATACATTTTCCCTAAATAATATTCTTTCCTAAGGTTAAATCACTTTTACCTAGGAAAAGTATTTGTTCCCCCACATAACTCATTTTCACATCAAAAAACCACAAAACCATTATATCCTAAGCCTTTGTGTGATTGTCGGAGAACATTAAAAACATGAAAATCATATGCTTAGGGTAGGGTGCCCCTTCCGCTCATTTGACTAAGTTACTAATTTATTTATTAAATCACTAATAAAACCGGTTTCTCATATATTAATTAATCCCACCCTTGTTTAATTATATAAACTAAGGTTTTCTACCCCGAACCCACTAACTAATCGATCCTCGATTAAGTTAGTTTAAAAACCCAATTAAATATTGCCCGATACCTTAACCCCCACCTTAATCCTGCATTAAACCTAAACCACCGCGCTTAAATTCCCGTCAGACCCCCCCATTACCTTCCGTGCAACTTCATCACCCAACCACCACACGATCTCCCCCCTCCCCATCCGACGGCCTGTGTTGATTTCGGAAGGGCCCAAAGTTCGAACATTACCCGTTCGAAATGAGTTGTTTTCTTTTGGGCTCCCGAGGTGATGTGGCACTCAATGAATGGAAATGGGCGACCTCCCCCCAACACTGCCAAGCACCCAAAAGCTGTGCGAAGTAAACCACTTAACGCCAGCCCACTACACGCCAAAACTGCCACTGTTCACTCCGCTAAGCGACAAACGGCCATTGTTCACCTGTACCTGCCAAATTGACTTTTCGCGCATAAATCCAAAAAGCCCCAAATTATTGTTTTTATCGTTTTTTCTAACTGTAAACTTCCATGCACGCGTTTGCGAACGTCCAAGTTGTCAACCCACTTACAATTGCACCTTGAAGACGCCATAAAGCTTCCAGATTGCCTTCCAGCCTGCTTGAAGCTTTTTCGACCGTTCACAGTTGCCATTCACCTGGTTCAGACCCAATTTTCTTCAATTCTAGGTATTTAAGCCAAAATCCATTGAAAGCCCTGTCAATTTCCGAACCAGTCACTAAGTTTTCTTAATTGAAATTAAAGGGAAACTCTAGTAACTAAAACCCACCTGGAATTGAACCACCATTACCTTAAAGACTGACAATTTACCTTCCCCATTCTTAAATCCACAAGAACTAAGAATGGCAGCCCCAATTGCCATGGATGTCAGACCAATTTCCACTCCTCACCTTGACCTAGACTACCTTCCCCTTGCTGATAAAGATTTTCAAATCAAGGACACCTTTGTCCTTGAATCCCCACTCAAATTATATTGCCGATATAGAGACCAATACCTAAACCATGCTAATAAAATAGGTCTTTGGGAGTCTAATTTTCCAAAGTATAAATTTCCTGAGGTGCACATCTTTCCAGAAATTGTCCATTATTGCCATGCAAACTACATTCCTAGTCAAAAAGCAGTGATGTCCCCTGACCAGACCATACTTTTCACCATCACTGCTGAGCCAATCAATGAAATGCTGCAACTACAACCAGGGCAAAACTTAACCCCAATTTCAATTGGAGACCTACTAGACAGATTCCCCAAGCTTACCACTGCCAAACTTGCTGAAATGTTCCACACTTTTATTGTGGAAGTGAAACATATTCCAAAGGATCCTCCCCCGTATATATACCATATTTTCTCAATTTGGCCAGGACATTGTAGCAATGATATCTAGTATCTTAGGCTATATTACTAGCGAATATATAGATGAAATCATCTTAGCCTTCATGACCATTTTCACTCCAAGACAACCCACTGCTGTCATGTATGATTATGCCAAGTTCATAGCTAATAGGATGCATGAACAATTTCTTAGAATGAGTAATGAAAGAGTATTCAAGTATTCCTCAGTTTTGTACCATCTTTTTCTGCATTAACAAGCTGAAAAGTTCCCCTTCACTCTCCAAAAGCTTGATACTAAAGGTCATCCTAGGTTAGTGATCTTCTGCACTCCTCTAATCCATAAGTATGACTCCCCATATCCCTATACAAACTTCATAGATCTTTTTGTACATCTTGTAGTGACCATGCTGCTAGGAAGTCCTCCTCCAAGAAATAGTTCAGATATCAGGAGGATCCTGCATCTTTCAAAACAACACAAAGTGGGAGATTGGTACTTGTACCAAAATCACACTGAAATTAGGGTCTATAGCTGTGACTTGACCCCATATAAATTACCCAGACACCTCCCAATAAGATTATTTGATCTAGAGTACTACAGGCAGATAATCAATTCAGATAAGGTGCATTTTGTTAAAGCCAAAAAGAAGGCTCGGCTCAGAATCAAAGATCACCTAGGCCCCTTTGTGTATAATAGCCGAGAAGCTGGAAAGGAAGCAGAGGAAATCCTTCAGAGACTTAAACTAAAATAGAGATTCATGTGGAGGTATGATTCCTTGGACTTCATCTGCAACAGAAGACAGAAAAACAAGATGGCTCCCTACATTCACCACTGAATCCCTGAAATATAAAAATATGCAAATTAATTGGAATTTGTGGAGAATACTTTAGTGGATAGGGATAGCACTGAATTTTTTGTTGAAAATACTCTAATTGATCTAGAGAAATAGCTTGATGAGGGTTCTTTCCTGCAGGTGCCAGGAGGATCTCAGTTCCAAGAAGAATCTCAAGCACAAGGAGAATCACATGCACATAGTGAATCACATGCAGAAGAAGAATCCCAGGTGCAAGAAGAGTCAGAACAACCAGACCTATTAGAGGAGTTAACTCAAACAGGTATTCCAAAGCCCATCATGAGTACTCCCCCGGCCTTGCAAACTCCTCTAAAAGAGGAGAAAAACCTCAAAAGAAATAGGGAAGATGCCACTACTTCAGGCAAAGCAACCACACAGGCATATGTAGAAACCAGCCTGGTCAAAAGGAAAAGGATAAATCTTGTCTCCGAAAAGGAATTCATAGAAGAAACAGTTGAGGCCACAAGCATAGAAAGAGAAGGAAGCATGCATGCCACTCCCTCTGGGGGCACACTAGAACTTTCCACATCTCACACTCAGATGTTGGAAAGGTAGCAAAGTGTTGAAGTGTCCTCATTCAGGATGCCAGCTGACAGATACCAAGACATCAGAGAAAGGTACAAGGACATAAAAGCCAGAAATGAGAGGCTAAAAGCCCAAACTTATGCACAATACTTAAAGATGGCACCTACCAACCAGACAAGGCTTATGTCATCCTATGTTGTTAAAGAAGGAAAAATGCAGATGACATTTGTGAAGCCTACTACTCAGCAACCAAGAACAGTAGTAGACTTCAAGAAGATAGATTTTGAAGTGCTAGCAAAGGACATTCATCCTATTGACCAGATTGAGCTACACAAGCAAACAGAGGAGATGATCTACTCCACCTTGACAAGGAAAGCCATCGCAGGTCACCAATTGTAAAACTCCCTGAATAACATATCAGCTCAGTTTCAATTGGAAAAGGCCTCTTCACAGGCCAAAGACACCAGAATCAAGTCCTTAGAGAACTTAATCATTGAGTTGGGACATGATCCCAAAGATGTAAAGGCCACCAAAAAAATGATAAAGAAGAATAATGATGACATAGTTGCCTTAAAGAAGCAATTCAAGATTCCACCATTGCATCATCCACGGACAGCAGGAGTCCCGGAGACACAAAAAGGACAAGAAGAGCTTATGGTCTTGGTCCTAAAGCTAAATGATCAGTTGAAGGAAACAGAGAAGGAGCTAGACACATTGATTCAGTCCAAACAAAGTGACTTGGCCACCACTTCTAGGACTGCCATTCCCACTATTTCTACTGCAGTTCCTTCAACATTGGCAACATCATTGGCACCCACAGCTCCACCTACCATAGCACTACCAATCACTACTGAATCTACTACAACATGTACTTCAACAGAGAAAACAATAGAGCTAGTGAAAGCCATGGAGGAGATGTCCATCCAAGAAACAAAGCTCAAAAGGCTAAAAGAGAAAGTGGCAAGATTAGAAACTAACTATAAGCTTGCCCAAATTCAGTAGAGAGAAGAAACACAGAAAGCCCGAAGGATGGGTGAGAAGATCAAGCTCCTAGAAAAATATTTAACACTGTAAAAGCCACTAGGACAGACCAAAGAGATGCTCTGGGCCAATATCATTGACTCTATCAATGATATTTGGCCATCAATTCAAGTTATATTTGAGTAGATTGAATTGGTGAAAGTGGCCACTAAGGCTATTAAGAAAGTAAGGGAAGATTTGGGAGATCAAACTGAGGATGAAAATCGACTCATCCACTTCCTGAACAACAAGAACAGACATGAGCTAAATGAGCTTGGTATAGAGGATAGGATTGAAGCCATCCTGTAAGTCAAAAAATTTCTTTCAAAAAGAAACCTTATGGTCAACTTAGAAGAAAAATGCCATAATATGCAGGTGGCCATTGACAAATTCATAGCCAAATTTCAAATTTTGAGGGAAAAGGCCTTCCCAGTCCTATGGTCATCCATGATAAACTTATGACCCAATTGGGCTACACTGACATACTAAGGAAGTTGACCAAGGAACAGCAAGAACTTCAGGTATCAAAGCCTTGCCAACTGGAAAAGTATTGTATGATACTTTGGAGAATCTGTTTTTTCTATAGCACGAGGTGAAACATTTGTTTGTCACCAAGCCTAATTTTTCCAAATACACAGAGGCAGATGAAATCTACAAAAGAATGCTCAAAGTAAAATTACCTGAGGATGAATGGTGGGAAAAAATGACAGATTTACTATAAGTTACCACAGTAAATCTGAAAGCAACCAGATGAAATAGGTAAGAAACAGATCAGCAGGGTCAAAGAGTAGCAGGTTAAAGAGTATCAGTGAAAGATTAAAGATAAAGATGATTCCAACATACAAATATCAGCCAGCTTAAAGGGCTCAAACTCAACTACAACAGTCAGCACTACCACAATAAAAGGGACAGCATGATGCAGTTTTCCATTTGTCTCTATCTTCATGCTTGAAAATATTTTTATTTCCTTAATTAAATCTCAAACTGTTATGAGATATTCTGTAATATTTTTTGTATAAATACTTCATATTTCGAAGTATTTAATGTGGATTCAAAGACATTTCTGTAGACTCTTCTCTCAAATCAAAGTCTTATTGTATCAAAAACTGGATTGGCTTGTTGGATCATGGAATAAAGTTCAGACATTTTTCAGGATTCTTGTGTAAAGCCAAAATCAAATAAGTATTCTCTCATGTGTATTATTGTTTTTCCTTATGTTTCTTAATAATCATATGTGTTACTATGAAATCTGAATGTTAAACTAGGAATGATATTTCAGAACTTACTTAAATGCACTCTGTCTTGACTATTTACATTCTTAATGTTTTCTGCTACACTATCTTAGCTAGGTAATTCCTAGCTACTCCTTAGCTTCCGTGGTTTCCTTGTGGTCTATGTAACAAAGGATTCTTAATTTCCCTTTTTTGATGACCACCCTCTGTTCCTCATTCTGATCCTGGTCCAAGGATTCTTAAGTGCCCTTCACCCTGGTCAGAATCATTCCATCCATTAGCCCTTGAAGATTTGCCTTTTGCTTTGCTAGCCTGCCCTGTGAACACTCCCTTTAATGATCTCATCCAGTTTTGTTATCCTTTTATTGACTCCATAGCCCAATGACTTGAAGAAACCAGCTCTATCCATCTGCTCCTTAAATTTCACCACCCAACCAAAATCAAAACCTTATGAACACTAAGAACTAGCCTAAAATCCTACCCAAACAAAGTTAAATTATAAATAAAGAGCCCTCTCTGGACTTAGGTTGGCTAGAACCTGAGTCTAAGATTGGTTTGTGGTTACCTCAGATTATTCCTTATTTTGATAACTTCTAGGGAAGACTTCTAAGTGATAACATAGTGGTGACCATACTGGGGAACTCAAATCCTCAGTCTTAATAAACCTTTGAGAAATTTCAAATCTTTATTTCAAGCCTCTTGAAGGGTTTATGAGAAGTTATTTACAAAATTTTACAAAAAGAAAGTAACTATAAAAGTTCGAAACTCTAGCTTCAAGGAGAACTCACTATACTAGGGCCAATCCTGATCCAAACCCTGCCCCAATATTTGATAATCCTAACCTGATTTCAAGAATACCCAGAAGACAAGAAAGTTCAGTAACCCCAACACCTTAAATCAAATCAGATTCATGTCCTGATGAGTGGTTTTTTTAAGAAGACCTCCCCTTTGATGAGTCATTTAACCTTTCCCTATTTAGAACCAGGTCTGAAAGTGCACTTAATGAAATAGTGCTAGATCCAGAGTTTATTGCAGATCTTGAAGTCCAAAAGGCAAACCAGTCAATTGATTAGTATACTCTAAATTCCCCTCAGTCATCCCTTACTACTGCTAAGATCCCTGAGCTTTCCGAAACAATTTCAACTCCCTTTAGTTCACCATTATTCCCTTCCACCTCTGAAGTTCATTCCTCACCTCCATTTATACCTTCACTTCCCCACCAACCTATCATTACACATCAGTCACCCATTACTCCCAGTTCTTCATCAACCACTGTATCACCTCCTGGTACCCCAACCCCACTTCTTAGTCCTACCCAACTTAGAGCCATGGCAAATAGATATGCTCCTCTTGTGTTACCTGCTCCACGTGGTGCCATGCCACAAGATTATCATAACAAAATTGTCCAATTTGATGGCATAGGAACTTACACAGAACAACAACATACAAACAAAATGATAGATTTCTTTGAATTACATGAAATTGATATTGGAGATGTTCAAATGAGACTCTTTGCTTATACTCTAGCTGGTGATGTAAGAACATGGTTTAAAGCTTTACCTGCTAATAGCGTATACACTTTAGAATTATTTTATCAACAATTTTTAAATAGATGGGAAAAGAAAAATAACCCTCTGCAGATCCTTTCAGAATATGAAAACATCAGGAGAGGACCAAATGAAACAGTCTAGGATCACTGTACTAGAATAAAAATATATACAATGCAATACTAGTCAATATTAGACCCCCACCTGGCTTATCTCTGATAAAGTTTCCTGATGGGTTTGATACTAATATGGCATTCCAACTTAGAGAGAGAAATCCTCCAACTTTAGAAGACATGCATAGTGTAGCAATTAGTGTAGAAGCTAATTTGCTAGCAAAAAAAGCTAGGGTTAGGAATGAAAGGAGAGGACCCTTGAAAGATGAAGCCTCACCCTTTGACCTTAAAATAGATGCCCTAACCAAAGGAATGGAAAAATCGATGGATAGGATAGAGAACATTGAAAGGAAGCCTCACTGGGATAATCAACAAGCACCTCCAGTGAGAAATCCAAACTTTAGAAAGGATCAAAATCAAAATACTGGAAACAATGGACCTGATCAGAATATTAGGCCTCCTTTTCAAGAAAACTATGTTGAAACGTCCCATTCAGAAGACCCTGAAAAAGACACACAAATTAACTTAATGGGATTAGATGATGAGGAAACTGTCTTTTTGATTCAAGATGATCAGGAATTACATATTCTTTAGTAATTACAAACCCAATCCAAAGAATCATTTGATTACAAGCAAGGGTATGATTCTGTTATCTTTGAAGTGCACAAATAGTACAACTTGAGGAGTAAAAACAACATTGATACTCCTGACCAAAACAAGAAATCAGTACCAAATCAACCTAAGAAAATCAAAACAGTTCCAGTTACTAAAACTCTCCAAATCCTCCCTAGACCAAATCAGAACCCTTCTAGCCCCACCATTGTAGATATAACCAATGGCCAACCCCCTGATGATCAACCATCCACTTCAACCCTCCAAGGAGATAGTGGAGAAATCTCCAAACACCACATTAGAAAATCCACAGAAAGACACTTCAAATGTAGAAAAAGAAGAGCAATCTACTCAAACTCCTGCCATGAAAATTCCAAGTCCTCAAATAGAGAAAGACCCTTTTCCTTTCAATTTGGGAGTAGAGGTGGCTAAACTGAAAATTTCAGTCCCCTTAACGGAGCTGATTAAAAATGAAACATATAAATCTCAAATAAGCAAAACCTTAAACTTTGTTGGGAATGAAGACTTTGTCAACTTGTTTGATGATCAGCCTAAGCTTATATTCGGTCCTGATGTTAATGGCAAACCATTAGAAGGAGGGATACCACCCTTTTATATTAGCCTTAACATTCATGATAAAATATTACACAATGCAATGTTAGATTCTGGGGCTTCACACAATTTAATGCCTAATTCTGTTATGGAAAAGTTAAATTTGGATATCACTAGGCCTTACAAGGACCTGTTTTCATTTGGTTCAAGTCAAGTAAAGTGCCTAGGGTTAATTAAAGACTTGTGTGTTTCCTTAGTACAATATCCTACTAAGACCATTCTCATGGACATAGTTGTTTCTGATATACCACCTAAATATGGCATGCTACTATCTAGATCATGGGGGGCTACACTCCAAGTATCTTTGCAACTTGACATGTCATAAGCCACAATTTTAGTCTTTGGACATCCTAAAAAACTGTACAGAGAGACTCTAATGAAATATGTAGTGAGTAGCTAGGATAGGCCTCAAAACTTTCCTATCTATTCCATGCATTTTGACATTGATTCTTTTATTATGTACAATGTTGAACAAACACAAGGAACTACTTCAAACAACATTATTCCATAACCAAAATAAATTGCAGTTACAGCTCAAAATGAAATTATCCAAACTCAAGAGCTTTCAAATAAAAGATGATCAAGACACCTTAATCAATGAAGATTTTGTCCCCCCCAGACAGTAAGAATTTTGAACATGAAATATTATGGAATCTTGAATTTGATGGGTCAGTGAATAAATTAGGAGCAAGAGCGGGAGTGTGGATTTGAAATTTAGAGAACAATCACTCAGAGGGCCATGCTTATAGACTAAATTTCAAATGCACTAACAACATGGTTGAGTATGAAGCACTTCTTTTAGGTCTCAAATTGGTTAGAAAGTTAGGAGCCATAAGAGTTTCTATTATGGGAGACTTTGAGTTGGTTATAAAACAAATTAATGATGTATATATGACCAAAGACCCTAGATTAAGTGTTTATAGAGGAACAACTGTAGAAATATTGAACACTTTTCTAGAAACTAAGCTTGCAGTCATCCCAAGGAAACATAATATGCAAGCTCATAGATTAGAAATGTTTTCCATACTTGTAAGTTACCATTCCAACCTAACCATCAATACACTGCTGAGGTTAGGCACAGACCTGCTATCCCAGATAACTTGAAAAACTGGCAAGTATTCACTAATGACCAACAAATAAATAATTTTTTAAACTTAGAGGATGAATTTTTAAATAGAAACATAGATACTGATATAATAGTAGATCCTGATTTTAAAGATAAAATAGAAATTAACAAATTAGAAGATGAAGAGATAGATAGATTCCATCCCACTAAATTTACAAAATCAGATGTAGAAAACCTAAAGCAAGTTGAAATTGATGAGATAATTAACGAAGATTCTGAAATCGTTAATCTCAAAGATAATTTTTTTCCCAAAGGATTAACCCCTTTGGAAGACTTGTTTGATTCAAATGATGTCCCTAGAAAACCAAAGATGGAACCCTTAAAATATGATATAGAAGAGTGTAATATAGGTACTGAGGAAAATCCAAAACTAATAAAACTTTCAAAGTCCTTACCTCCTACTGAAAAAGTGAAATACATTGAACTGTTAAAGGAATTCCAAGATGTCTTCACTTGGAGTTATGAGGACCTCAAGTTCTATGACACCAGCATAATACAACACACCATCCCCATAAAAGAAAATTAGAAACCTTTTAGACAGAAGCTTAGGAGGATTAATCCTATTCTATTGCCTTCTATTGAAAAGGAAATCAAAAGGATGTATGAAGCCAAGATAATAGCACCAATTAAATTCTCTGATTGGGTTTCAAATTTGGTGCCAACAAGGAAGAAGACTGGTGATATTAGACTGTGTGTTGATCTCAAGAATCTCAATAAAGTTTCACATAAAGACAATTACCCTCTCCCTAAAATGGATCATATATTGCAAAAGGGTAGTAAGGTCAACCAGAATCTCATTATTGGATGGGTTTTTTGGTTATAATAAGATTTTAGTTCACCCAGATGACCAAGCTAAAACAACATTCACTACTCCTTGGGGCACATTCATATATTTGAAAATGCCTTTTGGATTAAAGAATGTAGGGGCCACCTTTCAAAAAGCTATGGACATAGCTTTTGCCAAGGAGATTCATGACTTCCTAGTAATATACTTAGATGATATCACTGTATTCTAAAAATATGATAAACAACACCTAGATCATCTAAGGCGGGTCTTCATCAAATGTAGGAGGTATGGAATTTCTTTGAATCCTAAAAAATATTTATTTGGGTTAGAAGAGGGAAAATTGTTAGGCCACATAATCTCTAAAGATGGTATCTAAATAGACCGTGCAAGAATTTAAGCCATCTTACAGATACAACATCCTAGGAGCATTAGGGAATTACAAGCCTTTTTAGGGAAAATAAAATTTCTTAGGAGATTTATTTCTAACCTAGCAGAATTAATTAGATCATTGAATAACATGTTGAAGAAAGGTTCGACCATAAAATGGACCATTGAGGCTAAGAGATCATTTGAAGATATTAAGCTGGCGTTAACAAAAACACTAGTTTTGGTCAGTCCAAAGTTTGATAGGGATTTCATTATATTTTCCTTTGCCTCAGAACATACAATTGTTGCAGTCCTACTGCAGAAGAATGATTAGGGTTATGAATAACCTATTTCCTTTTTAAGCAAAGCCCTGAGAGATGCCCCTTTAAAGTATAATATAATGGAAAAGAAAGCTTTTGCTTTGGTCAAAGCTATCAAAGATTTTAGAGTTTACATTTTATATTCTCATGTAATAGCCTATGTCCCCAATGCAGTAGTCAAGGATATCCTAGCCAGGATGGTCTAGATGGTAAGAGAGGGAAATGGATTGCTACTATATTAGAATATGACCTAGAAATCAAGCCAACAAAGTTAATCAAAGGCCAAGGTTTAGCCAAGCTCATGGTTGAATCGAAATATCAAGCCTTAGACATAAATTTTATTGCAGAAATGGATAATGGAGAGGAGATGGCGACTCCACCAATCAGCCAGGCCTTTACTGAATCACCATGGTATGTTGACATCATATATGTTTTACAAAATCTACAACCTCCTCCAGAATTATCCAGGACCAAAAGCAGGTTTTTAAAATGAAATCTTTAAAATTTTGCATAATTGACAATGCTTTGTTTTGGAGGAATCATGAAGGTATCCTTCTTAATTGTTTATTGAAAGAAGAATCTAACAAGGTGTTACAAGAGTTTCATGCAGGTGACTGTGGAGGACATCTTTACTGGAAAACCACTGCTAACAATATTCTTAGAGCCATTTTCTATTGGCCCACTTTGTTTTCTGATGTAAAGAAATTTGTAACCTCATGTCATAAATTCCAAATTTTTGAAGGAAAGAAAAAGATTTTACCCCTGCCCCTAAAACCAATATCTGCTGAAGCACCTTTTCAACAATGGGGTCTTGACTTCATTGGTGAAATCCACCAACCTTCCTCTGCCCAACACAAACGGATCCTCACTACTACAAATTATTTTACCAAATGGATAGAAGCCATACCATCAAGGCAAGCTACTGATATTGTTATAATAACCTTCCTTGAATCCAACATCCTATCTAGATTTGAGTGCCCAACCAAGATCACCACTGATAATGCAGCAACCTTCAATTCTAAGAGAATGATTGATTTCTGTAATAAGTACCATATAACTTTGGGCCATTCCACAGCTTATTACCCCCAAGGAAATGGAATAGTAGAGTCCTCAAACAAGAATTTAGTCAATATCATCAAAAAATTGTTAGAAGACAACAAGAAAACATGGAACAAGAAGCTAGTGAATGCCTTATGGGCAGACAGGCTAACCACAAAGAAATCCATTGGTACTAGTCCTTATCAATTAGTTTGTGGAATGGAAGTTGTTTTCCCATCTTCCTTGCGAAAACCAGTGATGAAGTTGCTCCAAGAGTTGCAGGTTGAACCAAATGACATCCAAAGAAGAATCAACCAAACCATTCACTTACAGCATACTAGGGAAGAAGTGTACATCATACCTCAAGTTGTGCAGGAAATGATCAAGAAGACTTTTGATAAAAGGACTAAGTGTTATAGACATTTTTGTGCCTTACAGCATGAAGCATGAAATGTCCATAATCTAAGGGATCCGAAGTCCCTAAACATGTTGTTCCTACCCCTAGAGGAACAAGGTCAGCAAACCACAGCACTGAATATCAGTTCTCCACCTGAAAACACTCAAAAACAAGCTAATTCTGGATCATGTCAACTGCTCCACTGAGCATCTGCACTGAATGTCAACTGCTCCACTGTCTACCTGCGCTGAATGTCAACTGCAAAGAAGGCTACCTGCGCTGGGCGAGTTGGGACATGTGGCACAGTCATTCCTCAAGGTGTCAATGCCCAGGAAGCTTCCAAAATGACACTTGGATCAAGGAATTCGCCTGGTGATGAGTAAGAGGGTCTAGATCTCCAAGTGGAAGCAAGAACCTCCAAGTGGACTCAAGAACTGAAGAATAACTGAAGTGGGAGAGGACACTAGTCAGCTTCATGCCAGCTTCAAGCTGACTCATCCATTCTCCAAAACTCCTATATATAGAGCTCTCTCATGAGGTCTAGGGAGGCTGGAATCTTGTGAATGTAAGGAAGTGCTGTTGGTTTGAGTATAGAACTATTGGGTGATTTGCTTTGAAGGAGGTGAAGAGGAGATTTCTTTCTGCTGGGAAGGTGATGCTGGATTGGGCCTCTTATGGTTGTATCACTTCCTGAACTTTACTTCTTCCATTAATAAAGCATTTGAGGTTCTTCTATATGCATGTGTCTCAATGATGTATTGTCATACTTGTGTATTTGATTTATTCTAATCCTTGAATCAGTTATGAATGTATGCTTCTTGTAGTTTCCCTCTCTTGCCATTTTGCAGGATCTTGGTGTAGCTGGGCCAGTGAAAGAGCAAGGAGCTGGGAGCAAGCAGCAAGGAGAGAAGATTGGATCAACCATTAGCGAAAGACATCGGTTAGTGGATCTCTTTCTCCCCTATTTTACTTTCATAAAGAAGAAATCTTAGATAGCTTTGCTTCGATTGTTGCTGAGGTACTATCACCCTTAGAGTGGGATAGGGTCATTCCGTATTGGATACTTTTCCCAACAACAAATTGGCGACTCCGTTGGGGATCGTATCTTGTTGGTTGTTTGTGTTTTTGCTATTCATTTCATAAACACAGGGAGTACCGAATCGAACTGCATTTGGATCTTTCAAATGCAAAGTAGAGGGTAGCTACTCTAGCTCAGTTTCTAGGCATGTTTATGATTTGAAGAGCTGATCCACGAGGACTCTGAACAGCTCTTAGTGATAGCTTTTCATCCTCCTAATTACCCTTTAGTGTGTACTTGATTGATAGCTTTTGATTTGGCCAAAAACTGTGAATTTTTTAGCAATCTGTGACCTGGAAACCAAGAGAAACGAGAGTTTCTCTCTTCATTGCAGGCACTGTGAAGGCAGTCTGCATTTCATCGCAGGTCCCGAAGGGGCTACCTGCGCTGAATGTCAAACTGACAGTGTACTACCTGCGCTGAACCAGTTTTGCCTTGTGCTACTGGGGTTCCATGCTGTTCATTGCCCTGTTTTCATCCTTGTTTTTGCAGCCTGTTGTCAGTCAAGGTACCTATCTGAAACCATCTTTCCTCGCCACTATTCCGCCTCGGTTGTATAAAGAAATTGTATTTGTTCTTTGTGTATTTCTTATACCATTTGCAGTTTCCCATAACGAAAAGTGAACTAGTCTTGCTGTGGCCTCTTAGATCTAGACCTGTGATAAGTGTCGTATTGATCTTAAGAGTTAGTTTGTTTGCTGTCCATAGCTGATTGAGCTTTTTCTTTCGTCATATGGTTTGAATTTATGTATTTCTAGTGTCGAAACAAGTAAATCTTAAGGTGTCTTTTGATTTTGGACAAAGCTTGTTTGCTTTCACTTGAAATTGAATTCAAAGGTATACAACAGCTTTCTTTTTGTAATACATCAACATTAAGAAAGAGAAAAGAAATACCTGCATTTTGCATTTGCATTTTTGATAAGTTTGCATGTTGATTTAGGAGAAAGTGCATTAGAATGTGTTGATTGCTCTTTGAGAAAAGATAGTCGCTCTCTTTTCCCTTAGTAGCTAGGATTTTCAAAGTTGAAAGATTATAAAGCTTGCTTATCATCTTAGACTGCATTTAGGAATTTGTACCAATACATCTCGTGGTGATCCTGAAAGACAAACTTTAAAAAAGATCAACTTAAAATATATTGAATGAACCTAACAATGCTTTGCAACATAACGCTCACAGTAGAGGTCTAGGTAGAGACGTGTTCCGGCGTTGTTAAACGTAGTGACTGTCGATCTCTACGAAGGTGGGTGATTCCTCCTGAGAGACGATAGCACTAATACAGACTTGTGCTCCCACGTACAGTCGCGTATATATTGGGAGACCCCTATAGGCATTTATCCTTTATCCTTAGGAAGCCGTGTCGGCCGCCCTACTGATCGCGATGCAGTGAACACAGCATTCACGAAGATCGACCACCCGTACCGTAAAACGTATTCTGTGGTTTCGCGAAAGGTTTGGCACACCCTCTACCTAGATCTCCAGAGCAGTTTCTTTTGGCCTTTTTCAAACTCTATAACTGAAAAAGTCCATCCGAGCATTTGTCACTTCGGGCTCGTTAAAACATCGAAGGAGACTAGAGTCATCTTTAGCTTTTTCTCGACTCTTTAAAACTGAAAAAGCAAGTTGTGTCTAAAAGCGTCTAATAAAATTCATTCAATTCGGAAATATAATTCCCCTTTTGTATTTTAGTTGATCGAGTAATCCGCAACTGTGGAAGAAAGTCAATTGAAACCCCGTCGTTCGCGGAGGCTTGCGAGTCAACCGTCTTTGTCTCCGGAATTGAAAGTAGTACGGACAAAGCGAACTCGCTTGACCGGGTCAAAATCTCCCATCAAAGTTAGAACGACAGTTCCAACAACATCTGAGATCCCGGTCACTCCAAGCATTTCTGGAATCCCTGCCTCTATTGAAGAAGTTCAACAGCCACAAAGGGACAGTAACACTGATCCTGGTCTGGGAACAAGTACTTGCATAACTGAACCAGTTCCATCTGTAACCGGTCCAGAGAGTATTGTTCCTCAAACAACTGTCGCTGTCGAAACAACCCCTTCTTCGGCACCAGAAATATTTTACGGACCTGACGGTCTTCCTCTTCCACCTGGTTTGATTGCAATAGAGGAAATCGTAGAGGACCTGCAAGCAAATACTCCAACTCATTTTGGAGTAGGTGTCACTCTTTTTCCTTCTACATCAGAAGTTTTTCCATCACCAGTGGAAGTTCCTGTAGAATCGCTAGGCAGTCTATTGGATAGACTTAAAATGTCTGAGCAACCGTCGACATCTAGGACTTTGTCGAACGACACAGCGACGGCAGAGCTCCCTGCCGCCACTCCGACGATGTTTGCCGGCGTACCATCTGTCCCAACTAGCTCTCAACAGCTAGAAGGAGTCCACCCAGGGACTATTTCGACAGTGTGGTCTGTTCCAGTTTGTTCTTCCGGTATAATACCCGGTAATTCTTATGTTGAAACTAGACAAATTGATCCCTATGGAAATCAATTTGGGCCATCCAGTCCTCAAAGGCAAGCCATACCCTTGAGTTCCGGATTGCTACCGTATGGGGGGCAATATGCCCTTTCATTACCCCCTCCGGGAGGATACCCATACGGTAGTTCTCAACAGTGTTCAGGTTTGACTGGAGTTACGACAAGTGGTTGGGTACCTATGTTACCCCAACAGCCAAGAGTTGTGTATTCTATGCAACAATGTGTACCTATGTCTAGCATCCCGACGACGCCAGCTATTGTAACCATGTCGCAGGTTCAAACGATGCCTGTTGTATGTCAACCCCAGGTTGTAATGCAACAGCCCCTTGACCCTGCAACACAACCACAATCGCCAACTGCCGGGACGACACAGGTCCAAACGGGTACAATTACCCCGCATCTTGGTCCGTCGGTTAGTATAGCACAGCAAAACATGGCTTCACAGCCATGGATGGTGCAGTACCAACAACCGCAGTTCCAGTAGGTGTACCAAGGATCTGAGCAACAGATCTTTGCGAATAGTGGACAACCCTATATTCAAAATGGGTTAAATCAACCACTTTACAGTGGTCAAGTCCACCAACCGTATCAGTCATACCAGCATCAATTGCATTATGCTGGTATGCAAAGGCCTACTGCTCAGGCGATTCCATCGTATCCTGGGTACGCCTCGCCAAATCTGAATCAACAGTTACCATTCGTGGCAACTTTAGAATTACCAGATTTACATCGATTGACGAACGATCCAATTTCCTATGCCCATTGGTGGCCAGCAATTCCTCACAAGCTTCCTTCGGACATTCCTAAATTCAATGGAAATCCTGGCGAAGACCCGTCGAATCATGTGATGACTTTTCATCTGTGGTGTTCGTCGAACACCTTGAATGATGATTCGATAAGGCTTCGTCAGAGGACATTGACAGGTCCGGCGGCTAAATGGTATATTGAATTACCTAGAGCCTCTTTCGACAATTTCAGTTCCCTAGCCACGACTTTCTTAACCCATTTTCAGTTACCTATAAGGTACGAAACTGGAACAGAGATCTTAACCAATTTCAAGTAGACAACGGCCACACATATATCCGATCATATACATGAGTGGCGTCGTCGTCGCAGAATGGTAAAGACTTATGTTCCAGATCAGCTATTAGCTGAGTGGTTTATAAAGTCGCTTCTTCCTGCTATAACAGAAGATGTGGCCAAGGGAGGGGTCGTAACAGAGGAGCAGGTTATTGCTCGTGCCCAGTATTTAGACTTAGTATATACTCAGTCTGGCATGCTCTATGACAAGATACCTGACGCCCCCAGACCGGAATTTTCAATTCCTCCTCCTCCTGGATCAAATAGTGACTCTCATGCCGGCGACGGTGTGATTGGCACTGCAAACACAAAGTCGACAACGGATTCGAATAAGAAAGCCCGTAAGACTTCAAATCAAAAAGCAAATCAAGAAATTCTTGCTTTGGAAATAAACGCCGTATCAACAGATAAAGGCAAAAATTCCAATCAACCAGGAAGCAAGAAGAAGCAAAACAAAGGGAAGAAGAAGAAACAGGGTGAGTCATCCCCTCAAAAAACTTCTTCAAACCCTCCTGGAAATAGGAAATTTCCTTGTCAAATATGTGATGAGGAGGATCATGGGACAAAGAATTGTCCGTATAAAGCTGAACTCAAAAAGTTCTTCAAAAGTTCACACACCTCAGCTGTGTTGACTGATCCATTTCCTAATCCAGGTCAAAATATGGTTGATAGTGGAAATGCTTCCCCGTCGCAAGTGCTAATGTTGTCGATCTCAAAGCAACAAAATGATGCTTTGATTTCGACAAGGAGTAAAGATTACGGGAATCCACAAGTGTCGAACGACAAAGGTAAAGATCAACCTAGTAGTTCGACAACAACTTCGGCAGAAGTTGTACCCCCCATCACTCATGAGTTAACAATAAAACCGCCAAAGGGAGTAGTACACAAGTCGACATTTAATCCTCGCGCCAGAGCGGCGCAGCATTATAACATAGTGGAAGATTTGGCCCAATCGCCATCCGCTATGTCGACTCTTGAGGTACTGCAAAATTGCCCATCCCAAAGGCAGGCGTTGTTATCAGCTATTGGTGGAGTGGATCCTAAGGATTCCAATCTTGTATCCTTTAATCACAAAGGATATGATCCTCAGTTACCAGCTCAACTAGCTTTCCTTATTCAGGTGAAAGCACTCAACAAAACTGTTCACAGAACAATTATTGATGAGGGGGCATCGACATGTATCATGTCGATGAGTTGCTGGAAAACTCTCGGATCTCCAACCTTGTCGCGATCTTCGACGACATTAAAAGCATTCGACGGAAGGACGTACACCCCGTATGGCATCCTAAATAACTTGAAGGTTGAACTAGGGGGAAAAACAGTAGAAATAGATGTTGAAGTCATCGATGGCAATCTTGACTATAACATCCTACTGGGAAGACCATGGATATATGCCATGGCTGCTGTAGTGTTGACTTATTTTAGGAAGATCACATTCCCGTTTGAAGGAGGGATTACGATCGTCGACCAACAGAAATTCCTCCCTAATGGTTCACAAGTTACAGGAAGCATTCCCATGATCCATGGGAGCGAGCATTCAATTCAAGATATCGGAGTAGGCCTATTAAAAGACCCCACAATGATGGGAGCTTTCGCGTTGCCACCTCCTATCCATATAGGAAATATCCCGTTTGTAGCAACATGCAACATGATATCTTCCACGAAGGTCGCAGAAGACAAAGTCGACATGGATCATTCAATGGTTTTGCCCCCAAGCCCTATAGAAATATTATAGCAATCAATGTTTCGGGCATGGGAGGCGAACCCAAATCAACGCTCGTCGAGCGTTTGGGTAGATAGGTCTGGAGAATATGGTACCCCATTAGATCCTTGGTCGAAAGTGCATGGGACTGACGGAATCTTACAATCAATGTTGATTGAGGAGGCACCCTGGAATGATCACCACCATCGTTCCCTTCTTCCAGAATGTGAAGAAGATACTCAAAACGACCTTTACCACCCTTCAGTTTTTGAATTCCTAACAAATACTATAAATACAGTGGATTCCGAGCGAAACTTATCCAATATTGAAGAGACTATAGCCATAAATATCTCGACAAAACCTGACGTTGTAGAGAATATTCATGTCGGCAAAAGTTGTTCCCCTTCAGAACTGGAAATATATGACGCTCTTTTTCGCGAGTTTAGAGATGTCTTTGCGTGGTCATATGATGAAATGCTAGGCATTGACTCGAGTATTGTTGAACATGAAATTAAAATGTATCCTGATGTCAAACCAGTAAGACAATGGCTTCGACAGGTGCACTCGAAGAAAGTCGCTGCCATTAAAGTAGAAGTTGAGAAACTTCTCCATGCTGGTTTCATCTACCCAGTTCCTCTAACCGATTGGGTATCGAATATTGTCCCTGTTATGAAAAAACAAGGGACAATAAGAGTGTGTGTCGACTATAGGGATGTAAACCAAGCTTGTCCAAAGGACAACTACCCTACACCCTTCATCGACCAGATAATTGATGAATGCGCCAGATGCGAAATCTTTTCCTTTATGGATGGATTTTCCGGGTATAATCAAATAAATATCCGCCCACAGGACCAGTCTAAGACTGCATTTATTTGTCCGTGGGGCACATTCGCTTATCGAAAATTACCCTTTGGTTTAAAGAACGCAGGGGCGACGTTTCAGAGGGCAATGAATTATGCCTTCCATGAAATCAAGAACATCGTTCAACCATATCTCGACGACCTTCCGGCTCATTCGCGAAAGCGAACTGATCATCCGCAGCATTTGAGAGCGATATTTCTACGTTGCCGGCACTACAAGATAAGACTCAATCCGCACAAGTGTGTGTTTTGCGTCGGTTCTGGTCGGTTACTTGGCTTTGTAGTCTCTAAGGATGGGATTCGTCTCGACCCTTGCAAGGTTCAGGCAATCATTAATTTGCCTCCACCTTCAAATGTGCTTCAGATTCAGAAACTCCAAGGGAAAGCAAACTTTCTGAGGAGGTTCATTCCAAATTACGCAGAACTTGCTAAAGGTTACACTCGTCTTTTGAAAAAAGGATGTACCTTTTGTCTGGGACCAGGTCGCGCAAGCTTCCTTTGATGCTCCGAAAGATTCTCTAGTAAGAGCGTCATTAATGTACGCCCCAGACTATCAAAGAGATTTTAACCTATATCTAGCTACAGCGGATACGACCATTGCGATGGTTTTAGTGCAAGAAGTCGATGGAATTGAACATCCTATTTATTATTTAAGTAAAAACTTAAATGATACAGAAAGAAAATATTCCTATGTTGAAAAACTAGCGCTTGCAGTTGTTCAAGCGATTCAAAGGTTTCGACATTACGTCCTCTTTCGGAAAACTACCATTTTATCAGATTGCAACCCCATGACATATATACTGTCGCGACAGTTGCTGGGGGGCAAATATTCAAAATGGATAGCGATCCTTCAAGAGTTTGATCTGGAATTTGTAAAATCCAAATCAAAGAAAGCTCTAGTTTTTGCGGAATTATTGTGCGATCTCCCATCGTCGTCCAACGATGAAACATCGGAAAAGTCAATCGTGGATGAAAATTTGTTTCTGATATCTACAAGCGATGAGTGGTATGGAGATATCATAGTTTATCTCCAAACCCAAAAGTTCAGGCCTAACACCTCTCACTTTGAACAGAAACGTATACGATACCAAGCTAAAGACTACATGATCGTCGGTGATACGCTTTACCGTCGTGGTATCGATACAGTTCTGAGGAGGTGCCTTACCCATGAGGAGGCCGAGAAAACCCTGAATGAGTGTCATTCAGGCGCGTGTGGGGGGGGCATCAATCTGGATATGCAACAGCACAAAAAATCTTACGAGCAGGATACTTCTGGCCAACCATGTTCAAAGATTGCATAATCGCAGTCAGAAGTTGCCATGCATGTCAGATTTTTGATAGCAAAACCAGAAGACCACCCGCACCTTTACAGCCAATAGTTGCTGTGGGGCCTTTCGCCAAATGGGGCATCGATTTCATGCAATGTAACCCCACCTCGACCGGGGGGCATGGGTATATTATAGTCGCCGTTGACTATTTTACCAAATGGGCCGAGGCGATGCCTACATTGGATAACACTGGTGAAACAGCTGCCCTTTTCTTTTTCAATCATGTAGTCGCCAGGTTCGGCATACTGTAGGCTATAGTTACAGATCATGGATCGCAATTTCGCAATCACATGATGGTTGAATTAGCTGCCAAGCTAGGGCTATCTCACGACAGCTCTACCCCATATTATCCGCAAGCCAACGGACAAGTTGAGGCAATCAACAAGGTCCTGAAGCGTATGTTGCAAAGGATGATCGGGGTTCACAAAAGAAGGTGGCACCTAATCCTGTACTCAGCCTTGTGGGCTTACCGAACATCGGTAAAAAATGCCACTGGGTTCACACCGTTCCAACTGGTGTATGGCCTGGAGGCAGTCTTACCAATCCAGTGTGAAATTTCGTCTCTTAAACTCGCAATTGACCTCCTCCCCGGAACTTCAGAAGAAGAGGCCCGTTTCTTGGAATTAATCCAGTTGGATGAAACCCGTCGTGACGCCGCTTTGGCTAACGAAGCCCATAAGAAGCGAGTCAAGGCACAGTTCGACAAGAATGTCAAACCCCGTGTCTTCTCTGAAGGTGACTTGGTCTTGCTTTACGACCAAGAGTCCGACAAATTGGGAGCAGGAAAATTTAATTCTTTATGGATGGGTCCCTACATTGTTAAACGAGTGTTAGCAAAAGGAGCCTACGAGTTAATGGATTATGACGGAATACCACTGGCGCAACCCTGCAACGGGTTGTACCTCAAGCGTTACTATGCCTAAGTAGTAACCTGAGTGCTTTTGTTGTATTTTGTTTTCGCTAAAGTGTTTTGTTTCGGTTGAGTAATCCACCTTTTTCATTTGTTGCAGATGTCGAACTTTTCTGAGACATATGTGGGATATGCCGACGGAGCGAGTCGTAGTTCACGGAATCTATCCTCCGCAGCCTGGGCCATTTTTGATCCAAGCGGTGAGTTAGTGAGTTTCAGAGGTGTGTGTATTGGGCAATCAACGAATAACATCGCTGAGTATAGCGTGTTGATAGAACTCCTCTCTGATACCATTTCCCATGGTATACGCCGACTAATCGTCGGGCTAGACTCACAACTTGTAGTACTACAACTCAATGGTATATATTCGGTCCGCAATCCAGCTATTTATCGAATGTTTCTAAGGGTTGAGATTTTGGAAAGATAGTTTGATTCAATTCAATACCAGCATATTTCCAGGAACTTAAACACATTAACCGATTCATTAGCAAACTATGTATTAGATAGACATTTATGACATTTATAAAAAGAAATGCATCAGTGCTATGCAAATGGATCACATAAATCAACCAGAATAAACCTCGAAAATCAAAATATATAAAGTTGTTTATCGTTTATACATAATGTTCTGTAACCAAGACAAAAATTGGTCATATGACCCAAAAACTCAAAAGTGCTAGGGGGCACCCTAGCCTAATGGTGCTCATGATAGCACGTCACGGCCTGTGCAATCATGCGCAAGAGACGAGTCCATCGTCTAGGTACGCCAGTAGTATGCCGCTGCAACTGTAAAGGTAACTCATCGATCCGTACATCCGGAATACCGAGAGTGAGGCTCTCAACCTGCTCCTGCACAGCTGTAAGGGTCTCAGTGTCGTCAAGGTCGTGAAGGATAACTCTCCTAGCAGGCTCCACTGCCGGGGCAGCAATGGGCGATCGCGGACGAACTGCTGGACGAACAGGACCAACATCTGCATGCACCCAAGAGTTTGATTAAAAGTCTTGATAGAATAAAGCACAACAACATTATGAATGAAAACAGTAAACAATGATATGGTCAAATATTTTACTAATAGCGCCCCATTGTTCGCCATCCGGTAGCACCAAATCCGGATCACCTCGGAAATCCATACCCACATATGGATACTCGGAAAAGACCATCTCCTGGCGCTCGAACCACCTGAAGAAGGCATCAGTAAAAGTAATCTGAGGTTGACCAGCGTGCCTAGACATGTGATCGACCCACCTCTGCATGCGTGGCTCGGTCGGGGAAGGCAAGTCGAGTATAATATATATACTGAGGCTGCATCAGCGGGATTTTCTCCAAGGCGAAGGCAGTCAGAATATAACCAAATCCAAAGTTCTTCAGCTTCCCGTCCTTCACCTTGGTCAACTGACTTTTCATCTGAACAAGTACTGCATCGCACCAGTTGAATACTTTCGGTTGGAGACACTCCAAGGCGTGCTGCACATGAGATCTGTTGGCAACATGTAGAGCTGCGGTACCGGCCATCCTACCAATGGTATACAGAATGGACCTGAGAGACCTGTTAGTAATCTCACGGATAACAACCGTGCCGTCTCTGCTCGGCTGGGAACCTTCCCTGCAATACTGGCGGACATAATCTCTCACGGAATCAGTCCCCCGGGCCGTACCTGACAAGGAAATGGGGGCACCTCGCCTTGACAACCCAGTCAAGAAGTACATGTCCTTTATGGTCAAGGGGATGGACTTTCCCCTAATCTGGAATACTTGGTTAATAGGATCCCAAGCATCAAGCATATACTGCAGCAAAGTGATCTGTGCTCTCATGCTAGAGATACGGAAAAACTTCAGCAAGCCACAATTCCGCAGCGCGTTCACCGTGACGGGGTCATGGAGGGCAATCATGTCCTCCTCTTCATGTTCTCGTTCTCGCCATGTAAGGGACATTTTGTTCAAAGTTCCCTGCAAGGCAAACAAAAGAAGGAGTAAGTTCCTGAATTTGGTGAAAAACTGGCGAAAATTCATCAAAAAATGAGCCAAAAACTCAGTTTCTGAGCCCAACGCAGGTAGAGAGTGTCCCACCTGCGTTGAAGGTCAGGCTGCCTTAAAGCAGCTTGACATTCAACGCAGGTTTCGAAGGGGGAACCTGCACTGAAGTTAGGGCGCCCTGGCAAAACCCCTGAGGCTCAGAAAAGTTTGAAAACAGGCACAAAACAGGAAAAGGAAACCATGAAAAGAAAGAGCTAGTGTTTAGCTCCTACCTGGTCTAGACGGCGCCGAGAATCGTCCACAGAATCTCCCGAAATCAGCTGGTGAAAATCAAGGGGGAAGAGGCACCTCCAGAGCTCCAACAAACAAAATGCAAATGAAATGGTAAAATGAGAGGTAAAAACTCTTTTTAATGACTTTTTACGTAGTTCAAAGAAAAATATTAGGGTTTTCATCTCATGATTATGTATTTCTAACTAAGTTTGATGCAGCAATTGAAAATGCAGTACCATCTTTGAAAAGAGAAAAGCTAGTAATGGTAAAAAATCAAAATTTGACCATATAATCGAGCAGTTTTAGCATAAAGTTCATGCTCGTTAAAAAATAAACGCAAGAACCGAGCAGTTTTAGCACATAGTTCATGCTCGTTAAAAAATAAACATAAGATTGTGAGCAGGCTTTCCCTTAGAGTTCAAGCTCATTCAGAAAAAATGAACCGGTAAATAACCTCTGTGATCGTAAATTTATCAGCCATAAAAGCCTTGGTCGTGTTTGCACCGTCACCTCCACTTTTCATTTGGCCGATCGTTCACCTCCATATGATTGTTTACCCATTTTGAGGAACAGCTGCGAAGAGTGATTTCACCTAGCCATCCTTGTGACACTGCCGTGATTGGAAAATTCCAACCTGTACCTGGAATCTGCTGCTATCCCTGTTCATCACTCGTTCCTCAAAAGACGAGTCTTCTTTAAGCTCTTTTCAATTGACTCGTAAAATATGAAAAGTTTGCCGAGTTTTGGCCTTCCAGCTCGTTAAAAGGACCGGAAGAGCTATCCCTCCTCTAGATTTTAATCTTTTTGGACCTGAGGGATTATTGCACAAAAAGGTCGAGCGCTTGTTTTATTCGGCTCGTTAAAGTTATCGAAAACTCATCCCTTCTGTATTGTTTTATACTTTTTCGGACTTAAGGGATTAGATGACGAAAAAGGAATTTTGGAGTTAACTTTCTGTACCTTTTCAGACTCCCTAAAAATGAAAAGGACCGAGTTTTCCTTGTCGTTAGACTCGTTAAAATGATTAAATAGCGACAAACTTGTCTTTAGACGAGAACGAGTTTCCCTATCGCTAGGCTCGTTAAAACATAGTGATGGGCTTGCCCGAAGGGCAGGTTATAGAACAAGCATATGTTATCCTCCTCAAGCTTGACAAAAATAAAGAGGTACTGGTCAGAAATGACTGGGGAAAAATTGGGAGAACCTCAAAGCTTTAATGGTAGCAAGTCACTCTTGAACATGACACTTTTCCTCCGTATCACATCGGGTTGGGTTGTTTCATTCACCGGTCTCATCACCATGGTCTCGCCAAACCATCCATTTGGGGTAATGCTACTGATCCATCGCATCAGTGTCGTTATATGTTCAAGAGATGTCGTTCAGAAAGAGTCAACCGTGTCCCATCCACTGCCATACATTATCCTTCATCCATTCATGACCGCCACCCTGAATCATATGTCACAGATTGTTTTCACCTCCACTAAAATCATTAGCTCCGTTCCGTGTCACTAATGTGGGATTCATTAAGGCCCTCCTTTGACGGATCGCTTCTTGTCGACTTCAGCTCATTATCCAAGAAGTTGATCTAGGGACAACCCCCTCAGTACTTTGAAGCTTGCATGCCTCAATGGCAAGTTTCTCACTTCCGGCGGCAGGTATACATCAATGACCTTCGACCGAAAGATTTTACGTGGTGTTCGACGCCAAGTCCTTTATTCACACCACGTGAATTGTACTGCAGTACCTTGAGGGTCATTATCATTATCGGTGATTCCTCTCGCGCTTGTTAACGGTTTACATCATTGACCGGTAATCAAGCGATGTCTTTCCATGTTCGACTTCAGCGCAATTCTCACATGGATCGACTTGTACTTAGAGTGAAGATCGAACGAGTTTGAAGACCCTGGATCTAGTTTCATCCATCCGGGCTGCGATATATATTCAGGAAATATAAAGACATTTGACATGTACATCATTGCAGTAGATGATCATCCTACTCAAAGGATGATAATTTCAGCAGAGAATTATCAGTCTACCATCAGACGATCGTCTGTTCTATGTACCAAAATGAATTTATAAAGCTGAGCATGGGAATGCCCGCCTCAGCTAGATCATGAAAGCAAAATGAAAAATAATGTATTGTATTGTATTTTATTACAGGTCACCTCTCAGCGATTGAATGAACTTCGGATCCTCCGGATAAAGCATTTCACCTTATAAACGACCTCATACTTTAGGGGGCAACTGTTATAGACATTTTTGTGCCTTACAGCATGAAGCATGAAATGTCCATAATCTAAGGGATCCGAAGTCCCTAAACATGTTGTTCCTACCCCTAGAGGAACAAGGTCAGCAAACCACAGCACTGAATATCAGTTCTCCACCTGAAAACACTCAAAAACAAGCTAATTCTGGATCATGTCAACTGCTCCACTGAGCATCTGCACTGAATGTCAACTGCTCCACTGTCTACCTGCGCTGAATGTCAACTGCAAAGAAGGCTACCTGCGCTGGGCGAGTTGGGACATGTGGCACAGTCATTCCTCAAGGTGTCAATGCCCAGGAAGCTTCCAAAATGACACTTGGATCAAGGAATTCGCCTGGTGATGAGTAAGAGGGTCTAGATCTCCAAGTGGAAGCAAGAACCTCCAAGTGGACTCAAGAACTAAAGAATAACTGAAGTGGGAGAGGACACTAGTCAGCTTCATGCCAGCTTCAAGCTGACTCATCCTTTCTCCAAAACTCCTATATATAGAGCTCTCTCATGAGGTCTAGGGAGGCTGGAATCTTGTGAATGTAAGGAAGTGTTGTTGGTTTGAGTATAGAACTATTGGGTGATTTGCTTTGAAGGAGGTGAAGAGGAGATTTCTTTCTGCTGGGAAGGTGATGCTGGATTGGGCCTCTTATGGTTGTATCACTTCCTGAACTTTACTTCTTCCATTAATAAAGCATTTGAGGTTCTTCTATATGCATGTGTCTCAATGATGTATTGTCATACTTGTGTATTTGATTTATTCTAATCCTTGAATCAGTTATGAATGTATGCTTCTTGTAGTTTCCCTCTCTTGCCATTTTACAGGATCTTGGTGTAGCTGGGCCAGTGAAAGAGCAAGGAGCTGGGAGCAAGCAGCAAGGAGAGAAGATTGGATCAACCATTAGCGAAAGACATCGGTTAGTGGATCTCTTTCTCCCCTATTTTACTTTCATAAAGAAGAAATCTTAGATAGCTTTGCTTCGATTGTTGCTGAGGTACTATCACCCTTAGAGTGGGATAGGGTCATTCCGTATTGGATACTTTTCCCAACAACACTAAGGCAGAAGATTTTTACCTAGGAGACAAAGTTTTGAAGTGGGATTAAAGAAGAGAGGATAAAGATAAAGATGGGAAATTTGATTTCCTATGGAAAGGCCCATATGTCATCTATGCTTTCAGAGGTAATAATGCTTTATTCCTTAGAGAAATGGATGTCACAGAAGCAAAAGGAGCACTAATTAATGGTCGAATGCTCAAACACTACATTGAACCTAGTTATTGATTTCACTAATCATTTGTACATATTCTGTTTTTCAAAAGTCTAGATTTGATTGGATGGTGATTCTTTGGAGTTGAAGCCCGAGGTGAAGGCCCTAAGCTTCAAAAGTTTTACTATCATAAATAGCAATAATGTAGAAAAGTGAAAAGGAAAAGTTGTAGAGTGACATCACAGCAATTCAGAAGGCCATTGATCTACAAGTTCTTGACATTTCACCAGGAAATGACATCCCCAAGTGGAGCCACTGTTAGGTTCCTATACCAATAGGAGTCATAATTTTTGAATGGCTAAGATTAAACCTATAATATGTACATACCTTTGCTTTCTGCAAATGTTTTCCATATTCAAAAAATTAAAAAATGTAAAGAGGGTATGTCCTAAAAGAATAATCAAAGGACAAAAAGAATAAAAAGGTCAAAATAAGGTGAAAAATATGAACCCCAAGAAATTAAAAAGACCATGAAAGTGAGCAAGTCAAAATGCCACTACTATTTACTTTTTGTGCAAAATAAATGATTGTGTGCAGCTTGTAATCTTTGCCACAATCCATGATAGTCAAAAATTTTAAACTTGGCTATTTCATGTTGATAGTTAGAGAATAAATATCTGACCAAACTGTTTAATCTTGGCAGATAAGTAGATAAGTAGAGTAAATAAAATGAGCTCAATTGTTTAATCTGAGCCCTTGGATGTAATAAGGTTACATTTAGTTAGTTTACTATTGTAAAGAAAACGAATAAATGTTTTATAAGGGTTTGCTAGCTCAAATGCACCCTAATAAAGAGAAGTGAAAATGGTAGGATGCGTAGATGGGTAAGTAGAAGAAATGTTGCAGAATTTTGATGATTGATTAGACAAAAGCATGTGTATCATCTTTTTCATCATAAAGTTTCAAATGTGAATGGGCACTCAAGCATGCAGATGGATATCAAAGTCAATTAATTAATTCCCCTCATTCATTTCACCTTTTACTTAACTAATTTCCCACAATAAAGATCAAAGTACCTAAAACCCTAAGTCAAAGAGGCTCAGAGCATTTCTCTGACTTTTGGAGGGACCGGACCCTCGGCTCAATGACTTATAGGCAATAAGTACTAAAATCCCCTCATAAACATTCATTCCCCCCCTCAGTTCATAAATTTTCCCTAAATAATATTCTTTCCTAAGGTTAAATCACTTTTACCTAGGAAAAGTATGTGTTCCCCCACATAACTCATTTTCACATCAAAAACCCACAAAAACATTATATCCTAAGTCTTTATATGATTGTCGGAAAGCATTAAAAACATGAAACTCATATGCTTAGGGTATGGTGCCCCTTCCGCTCATTTGACTAAATTACTAATTTATTTATTAAATCCCTAATAAAACCTGTTTCTCGTATATACATTATTTCCTGCATTATTAATTAATCCCAACCTTGTTTAATTATATAAACTAAGGTTTTCTACCCCGAACCCACTAACTAATTGATCCTCGATTAAGTTAGTTTAAAAACCCAACTAAATCCCTCCCGATACCTTAACCCCCACCTTAATCCTGCATTAAACGTAAACCGTTGCGCTTAAACGCCCGTCGGACCCCCCATTACCTTCTGTGCAACTTCATCGCCCGACCACCACACGATCTCCCCCCTCCCCATCTAATGGCCTATGTTGATTTCAGAAGGGCCCAAAGTCCGAACGTTACCCACCTGAAATGGGTTGTTTTCCACTGGGCCCCCGAGGCGACGTGGTGCTCGATGAATGGAATCGGGCGGCCTCCCCCCAATACTTCCAAGTGCCCAAAAGCTATGCAAAGTAAACCACTTACCGCCAGCCCACTACACGCCAAAACTGCCACTTTTCACTCTGATACACGACAAACGGCCACTATTCACCTGTACCCACCAAATTGACTTTTCGCGTATAAATCCTGAAAGCCCCAAATTATTGTTTTTATCGTTTTTTCTAACGGTAAACTTCCTTGCAAGCGTCTGCGAATGTCCAACTGTCAACCCACGTACAATTGCACCCTGAAGATGCCATAAAGCTTCTAGATTTCCTTCTAGCCTGCTTGAAGCTTTTTCGACCATTCACAATTTTTATTTACCTAGTTTAGACCCAATTTTCTTCAATTCTAGGTATTTAAGCCAGAATCCATTGAAAGTCTTGTCAATTTCTGAACCAGTCACTAAGTTTTCACATAGCAAGGCCTTGACTAAAAACTTTCTCTCCGCAAGATCATAGCACAATGCTAGCAAGACTAATTATTGATATACACCATAATCATTGTCTCTCAAGGAACATACCCCACCTGAGTGTTCACAAGGTATGTATTTTTAGGACAATTCCTATCTTGGAATAACACATCCTCAAGGAATTTCCTCTTCGACTACTCTTACCTCTTGGATTCCCTACCTCATCCTCAAAGAGTATCGAAAACCATATGGTTACCCAATCCTCCATTATTTCTTCACAAAGTGAAGACAATAATGATGTGTCTATCTCTCCCTCTCAACTAGGGAGGATATATCAACCAATCCAATCATGTTTCTCAAATATGCACGCTTCTTATTAGGAAGATATTTTGTCAAAATGTCAACTACCTTCTCATCGGTGGATATATACTGTAGCCGCAACACTCCATCTTGAACCAACTTTCATATGTAATGATATTTGTTATTTATGTGATTTATCTTTCCATGGAACACTAGGTCTTTAGACAACCTTATGCAGTTGGTGTTTTCACAATGTATCACCATAGGGTTCCTTGGTCCTTCAGACAAGTCAGACAACAACTTCCTCAACCAAACAACTTCTCTCCTTACTTCATAGACTACAATATATTCAGCCTCAAAACTAATCAAATCAATCGATTCTTGCTTTCTATTGATCTAGGATATCATGGAGGATCACAAACTAAAAAATCCTCCAATAGTGCTCCTCCCATCCATCTCACTGCCTCGCAAGTCAAAATCTGTATATCCAATCAAGTGGACATCATTTTTTCTGTCATACTTCAGGAAGTGGTGGAGTGTTCCTTGTAGATATCTCAGTATATTCTTGGCTTCTATCCAATGGTAATGCTTGGGCTCTACTTGGAACTGACTAAGAACATTCACAACAATTTTTTTCTTGATTATTTACCAAATACATCAATGAGCCAACCAATTTCCTATACCTTTTTAGATCCATAGGGCTTGAATAAGAAATTCTTAGCTTCTTCAAATTTGTGATCATAGGGGTTGTCATAGGTTTGCAATCCATCATGTCAAACCTTTTTAGCATCTCAATCACATATTTTCCTTCATCTAGGTATATCTCATTAGGTCCCTTCCATACTTCCAACCCCAAGTAATAGTGCATCAACCCTAGATCCTTCATATCAAATTATGTTGCCAATTTCACTCTTGAATACAACCTTACACTCTTGAATACAACCTTACACACCAGTCATGAGAAGATCATCCACATATATAAGAATTATTATGGGCTCATCCTTTACAACCTTGATATAAATATTCAGATCAGCAAAACTCTTCGAGAATCCCAATCTTTGTAGATATGTGTCTACCCTTGCCCAATCCCTTGGTTCTTTCTTAATGCCATAAAGTGCCTTCTTCAACCTACAAACATGAGTCTCTCTATCTTTCACCTAAAATTCCAAGAGTTGTTCTATATAGACTTCTTCATCGATAGTACCATTTAGGAATTCTGTCTAAGCATCCATTTTATGGATGTTCCCTCCCATCGATGTTGACAAAGAGACCAACAATCGTATAGTTGTATACCTTGTTGTAGGTGTAAATGTCTCTTCATAATCGATGCCTTCTTGTTGGGAGAAAACCCTAGCCACAAATCTTGCCTTATATTTATCAATAATTTCATCTGTTGCATGTTTAATCTTGTAGAGCCACTTGGAAGTTACCACAGATTTGTCTTCAGGCATAGGAACGATTTCCCAAAATCCATTCTTCATTATTGATTAATATTCTTCACTCATAGCATCTTCCATTATTTATGTTTGAAAACATATTCAAAGGTGGATAGTTTTTCTTCGATTAACTTTTTCATATAGGCTACATACTTTGAATATCTTTTGGGTTTCTTACTTTCCCTAAACGTACCTTTGGCTACTCCATGTTCTTCCACATCTAAAAGAGTAGGCTTCAACCAATTAGGTACAGTAGGTCCTTTGATTTCTTGAATGCAATACTTTCATCAAAGATCACATCTCAACTTACTTATATTTAGTTCCCTTCCTTTATGTAGATCCTATATTCCTTTGAAGTGCTACTATAGCCAACAAATATTCCCTTCATGCTTGTAGGATCCAATTATTTCTCTTATATTTTGAAATGTGTATATAGGCAGGATAACCAAATATTTTGAGATAGTCTACGCTTGGTTTATTCTCTGTGAATTCTTCCTTAAAAGTCATGTTGTCTAGTGATTTGTGAGGACTTCGATTTTGAATATACACAACATTTTTTGTTTCTTCACCCCACAAAAAGTTAGGCAAGTCTTGATCATATAACATGGCTCTAACACTTTCCTCAATTGATCAATTCTTTCATTCAACAACTCCATTTTGCTATGGATTATATGAGACTATCAACTCCATCTTAATCCTAGTCTCCTTATATAAAGTTATGAGTTCCTTTGATGTGTATTCTCCTCCATTGTCATATCTTATTACCTTTATCCTCCTTTCTGTAATATTCTCTACTTCAGCTTTGAATTCTTGAAATTTGTTGAATACTTCATCCTTGGACTTCAACAAATAGATCCAAGTTTTCCTTGAGTGGTCATCAATGAATGTTACATAATATAGATGACCTCCAAAATACTTCATAGACATAGGACCACAAATATCAGAGTGAATGAGATCCAGGATTTCTTTTGACCTTGAAGCACTACTTCCAAATGGTTTCTTAACATTTGTACTTAATGCACATCCCTTGCAAACTCCTTCATGATCCTCCTTATGTTCAAGGATGCCGTTCACCATTGAATTTAGAGTAGGCAAGGTTTTGTAGTGAAGGTGTCCAAACCTTCTATGCCAAAGTTCACATGGACTAACTTCAGTGTGAACCAAAGCTTGAGAGAGAGGTGTCAGTAATCTGTAGAGTATGCCTTCATGAATCCCAATGACTTTTTCATTATTGATGCTAGAGACTTTATCCCATACCACAACCTTTCCATCTATAAAAGCGACCCTATATCCCTTATCTTCTAGACATGAAATGGAAAGTAAATTCTTTTGAAAACCTAGTACGAATAGAATGTTATTGAGATGAATGTTTTCTCCATTCTCTGTCTCCAACGAAGTTGATCCAATTCCTCTTATAGGGTATCTCTTCTTGTCACCAAATTCAATAGAGTAGGAATATTTTCCTCTTGATAAGGTATTTAGTTTTTTTTCTCGCCTGTCATATTTCTTGATGCTCCACTATCGATTACCCAAATATTTTCATTTTCAAATGTACCTATAAGTGTTGAGAGTAACCCTTTGTCCTTTGTAGAAGTCTTGATGATACTATTCTTGATGGATAATAGGAGATTCTACAATGACTTGATGTCTTACTTGAGATTACTTGCCACCATAGAACATTGCTTCAATGATTTCTTCAAATATGTAGTGATCTTCATCATGCCCTTAACCAACCTTAGCTCTAATCCCATGTTGAGAAATCTCTAGGGTTGAATTAGGATGATTTCTCATAAACTTGATAACTTCCTGTGATGTGTTTTTACTTTTTCTTAATTATTAAATTCTTCTCTTATTATTATGTTGTTGTTATTACCATCAAACAAATACCAAAATAATAACATCAATAGTACACAAGAACACAGGATGTAGGCCACAAGTCTGGGCCAAAACTTCTCCACTTGAGAGGAAAACCTACAAATCTCTTCTCTTCTTATATATTCTTCAAATGACGAATTCCAAGACCTATATACCAAGACCAATACCCTTCTAAGGCCAAGTCAGAACTTCTTGATGATGTGCTCCTTCTATCCAAGTAAAACCCAGTCAAATCTTTTCCAACTGCACAACTTCAACCCCAGCTACAGAATTCCAGCCTCTACTACAGGTCCAAAATTTTTAGCCCCTGCAATAGCTATTGCTTCCATGCGTGTGAGAAATTCTAAGGCTTCAAAATCTTCCTTTTACCTTTGCTTGGGTTGCTTCTCATTCTAGCGCTTGTAGGTGACTTAAGAGTCCTTTCTTTGACCTTCTTTCTTCAATTCCTCACTTTTGACTTTGCAGCATCAAAACCCTAGCCTCACTTCTTCCCACGTGGGAGAGAGAGAGAGAGAAATAACCCAAACCATCATCCTTCATCCTTATTCCTTCATCACTAGTCTTCTTCTGCTTCTCCTTCGCTTAGATGATGAGACGTGAATGTGTGTCCATAGGAGGTTGAGTTCCCTCCTATATATATAGGTTTCAAAGGAGCACGAAATGACCTAATGAGGAAAACTTCTTGGCTTCCAATCCGACTTGTTCTTGGAGGGTATTTCGATACTTTTAAATACAAAAATAATTCTTTTGACATGTTACAATGTGCCCAATGGCATCTTCTTCATATGATAATGAATCTATTGACATATTGACCCTAGGACAAACCCTAGAAGCATTCAATGGGTGCTTGACCTTTGAAAAAATACCTTGAGCATGAAACCCATGCTACAAAAATAAAAATAATAAATTTTCTTTCTTTTTACAATATACAAGAGCCCAAAGTACATTTCATATTTATAAAGACTTAACCTAATTACACATTTCAACAGATTATACGTATAAGTTTTATGAAAATTGGATGTGAATGTGCTTATAATTAATTCAATTAACCATTTAGTTGAATCAAATATCTTTTAACTATTATAATCAAAAATATAATTTGGAGATCTACATTTTCATGTTATTCGTTATGATTCTATTCACTGCAATATATCAATACCCGAGCTATAAAGTAGTAGTTAGTTTATATTATATTTAAGTTTATCTTTCTATCTATTATTTTATCAGTCATTTCCAATCCCATCTCATTATTTCTTTAAACCTTTCACCTTTCTTAAGTCTCCATATGTTGGAGAAACCTTTCTACATGTAACTAGGCCCAATTCATGACTAGTCGGAACCACTATTCCAAATGGAAAAGGGTATAATTTGGGACTCTGACCAAGTGGTCTCTTAAATGTTCATGTGTGTAATTCCAACCATCAACATTTCCAAAAAAAAAAAATAATAACTTTAAAATATGGTTATTACATTGTATGTCTCACGATCATCTCTAAATTGCTTGATCCTAGCCTCAGTTGCAGGATTGCAATCCCTACTGCAAGTCAACTTTTGATGTATTTCTTTCTATTGCTTACAAGTATAAGTTTAACAAAATTGCATGTGAATGTGCTTAATAATTAATTCAATTAGATATTTAATTGAATTAATTACCTTTTAAATTATTCAAATCAACAATATAATTTGAAGATATATATTTTCATGTTATGTGTTATCTCTCTTTTTCATTGCAATACATCAACACCGAAGTTATTAAATAATTATTAGTTTATATTACATTTAGGTTTAGTTTTCTATTTTATCAAATATCACCGATACCTTCTCATTTCTTTTCTATATCTTTTACCTTTTCTAAGTCTCCATCTATTGGAGCATCCTCTCTATGGGTAATTAGGCCCAATTCGCAACCAGACAAAATTACCATATTAAACATATAAGAGTCCAATTTGGGGCTCTGACTGGATGATTCCCCCAATGTTGATGAGGTAATTTTTGGCCATCAACAGAGGGTCATGGAGACACTCGATCAAATCCATAAGAAGCATTTTAAACTTTTTTGTGAAGGGTATGATACTTTATTGAAGGTTTTGGAAAAGTTGAAAATGGCCTTAACTACTATAAAAGTGTTTTCTGAGATGTTGGTTAATGGAATTTATACCAGGTGTTTTGACCTACAAGTGATGATGATGCACATGCTTGGTAAATAGGATAAATTGGAGGAGTCTTAGAGGCATGGCATCTAAGGACAAGAATATGGTAGACTTGTTTGGGCTATTGGTGTTGGCATTATGATACAAGTGTTGTCCTTGATGGCAACTCATTCAGATGAAAGATCACCGTACAACATGTCAACAACAAAGAATTATAGATCGGACTACAAAGAATGAAGAAAGAGAGGTATACACAGTTTCATCTTGACCAAGCTGCATATACACGCAAGTTCATTGAACACAAGTAGCGTATACATACACACGCACATTCACAGAAGGAAAAGCATGTATATCTTGGAAAACTCAATTTTTAGTCCGAGGTATTTGGTCCAAGGTATTTTGATCCAAGGTATTGGTCCAAGGTATTTGGTCTGAGGTATTGACCCTAGGTATTTGGTCGAAGGTATTGGTCCTAAGTGGTTTTGGTCCATGGTATTGAGAAAGGCCTAAAAATATATAAGGAGGAGAAGATCATTAGGCCAAGTGTGCAAGTATTGAATATCTGATGAAGTGTGAGATCTAGTATGCAAGTTATTCGCTTATGGTGTTGTGCTTGATCTGAACCAAGGATGAACCTTAGCAGTTGATGAGGGATAAGATCTAATGATGGATTAGGATCTTAACGCTTGAAATTAATTATCATTATGTGGTTTGATCATGTATAGTCTAGATCTGAATATTGACACATGTGTTATTCTGTAAATATTATGATTTGGGTATAACTGAAGTCCGGAATAGCTGCAGAATTATGAATTAATATTTTTAGATGTGTACGCTGGTTGGCTTTGATAAAAGTGCATATACATGCTGGTTCGACACATGGAGGTAGCATATACCTTATAAAGTATGTTTCAATTGTTTCTCTTTACTGTTGCAGAGTTCTGGGTTCTAGTTTGCATTCTGGTGACTGTATTCTGGTGAAAGTATTCCGAATGATCAGATTGATTGCGATTTGACGATGGGTTGTTAAAGTGATTGATTGATTCAGTTGTGGTTTATTCAAAAAGTGATGATTGAGTTTCAGTGATTGGTTGATGAATATGTATTTGATGATTGAATTGCAGTTATGATGTTGTTGATGGATCCAGTCTCAAAATTTATGAAACGTGGTCCTTGGAGGAAGAAAGAAGGTCGTAGCCTTCTGTAGGTCACCACATACGTACTAGTAAACATATTAGCTAGTACAAGAGTTAGGGGGTTGTAGCTCCCTTCCAGTAGAAGCTGGAGAACGAGAGAAGCTTGTAACCTTCTACAGGTAGAAGCATGCATACTGGTATGAGTCTGCACCAATACAAGATTATAAACAGATTTTCTTATTATTAAAAGAAGACGGAGACGATAGCAGCAGGTGGTTTTTACCCACATTGGGTTTCCACCTTATATCTTGGTGTTCATGTGTGTTGCTTATGTGTGATGCTTTATTCTGCTTTTACTGCATTATCTAATAAATCTCTAATATACTGGTTAAAGTTCAATGCATGATAAATTGGAAGTTCTCTGCATATACGCTGGTTGCTTTAAGTACAGTCGCATGTACACGCTAGTTCACTTAGCTGAATTAGCGTATACAAATCTGTTTGGGAAATAAAATTATTGATATAATAATATTGATTCACACCCCCCCAGTATTATTTCCAACAATTGGTATCAAAGTAGCTCCTTTAGAAGAAGCTTGATCGCTTGAAGGGAGATCCATCATCATGAGAAATCAAGAAAGCGTGGGATCCATAAAACCGGCAATCTTTGATGGGAGCAACTTTGTTTATTAGAAAATAAGAACCACAGCCTATCTACAATCTCTTGGAACGGATGTCTGGGAAATTGTGGAAGGAGGATATACATTTCCAACAACAATTCCTACAGATACGACAGGTAAAAAGCAATATGAAACCAATGCCAGGGTTGTCAATAATTTATTGGGAAGTCGATCACAATCACAGTTTGTCCAAGTCATGCAGCTCAAATCAGCCAAAGAAATATGGGAAAAAATCATTCTGAGCTATGAAGGAGACTCTCAGGTAAAACGTGTTAAACTTCAAACTCTGAGAATTCAGTATGAAACTCTTAAGATGCACAGTGATGAAAGTATAGCTAGTTACTTCGTATAGATGAGGTTGTCAATTGTATGAAGAATCTATGTGAAGATATAAAGGAAGTTACCTTAGTTGAGAAATTTTTAAGATCCTTGTCTGCTAAATTTGAATCAAAAGTGTCTACCATAGAAGAAAAACAAGATCTGTAGACTATCACTATGACACAACTTCACGGAATCTTAACTGCCTTTGAGATGAGAAAAGGAGGTCCATCAGATATGAGAGAAGTTGCATTTAAAGCTTCAGCAAAAGGAAAGGAAGAACTCAATGAATCATGACATATTTCAGAAGAAGAAGATGAAGTAAACTTTGTCATGAAGCTTCAACGGGGTTCCGGAATATTTAGAGGTAAACTACCCTTCAAATGCTTTACCTGTGGTAGAGTCTGTCATTATGCTACAAAATATCCTCATAAACATAGATATGAAAAAGGGAGGGAATATGCAAAATGGAATTGAAAACAATTTGTAAGCAAAAAAAGCTACTATACTCATGAAGATAGCGATGGTTTATCAAATAGTGATGAAGATGAAAATGGTAATGACTATAGACTTCTAATGGCTTATGACGATGATAATTTTTGGGATGCTTTAGAAGAAGATGACCTTCATGAAGAAATCTCTAAACTCAAAATCTATTTAGAAGAAAAGGATATGATTATAGATACCTTGACATACCAACTTGTTCAGAAAGAAAAACACAATGAAAAACTAGAATGTGAAATTGTGGGTCTAAGAAAGGATCTTGAGAAAAAAAAAATCTCTCAATCTTAGATTTGCTAAAGGATCAGAAACCTTAAATGAAATTATCAAAGGGTAGAATTCTCCTCTGATAAAGATAGGTCTTGGATATACTGAAGAAGCATCTCAATCACAAAAGCCGTCAACCTCCACTAAAAGCTATCTTGACTTAGCAAAGAACAGTGAATAGTATGACAATCGTCAGCAAAGGCATAAAGTAGATCACCAGGTAAATCAAACTCAATTTGCTTCAAGGATGAACAAAAGCCACAACCAACCTCAGGTAAATCATACTCAATTTGCTCCAAAGATGAATATCAATAGAAACTACAATCACCAGGTCAATAGATTCGATAGTCGCAGGAACTTCTTTAATGGACAATGTTTCTCATGTCATAATTTTGGACACAAAGTTGTTCAATGTGTTGCTTACAAAACCATCATGACTAGAGAAGCATGAAATCAAAGGAATGTGACAGGGATCAAGAAAAGTTCCTATAATAACTTTTCTCTTCTTGAAAATGAAATGGAATGCTCAATCTGTAACAACTTTGGCCATGAAGAATCTAAATGCATGAGCAAATTTTGGCAAACATCTCAAAAGGAGCAAACTCCATTAAATCCCAATATATGGAGAAGGAAAGAACCTAAAACAGAAATATGTGGTATAGCCTTGTATGCAGAAGGACAAGAAAATCAGTGGTACATCGATAGTGGATGCTTAAAACACATGACAAGTGACAAAGAAAAACTTCACTAATATAATGCCTTAGAAAAGGAAAAGAATGTCTCATTTGGAAATGACACTCCTACTGTCATAAAAGGTAAAGGCTCTATTTTATTGAAAGAAAAGGTTAAAGCTGGGAATGTTATGTATGTAGACGGTCTAAAGCATAACCTATTGAGTGTCAGTCAAATGTGTGATCAAGGAAATGAAGTGGTGTTTCGATCAAACGGATGTGTTGTTTGTGAGCTTGATACAGGAGAAACCATGATCAAAGGTACAAGAACTCCAACCAACTTATACATACCCAAGGGAGGACAACAACGGTGCTATCAAAGAAAAAATGATGAAAATTGGCTGTGGCATAGAATATTGGGACATCTAAGCTTTTCTCAAATAAGAAAAGCTTGAAGATTCCAGGTTGTTCACGATCTTCTAGATATCAGCATCCCTGAAAATACAATATGCAAACCATGTCAATTCGGTAAGCAAACCAGAGCTCACTTCATTGAAAAAGAAGGGTCAGCTAGTAAGCCTCTTGAACTTGTCCATACTGATTTATGTGGACCATTAAGGAAAAAGTCACCTCGTGGAGAAGAATACTTTATTTTCTTCATTGATGATTTTTACAGAATGTGTTGGATAGGTCTTCCAAATCATAAAGATGAAGCATTTGAAAAGTTCAAAGCCTTCAAAGCTTTGGTTGAAAATGAATCAGATCGCAAAATCAAATGCCTCAAATCTGATCGAGGAGGGGAATTTACCAAGGATGAATTCTTTGAATTTTATGAACAACATGGAATAAAAAGGCAGTTCTCCACCACAAGGACTCCTTAGCAAAATTGAGTGGTAGAAAGAATGAACAAAATTGTTCAACAAATGCCTTGAGCTATGCTAGATGAATCTAGAACTCCTGCAACCTTCTGGGGTGAAGCTGCATTCGCCGCCGTAACCATTCTCAACCAAGCAAATGTTTGGGTAAACAACACTCAAACTCCACATGAACTTTGGTATGGTAAGACTCCTACTGTAAAATACTTTAAAGTTTTTGGAAGCAAATGTTATATCAAAATGACTGATGAAAAACTTGGTAAGTTTAAGCCCAGAGCAGATGAAGGTATTCTTCTTGGTTACTCTTCCCGAAGTAAATGATATAAATGTTATAATAATATATTTGGGAAAATCGTTGAAAGTATTGATGTTGTAGTTGATGAAGCATGCAAAAATACAAAACAGATAAAAATCGAAGATTATGACAATGAAGAAGATGGGGATTATTTTCCCACATCAAATCACAATGATTCTGAAGAAGAAACCATTTAAGCACCAGAAGAAGAGATAACGGTAGAAGAAAAGACTCCATCCAGATATGTTTAGAAAAATCATCCAGAAACTCAAATTTTAGGGGAAAAAGAGGCAGGTGTACAGACAAGAAGAACTATTATAGAAACATCAAGCTATCTAGCATTACTATCCTCCACCGAACCTCAAAATGTAATTGAAGCATGCAAAGATGAATGTTGGGTCAAGGCCATGAATGAAGAACTTGAGCAAATTGAAAAGAATAATACTTGGGAATTAGTTCCTAGACCTCATGATAAAAATATCATAGGAACTAAATGGATATTCAAAAAAAAACTGAATGAAAATGGAGAAGTTATTAGAAACAAGGCCAGACTTGTTTGTAAAGGATATGCTCAACAAGAAGGCATAGATTTTGAAGAAAATTTTGCACCTGTTGCTAGACTTGAAGCCATAAGGATGTTTCTTGCTCTTTCTAGCTTTCAGAAATTCAAAGTATACCAAATGAATGTAAAATCTGCCTTCCTTAATGGAGATTTAGAAGAAGTCTATATTGAACAACCAGAAGGATTCATTCTTGGAAATGATGAAAAACTTGTATGCAAACTCAAAAAGGCTCTCTATGCTCTAAAACAGGCTCCAAGGGCCTGGTATTACTGCCTTGACAAATATCTACACCAACAGGGTTTTTCAAAAGGATCAGCAGATAGCAATCTATATACAAAGATTGACACTGATAAATTGCTAATAATTGTTGTTTATGTTGATGATATCATTTTTGGTAGCAATGAAGAATCCATGAGTCAGAATTTTGCTTCAGTTATGCAACAAGAATTTGAAATGTCCTTGCTTGGTGAACTTACCTATTTTCATGGTCTACAAGTTCAACAAAATAAAGAAGGTATTTTTCTTTCACAAACCAAATATCTCAAACATTTCTTGAAAAGGTACGACATGGAAGATTCTAAACCTGTATGTACCCCAATGGTAACAGGATGCAGTCTTAGTTCAAATGATGAATAAGCAACAGTACATCAACCAACTTACAGATCCATGATTGGCAGTTTGCTTTATCTAATAGGTACTTGTCCTAACATCATGCATGCAGTAGGAATAGTTGGAAGATTTCAAGCAAATCCAAAGGAATCACACCTTCAGATAGTCAAAAGAATTTTCAAATATCTTCAAGGAACACAGAACTTTGGTTTATGGTATCCTAGAGATACATATCTTACTCTTCATGCATATACAAATGCAAATTGGGCAGGAAGTGTTGATGACAAAAAAAGCACTAGTGGTGGTGCATTCTATATGGGTTCCAGGTTAGTGTTTTGGTTCAACAAGAAACAAAGTTCAATTGCGTTATCTATAGCTGAAGCAGAATATGTGGTTGTTGCATCTTGCTACACACAACTACTTTGGATGATGCAAACATTGCAAGACATTCAGATCACATGTACTCCACCCATCTCCATTCTATGTGATAATACAAGTGCCATCAGTATTTCAAAGAATCCAGTCATGCACTCCAAGACTAAGCATATAGCCATCAAATACCATTTTCTACATGAACAAGTGCTTGAACAAAAGGTCAAATTGGAATATATTCCCTCCAAAGAACAGGTTGCTCATATATTCACTAAACCACTGCCCAGAGAGACATTTGAATATCTCCGACAAAAGATGGGAGTAGTTGCTACATCATCCTATTGTTAAATCAAATTTTTCAGAGAAAGGTTATTATACACGTGTTTCATGAAGTATAGTCGCGTACACACAGGGTTCTTATCGGTCAAGGAGCGTATATGTTTTTCAGACAAGAAAAATAGTGGGGCAGGCTCTAATATGGGTGCTCTGACTAATATTGATTATTAATATGCTCTGTTCATTAATTTTATCTAACTGACAAAGATGCCTTGATCATTGATCTAATAAAATATGGACAGGTAGCACCGGTTCAGGGGGAGCATTAGCCTACATGTACACCCAACATTGTTGACATATGGTTGTTGAGTCCAGCTATGGCTTCAGATATTTATACCATGTGTTGCTCAAGTCATGAAAAATTCTAGGGTGTGATATGTCTTCTCATACATTTGAATGAGTCCTCTTGGACAAATGATGTAATTTATATCCCCACTTTACATGGGATGGATGATGTAATATTTCTTGTTTTTGTCGTGTATAAACAATTGGTATATCCCCACCTGGTTGGGTGGATGAGTCATCCCCACTTGGTTGGGAGATGGATGTATGTATGAGTCATTGGTGATAGGAAGGTCATCCTCCACATAGTTGAGTTATAGAGTCATGTTATTATTTTAGAAAATCTTTTTGCAGACTTTGCTTGTGCTTAGGGAGAGCATGGATGGTTTCAATACATCTCAGCATGTACAAAAGGGGAGCTCAATCAGAGAATTCAGCATGTACTTAGGGGGAGCATGACCAACATAATGTATGTCAAAGGGAGAAATTATCTTGGTCCACCCTTTGCCCTTGATGCCAAAGGGGGAGAGTGACTTGGTGTTGTTATTGCCATCAACTCCAAAGGGGGAGATTGTTGGCATTATGATACAGGTGTTGTCCTTGATGGCAACTCACTCAGATGAAAGATCACCGTACAGCATGTCAACAACAAAGAATTACAGCTCAGACTACAAAGAATGAAGAAAGAGAGGTATATGCAGGTTCACCTTGACCATGCTGCGTCTACACGTAGGTTCACTGAACACAAGTAGCGTATACACACACACGCACTTTCACAGAAGGAAAAGCATGTATATCTTGGAAAACTAAGTTTTTGGTTCGAGGTATTTGGTCTAAGGTATTTTGATCCAAGGTATTGGTCCAAGGTATTTGGTCTGAGGTATTGACCCTAGGTATTTGGTCCAAGGTATTGGTCTTAAGTGGTTTTGGTCCATGGTATTGAGAAATGCCTAAAACTATATAAGGAGGAGAAGATCAGTAGGCCAAGTGTGCAAGTATTGAATATCTGATGAAGTGTGAGATCTAGTATGCAGGTTATTGGCTTATGGTGTTGTGCTTGATCTAAACCAAGGATGAACCTTAGCGATTGATGAGGGATAAGATCTAATGACGGATTGGGATCTTAAGGCTTGAAATGAATTATCATTATGTGGTTTGATCAAGTATAGTCTAGATTTGAATACTAATGCATGTGTTATTCTATAAATATTATGATCTGGGTATAACTGAAGTTTGGAATAGCTGCATAATTATGAATTAATATTTGCAGATGTGTACGCTGGTTGGCTTTGACAAAAGTGCGTATACACGCTAGTTTGACATGTGGAAGTAGTGTATACCTTATAAAGTATGTTCCAGTTGTTTCTGTTTGCTGTCGCAGAGTTCTGGGTTATGGTTTGGGTTCTAGTGATTGTATTCTAATGACAGTATTCTGAATGATCAGATTGATTGTGATTTGATGATGGGTTATCAAAGTGATTAATTGATTCAATTGTGGTTGATTCAAAAAGTGATGATTGAGTTGCAGTGATTGGTTGATGCATATGTATTTGATGATTGAATTGCAATTATGATGTTGTTGATGGATCCAGTCTAAAAATTTATGAAACATTGTCCTTGGAAGAAGAAAGAAGGTCGTAGCCTTTTGTAGGTCGCCACCTACGTACTAGTAAACATATTAGCTAGTACAAGAGTTAGGGGGTTGTAGCTCCCTTCCAGTAGAAGCTGGAGAACGAGAGAAGGTTGTAACCTTCTGCAGGTAGAAGCCTCCATACTGGTATGAGTCTACACCAGTACAAGATTGTAAATAGATTTTCTTATTATGAAAAGAAGACAGAGACGACAGTAGCAGATGGTTTGTACCCACATTGGGTTTCCACCTTATATCTTGTTGTTCATGTGTGTTGCTTATGTGTGATGATTTATTCTACTTTTACTGCACTGTTTAATAAATCTCTGATATACTGGTTAAAGTTCAATGCATTATAAATTAGCTAAATCAAAATTTCTCTGCATATACGTTGGGTTCTTTAAGTACAGTCGCGTGTACCCGCTAGTTCACTTAGCTGAAGTAGCGTATACAAATCTGTTCGGGAAATAAAATTATTGATCTGATAATATTGATTCACCCCCCCCCCCCCCTCAGTATTATTTCCAACAATTGGTGGATGAATGAATTGGCATTAGAGGAATTAGATGTCATGCTTATAGTGGTTAGTGTGTATATGACTTGGATTTTTCTTGTTGACGAAAGATTCTATAAGGAAAGGAGTGTTGGGTTTTCCCCTGGCCTCTGGCCTAATTTATAATGTTTCTTGTCTATGATTTTTTGTGCATTGTGATATCTATTTGAATGGATAAATTATTGATGTATAATTGCTTGATGACTTAACTAAACGAAATGAATACTAGGAGAAAAACATGCACATATCTGTCACAAGTAATTATCATGATAAGAAATTATCTCTTGTACTAGAATTTCAACAACAAGATCCAATTCTTGAAGATTTAAAAGAGATTGATAAACTTGTCCAAGAAAAGCAATATTAATAAAATCTAAAACATAATAATAATAATAACATAATCACACATTATACGCAATATTTGGATAAATTTGATGAAATGCAAAAGGTAGGGTGCACACTTAACAGAGAATGACTACTCAAGAGGATAAATTCGTCCACTTTCTTTCCAACCATGTTACATTTGTGGATCACAACTTTTTAGAATAAGAATACCTACAATGCACATAAAATGTGTTAAAGGTAGATAAATAATAAGCAAAATAATAAAATAAATTAAGAAACATTTTTATGAATAAATAAAAATTAGACAAGATTGAGGCACACGAATACATGAATGAGCTTTTCTTGGTTTCAATAATAACTTGTTGGAGTAGTCTAATCTCGGAGAAAACATTCCTCTATTTGATGAAGCAGCAGCGAAGTCAACATTGACTTAGTTGTTTGTCTATTGGAACGAGGGAGGTTTGCTCCAAGACTATCCAAATCCTAAATTATTCTCTACTAAATAGGGCCAACCATGTGAAGGTGGAAGATCTTATGCGCGCAACCCCCCCCCCCCCCCCCCCCCCCCCCCACGCCTTCACATCACTCTCTGTTCCCTAGTACTCAATCTATATACTATAAAATATTTGATAGCAACACATTAAAATTATTGCATACACACTAGCAAAACAAAAAATTAATAAAGAAACATATTTGTTGACATTCATCCTTTGGCAACTTATAAGCAAGTATATTTCATAATTTTACAACATAAGTACAAAAAAATATGCATGAACTCATTCAAAAATATTTATACATCAATATGTCTCTTTATACGTCAAAAATATTATACAACAATATGTCTTATACAATACATTATAACATTGTAGATCATCATTTTTTTTGTCTCTTCTTATTACAACCTACATAATTCTTAAGTATTTCATTCATTTCATCTTCTGGCGAAGGCTATTCTGATGATGATTGTAGTTGGATCCTCTAACTCATTGCACCCCTGGTCATGATGTTATCACGAAGTCAAAGATGTTGTGGGGGAACATCGCCTACAAAAATTATTAAATTTATATGGTCAGTTATTGAATATCATTGAAGTATTTTTTTAATAATAAAAAAATGCCTTTGCAATGTAATTATTTACCTTGTTCACTAGTCAAAACCGTTACAATGACATATTCGTGGTCCTCTTCTGGTTGAGCATCCTCCTGTATGACATGCTTTGTCAATCAAACCACAAAATTTATAAGTAGAGAATTGTAAATGAATAAGTAAAAAAAATAGAAGTGCATACTTTATAAGTATTATATGATTAATTTACAACCCTATTACTACCATGGGCCTCATCTGTTGATGCAATATCTTGGGGTTGCACCTCAATTCCATGGGGTTCCTTGGGAACACCAAAATGTTATATTTGGTGTGCATTATCATAGGACTAATGCTTAGTAGTAAAGGAATTTTCTATAATTGCACTACTCCCCCGCTAATTAAATCAATGAAACACATTAGATTTATATCAAACATGATTGTATTTTATAAATAATGAAAGGTTAACATGGATTGATTTTTATTTACCCTATCCTTCAAACTAGATCTTCGAGTTTGCCCCATGTTTTTTCGGTGCTCGACTACGCCTTTAAATCCTAACTTGAAACCAATCTCAAGGTATTCCTTCATGACTTCATATCCAAATACATCACCCTGAATTGCATAAGAGTATTGATTTTTTTATTTGCTAGCACAATTGCTAGAATGTTGGAAGGTGATATAACAAATGAAATAGTTAAGAAGTTTTGGGTACTTACAATTCATGCTTGTAGCTTCAAATAGCCACCTTGGCCCAATTTGTGCTACCCGAGCTTCTCAAGCCTTGCCTTGGTTGCCTTCGAAATGTTGGGGAGCCTATGAAAAGTTTCATGTTATATACTACAATTTTATTCAAAACTAAAGAAAATTAAAAGTATTGAATTCAACATGTAATTTATACCTTGCTTGACCATGTGGTGTTTTCCCTTCTTTTCTCATTTGCTTCCAATTTGTGTCCTTGATGAGACACTTCCATTCCATCTCAGGAATCCTGGGAGGAAGCTCATGCGTAGGGTTATCTATCAAGTTTTTCCTATACTAATCCCATAAATATTTTAACTGTTTTCCAATTGCGGAGGTGACCTTGGTTTTATTGAAGGTATCTACCCTGAATAAATATTTAAGGTAGTCCATAACCACTTTTTTAAGGTTGGAACTTTGGAAATTCCACCTTTCGCATATGGTGGTCCCAAAAATATCTAATGCTTGGTCATCCATTTTTTTATAAAACAAGTTTTTACCTACATGAAAAAATATATGATCATTAGTTTGAAAATAATAATATAGATGACATATGTGTTAGACAGAAAACATGAAATAAAATTCTAGGAATTTTAGTGTTTTTATTAGAAGTCCTTCATCATTCACCAAAAATGTGCACACAATTTTACCCATGCTCTTAGCACGTGATGCTCTAGGAAATGAACCCATAATGTCATCAGTACTAGGGTCACATCCATCACCACTTGTTCCAGAGCCTGGTTGCGTGTTTGGATCAGGGGTCATGTGCTCATGAGTCGAAGCCAATGGTGTGGACCTAGTGTCAGTATCGGGAGTAGATGTATGCAGGGTGCTAGTGCTAGCCATACACTCATGTCATGTCTCGTTAGTTCCACTAGTACAAACACCAAGCTGAGGATGAACTAACTGATGTGAGGGGCAAAGTTCCTCTAAATAACACTACATAAGAAATAAAATACTTTTTTCTCAATTAAATATTGTAAAATTTAAAAACTAAACTTTCAGAATTAAACTTAAGACATAAAAATAAAAAATAAAATAAAATAAAAAACTCACTTTAAAATATGGTTATTACCTTGTATGTCTCAATATCTTCTCTCAATTGCTTGATCCTTGCCTCAGTCGTAGGACTTTGATCCCTACTACAAATCAACTCAAAAATTTGTTTGTTTGTTTCCTTCACATACTTTCTTATTGTCCCCTCAAAGTTCGTGCATGACCACAACTCTTCCTCATTAGGAACATCATCGTCATGGGGCTCAAACTACATATTTCAATAAAAGAAAAGTTATTATTTTGATTATATAAACAAATAATCAAAAATTAACATTAAATGTAAATCAAAATTGTTATTTTTTTTTACTTTTGACTGTGCAGGTGCTTTTCCATTGGGATCAACTTGCCACATAATAATATAATTAGACCAATGAAATGTTTTTTTTAAATGTTAAAGAATATGTATCAAAATAAGCATTAGTTGATGGTGTTAACACCTAATCTTTGGGATTAGGAAAATCCATGTAAATATTGTAAATAAAAAAATAAAGGAAATTGGAAAACGAAGAGAAATTAGGAGATGAATCCCAATAATCTCCCTCTCCTTGTATATATCCATGTTCTCTCTTAATTCAAAAATACAATTGATTCATGGAGTTACTCTCCTGGACTGACATGGTATCATAGCCATCCCCATTTTAGCTTCCCTCTGCTCCTGTAAATCCTATTTATCTGCCATTATTCCCTACCATCGAGAGTGTGTTCTCTACTTTCTGCATTGAATAGTTTGGTGTGTGTATGCTTCTCTGACCATTGTAATGAATTGAAGGTTGGACTATGTGATTGTGCATTGAGGTAAATATGTTGTTTCACCAAGGATGATAAGGCCATGGTCTCAATACTATGTTGACTCAAACCTCTCCCCTTCAACTGGAGAGCCGACACTATTCATGTAATCTAGTATGTGTAATCATTAATTTTCGAAGACTCTAATCTAGCCTGTGTATTATGGTGTGGTAGTTGAATGTTGTCATATGCTATGGAGATTTTTGTTAAATTGTATACACCTGCACTTACGTTAACTCATTTGGAGGGCCCAACCATGTGTGATGTTTTGAAAATCCTTTCTTATTAAAAGTCTTATATGTGTATGTTAAGGACTATGTTTAGTTCGTTGGTATCTCTTTTTTGAATACTTTCATTATGAGATTATTTTTTTAATGGGGTCGATATATGTCATTATCATATTCCATTCATTATGAGATGAATTTTTAATGGGGTTGATATATATGTTACATGGTATATTGGATGCCTTATAGTATTCCATTCATTGTGAGATGCATTTTTAACGAGGACGATATGTGTTACATGGTATATTGCATGCCTTATGGTGAATGGTCATAGGTGAATTGTAATATTGTGTTGAACCTTATCTTTTTCATATATATTATATTGAGAGGTTGGTTAATATATATATTGCTTCATATATTATATTGAGGTGTTGGTTTATATACCCATATTTGAAAAGTCAAATATTATTTGAAGCATGTTGTATGGAGGTATATTGATGATTTTTTGAAGACAAAGTCAATCAATTTTATTACAAAAACATCAATATTTGTTGTAAGTATTATAATTATTTTGAGGCCATATCATATTTTGTGGTGCATTCAATTATCTCTATAGTTGGAGTGGTTTTCTCCAACAAAGAGAACTACCATGAGGGGTCTAGGAAGATAAAGCACACTTTGATTTTCAATTAGTTGTGGAAAGGAGTTTGCGAAGGAGGAGACAATGCACCTAAAAATCCAACTTCACACAAAGAGCTTGTCATTCAGGAAAATAAGAACAAAAAATCCTATGCCTTGATTGTAGCGTCAATAAATGAAGAGGTGATTCGACATATTTTTCCATTTTAAAATGATTTTGAAGCTTTAAAGAAGTTGAAGGAATTATATGACTCACACTCTGAGCTTGAAGTTGTTCAATTGATGATTAAGTTGTTCAATCTTGAGTTGAAAAATGATGACCCTCTTGCTTTAGCATCAAAAATAAGATTGATTATGCATGACATAAAATCCATTGGTTTTGAAATAGATTTTCCTCTCATAGACTATGTTAAGGCACTATATCCCACTTATTCACATTATCTCAAGTCATTACAAGCAAGTTGAAAACTTAAGGAGATGTACTTTGACTCCCTTGAGAAGAAGTTTGTTGAAAGAGAGAAGGATTTGGGGAAGAAGACAACTCCTCATTTTTCTAAAGAAGCTATGTGCCTTGCATACAAAGAGAAGAATCATGCACATGATTCTTATAGAGGAAGAAGTGGTCGAAGAGGAAGAGGAAGGAAGAATATTAGAGGCAAGGGGGGCAAACATTTCCAAGGAGAAAGGTCTAATCTTCATTGCATATGATGTAACAAAAATGGACATGATGCTTCCACATGTAAGCTTCCTTGGGACAAAATCGAGCAGGAAATAAATGAAGAAAAATATAAAACACTTGGTAAAGGGAAAGGAAAAGCACCTGAGTCTACTCATTATGTTATGGCATATTGCAACAATACAATAACTAAAGAATTATTTAATTCTTCACTTTCTTCATGGAAAGATGATTGGTTACTTGATTCAGTAGCAACTTCCCACATGACTTGTAGAAGAGATTTATCTGAATAATTCAATGATAGTGTTGATGGAGTAGACTCCCTTGCAGACAAGTCAAAACTCAAGCCATCAGGGCTTAACACCATTAGGTCCAAACTTCCTAATCTTCCATACTTTATTCTACATGATGTTATATACCTCCTGGGGTTCAGGAGAAACATGTTGGCATTATGATACAAGTGTTGTCCTTGATGGCAACTCACTCAGATGACAAATCACAGTATAGCAGATTAACAACAAAGAATTACAGATCAGACTACACAGAATGAAGAAACAGAGGTATATGCAAGTTCACCTTGACCAAGCTGCGTATACACGCAGGTTCACTGACCACAAGTAGCGTATATGTACACACATACTTTCACAGAAGGAAAAGCATGTATACCTTGGAAAACTAAGTATTTGGTCCATGATATTGGTCCAAGGTGTCTCGTCCGAGGTATTGACCCTAGGTATTTGGTCCAAGGTGTTTGGTCCGAGGTATTGACCCCAGGTATTTGGTCCAAGGTATTGGTCCTAAGTGGTTTTGGTCCATGGTATTGAGAAAGGCCTAAAACTATAAAAGGAGGAGAAGATCATTAGGACAGGTGTGCAAGTATCGAATATCTGATGAAGTGTGAGATCTAGTATGCAAGTTATTGGCTTATGGTGATGTGCTTGATCTGAACCAAGGATGAACCTTAGCAGTTGATGAAGGATAAGATCCAAAAAGATCTAATGATGGATCAGGATCTTAAGGCTTGAAATGAATTATCATTATGTGGTTTGATCATGTATAGTCTAGATGTGAATACTGACGCGTGTGTTATTCTGTAAATATTATGATCTAGGTATAACTGAAGTCTGGAATAGCTGCAGAATTATGAATTAATATTTGCAGATGTCTACGAAGGTTGGCTTTGAGAAAAGTGCATATACACGTAGGTTCGACACATGGAAGTAGTGTATAACTTATAAAGTATGTTTCAATTGTTTTTGTTTGCTGTTGCAGAGTTCTGGGTTCTGGTTTGGGTTCTGATTACTATATTTTGGTGACAGTATTCTAACTGATTAGATTGATGGGTTGTCAAAGTGATTGAAGGATTCAGTTGTGGTTGATTCAGAAAATGATGATTGAGTCTCAGTGATTGGTTGATGCAGATGTATTTGATGATTGAATTGCAATTATGATGTTGTTGATGGATCCAGTCTGAAAATTTATGAAACATGGTCCTTGGAGGAAGAAAGAAGGTTGTAGCCTTCTGTAGGTCGCTGCCTACATACTAGTAAACATATCGGCTAGTACAAGAGTTAGGGGGTTGTAGCTCCCTTCCAATAGAAGCTGGAAAACGAGAAAAGGTTGTAACCTTCTGCAGGTAGAAGCTCGTGTACTGGTATAAGTTTGCACTAGTACAAGATTGTAAGCAGATTTTTGTTGGAAATAATACTGAGAGGGGGGGTGAACCAGTATTATCAAGTCAATAAAACTTTTTCATTTCCATAATCAGATTCATATATTCTACTTCCACAACTTCTTATGATTAAGTTAATTGATCTTCAATGAGTGCATTAGAACATTATCAACCATATTATCAGTTAACAGATGCAGTAACATAGAGTAGATCATCACACATAAGGCACACACATGAACACCATGATATAAGGTGGAAACCCAATGCGGGAGAAAACCACCTGCTGCAAGTCATCTCAATCTTCTTCTTAATAAGAAAATCCTTTTACAATATTTTGTACTGGTGCAGTCTTATACCAGTACGGGAGCTACAACCCCCTTTGCTCTTGTACTAGCTTAGATACTAGTACGTAGGTGCTGACCTACAATCTTCTCTCCTCCAGGTACCACGTTTCATCAATTTTCAGACTGGATACAACACATAATCTGAAGGGCCACATTTCATCCAATTTTCATACTGGACCCAACAACAACATTGAAGCTCATAATCAAACAACCTTTTGAATCACCTAATCACCAGATCAATACATATACAATGAGAGTTGTCAACCAGATCTAGTCCACCAGATCATATAAGGATAAGTCATTATGAACCTGATCCATTCATCTATCAATACTGAAGCTAATCATAATCATTCAATCAATCACTGCTGTTATCAAAACATAATATCAGAAACCAAACATCACTTCAAAACCCATAACACAACAATAATAAACAGGGCAGCTAAATAGATTTCATGAAAAGTCCGTAGCTTCACCCATAGAACACCTGCGTACATACGCACTGTTTCCAACTGCTTTCCTGCGTACCCACGCACTGTGCCTCACGGACTTCTTGCATACCTATGCTCTGTGTCTTATGAACTGCCTGCACACCTCCGCATCTGCAATGCTTCTGCGCCTGCGTATCTGCGCACCTGCAACGCTTCTGCGCCTACATATCTCCGCACTTTTCTTTCACTGCACTTGCGGTCCTACAGGTATAGAGAATTTCAAGACATCAAGAATAACCTAGACTGTCAGATCTACAGATTTGAACATGTGCCGAGGAGATATCAACCCATTAGTAGACTTGACTTGTAATTCTCATGTTTCTCCTTGATTTAGATTCAGCTATCTCTCACAAACCCATCACTAGAATTTCAGATCTAGCTTCTCTTTAGATCTTCTTCTTTCACAAGTGTCTAGCCAAATGATCTCCTTTGCTTTATATAGGCAGGCTCTTCCTAAAAACATGGATCAATACCATAGATAACCAATACAAGGGATCCAAACCGGGGCTAAATTAGATCCTATACCACGGGCCAAAACCATAGAATCAAGAATGGCGAGCTAAATACCACGGGCCAAACATAAGAAACCCCACGTGAGCGCGCTTCTCTGCCTTGAAGTGAGTGAACTAGGGTCCGCACCTTTTACATGGTGTACCTGCGGGTATGTACGCACTTTATCTATGACATGCCTGCGGGTCCGTAGCTTTTGTACGGTGTACCTGCGTACCTCTTGTTTTCTACATTATTTGTGAGCTAATCATCAATCTCTACTACTGACCTGTTATACAGTGATCCATCACCTATATGAGTTGCCATCAAGGACAACACTTTAGCCATAATGCCAACAATCTCCCCCTTTGGACTTGATGGCAAAGCTTACTTGTCATACTAAGAACTTGTCATTTGATTCCTTTGAACTGTCCTGCATCCATGAATTGTGTTACATCTGATATCTCAACTTGTCATTTGATTCCTTTGAACTGTCCTGCATCCATGAATTATGTTACATCTGATATCTCTTCTGTAGATGTATATAAGTGAGATGTTCTTCTATGAGTGGGTTGCCATCAAGTACAACACATGCATCATAATGCCAACAATCTCCCCCTTTGGACTTGATGGCAACAACACCAAATCACTCTCCCCCTTTGACATCAAGGGCAAAGGGTTTTGCTCCCCTTGACTATAAACCAGATCTGCTGAAGTCTCTGAATGAGCTCCCCCTTTGTATATGCCATGGTGCACCAATCAGATCATGCTCTTTCTAAGAACAAGCTGAAGTTTAGACTGTAAGCAAGATCTGCAAAAAGATGTTCTATAAGAAGAACATGACCCTATATGACCTTCCTATCACCAAAAGACTCAATACATACATCCATCACCCAACCAAGTGGGGATACATCAGGAACTAGATACATTACATCTTCATCCCAGGCATAGTGGGGAAACCAACATAGGTCGTTACATGACCTGAAGAGATGACTACAATAGATAGAGACATATTATTACATCATGAGTCGTGATATGACATTTATAACAGAGACCAATCACCTAAGATAAACATCAGCAACAACATTGTATGGTCTGCTCCATAGTATCTGTCAACAGTAACTAGATCAGCAACTTGCATTAGTGCATGAATCATCAAGGTATGTCTGCATCAATTATGAACCAAGTAGCATTAATGCAACTTTGAATAGTCAACCATGAATCCAGCCAACAATTCTCATCCATATATGTGCCAAGAACAATAAAGACTCCATGCAAGCACCATTAGAGAATCAACCACAAATCTGATCCAAGAACCATGTGAACAACTCATAACCATAGCAAGATGAATCATAAGCATCATCACCAAGGACCATAATGCCAACAATGCATTAAGAGCATATGCTCCCCCTAAACTTGTGCCATCTGTCAGATCTTATCAGTAAGAAAAGTCAGCGAATAAAAGACAGATCCGCAGTTTCTCATTATACGGCCTGCTTGGCTCCGCACTTCACCTTCCACTCCTCTACGTATCCCCGCACATGAATTTCTGTGTTTCTGCGTATTCCCGCAGAGAGCCTTCTACTATAGTGCGTACCCACGCACCTGTGCCATCAATCGCGCCGCGTACCTATATTGTGGCCACGCACCTTCAGATGCTATCGCGCCGCGTACCTATACTGTGGCCACGCACCTTCAGATACTATCGCGCCGCGTACCTCCGCAGGTTTTCCTTCTATCGCGCCGCGTACCTCCGATCTTGCTTCGCACCGCTTCTTCTGTCTCGCCGCGTCCGTCCGCATGTGCCCTTTTGTTACGCCACGCACTTATATTGTAACTTCGCAGCTCGACCTCCTATGTCGCCGCATACCTACGCACCAGGACCATTGCTGCGCTGCGTACCCTCACACTTTCATAGTGAAAAGTCTGCGTACCTCTTATTAGAACCTAATTAACAGTCCTCCTCTGTGCTACTGACAGTTAGATTCCCAGATCTGATCTTGTGCTCGAGAGATCACACTTCATAGATTCACTTCCAACTTCACTTTCCCTACTGCCTTTCTTCAAACAATCATATACGCGATTGTGCAGTATCCAACTCGCGTATATACGCGACTTCCCTTTATGGAGTTTGCATATGAGATTCAGGACACTGAAGTTTTGTACTTTCAGCTCCCTCTGATTCTGGTATGTCTGTACGTTGTGCTGTGCCGCCTTTTTCTGACTGTACTTCCTTCTTCTTCCATATCTTCAAGTGTGATGATGACATTTTCTCATTTTGATATGGTGCCCACACTTTGTTCCTGCATTCCTTAGCTATATGTCCAAGCTTGTTACATGCATAACATCTTACATGTTTCATATTCCTCCTGTAACAGTCAGTAGCTTTATGACCATACATATTGCAAGCAAAGCAATATCCATTAAAGTACCTTGAATGTGATGATCTTTCTACATAATGGTCTTGAACCCTTCTTCTTCTACATCTAGCTACAACATGTCCAAGATTATGACATACATAACATTCAACATTATTCATAGGAGGAGTAAAGGATTTTCTTTGAGGAATTTCTTTCCTTGGTTGATGATGAGATTGGTCTTTCATTTCTCTGTTGATCACTTTAGATTTCTCTTTAGAGTTCCTTGCCTCACCTTGTGAACTAGATTCACCTTCAATAGAGTCATGGAAACCAAGACCAGTTTTGATAGCAGGAGACCTTTGACTATTAAGAATATCATCCAAGATTTTAGTACTATCTTGAAATCGTAAGAGCTTATCCTTTTCTTCTAATTTACCTTTCAAGATATTTACCTCAACTTGAAGTTGTTCTTCCTTTTCTAGACATTTCTTCTTTATGTCTTCTTCAGCTTTTCTTCCTTCTTCCATTTGTTGCCTTAGTTTGAGTATCTCCTTTTCTTGTTCTTCATTCAAATCCTGTTGTATTTGATGAACTCTGAAGGCACATTCCAGCTGGGATTTTAAGCTGATGACTTCGTTGTCTTGTTTTTTTAATTGCTTGGTGTAGATCTTCATTCTGCTTCTTTGATTCTTCAAGATCTTCCTTTAGTGAGAGGATCGTGGCTTCAAGACTTTCATAATAACTGGATCGATCTCTGAGCTCCTTGATTGTTGTGTTATTTTCAATGACTTCATTTCTTAGAGATGTTGCTTCAACCTGCAACTTTTGATACTTTTCCTTGAATAACTCTCGATGAGCTTTTTGTCTAGTAACAACTTCTTTGAGGGCACCACTCTTTATGTTCAGAAGTCTTTCTTGTTCATTAATTTTGTTTGTCAGCCTGTTAAATTTTGCCTCTATTTGATATGCTTCTTCCTCACCCATAAGAGCACATTCAGTTGTTTCGTTATCACTTCCATCTTTTCCAAATGGATAGATAGCTGGAACATCAGAGGATAGCACATCCATACCTGATAGTTCATCTTCATTCTAAAATGATTCTGAATCTGAAGAGCTTCTTATACCTAATCCCCAATCGATTCTCCCACTGTAATAGTTCTTCTGAGATGTCTTCTTCTTCTTATGAGCTTTCTTCTTAAGCTTCTTTCCCATAGTTCCACAGATCTCCTTCAAGCAATCAAGCTTCTACCAAAGGACCTGCTCTGATACCAATTGTTGGAAATAATACTGAGAGGGGGGGTGAATCAGTATTATCAAGTCAATAAAACTTTTTCATTTCCATAATCAGATTCATATATTCTACTTCCACAACTTCTTATGATTAAGTTAATTGATCTTCAATGAGTGCATTAGAACATTATCAACCATATTATCAGTTAACAGATGCAGTAACATAGAGTAGATCATCACACATAAGGCACACACATGAACACCATGATATAAGGTGGAAACCCAATGCGGGAGAAAACCACCTACTGCAAGTCATCTCAATATTCTTCTTAAAAAGAAAATCCTTTTACAATATTTTGTACTGGTGCAGTCTTATACCAGTACGGGAGCTACAACCCCCTTTGCTCTTGTACTAGCTTAGATACTAGTACATAGGTGCTGACCTACAATCTTCTCTCCTCCAGGTACCACGTTTCATCAATTTTCAAACTGGATACAACACATAATCTGAAGGGCCACATTTCATCCAATTTTCATACTGGACCCAACAACAACATTGAAGCTCATAATCAAACAACCTTCTGAATCACCCAATCACCAGATCAATACATATACAATGAGAGTTGTCAACCAGATCTAGTCCACCAGATCATATAAGGATAAGTCATTATGAACCTGATCCATTCATCTATCAATACTGAAGCTAATCATAATCATTCAATCAATCACTGCTGTTATCAGAACATAATATCAGAAACCAAACATCACTTCAAAACCCAGAACACAACAATAATAAACAGGGGCAGCTAAATAGATTTCATGAAAAGTCCACAGCTTCACCCATAGAACACCTGCGTACATACGCACTGTTTCCAACTGCTTTCCTGCGTACCCACGCACTGTGCCTCACGGACTTCCTGCGTACCTACGCTCTGTGTCTTATGAACTGCCTGCGCACCTCTGCATCTGCAGCGCTTCTACGCCTGCATATCTGCGCACCTGCAACGCTTCTGCGCCTGCGTATCTCCGCACTTTTCTTTCACTACACTTGCGATCCTGTAGGTATAGAGAATTTCAAGACATCAAGAATAACCCAGACTGTCAGATCTACAGATCTGAACATGCGCCGAGGAGATATCAACCCATTAGTAGATCCAACTTGTAATTCTCATGTTTCTTCTTGATTTAGATTCAGCTATCTCTCACAAACCCATCACTAGAATTTCAGATCTAGCTTCTCTTTAGATCTTCTTCTTTCACAAGTGTCTAGCCAAATGATCTCCTTTGCTTTATATAGGCAGGCTCTTCCTAAAAACATGGATCAATACCATAGATAACCAATACAAGGGATCCAAACCGGGGCTAAATTAGATCCTATACCACGGGCCAAAACCATAGAATCAAGAACGGCGGGCTAAATACCACGGGCCAAACATAAGAAACCCCACGTGAGCGCGCTTCTCTGCCTTGAAGTGAGTGAACTGGGGTTCGCACCTTTTACATGGTGTACCTGCGGGTATGTACGCACTTTATCTATGACATGCCTGCGGGTCCGCAGCTTTTGTACAGTGTACCTGTGTACCTCTTGTTTTCTACATTATTTGTGAGCTAATCATCAATCTCTACTACTGACCTGTTATACAGTGATCCATCACCTGTATGAGTTGCCATCAAGGACAACACTTTAGCCATAATGCCAACAATCTCCCCCTTTGGACTTGATGGCAAAGCTTACTTGTCATACTAAGAACTTGTCATTTGATTCCTTTGAACTGTCCTGCATCCACGAATTATGTTACATCTGATATCTCTTCTGTAGATGTATATAAGTGAGATGTTCTTGTATGAGTGGGTTGCCATCAAGTACAACACATGCATCATAATACCAACAATTTTCTTATTATTAAAAGAAGACAGAGACGACAGCAGTAGGTAGTTTTCACCCACATTGGGTTTCCACCTTATATCTTGGTGTTCATGTATGTTGCTTATGTGTGATGCTTTATCCTGCTTTTACTGCATTGTCTAATAAATCTCTGATATACTAGTTAAAGTTCAATGCATGATAAATTGGAAGTTCTATGCATATACGCTGGTTGCTTTAAGTACAGTCACGTATACACGCTAGTTCACTTAGCTGAAGTAGTGTATACAAATATGTTTGGTAAATTAAATTATTGATCTGATAATACTAATTCACCCCCCCTTTCAGTATTATTTCCAACAATTGGTATCAAAGTAGGTCCTTCAGAAGAAACTTGATCACTTGAAGGGAGATCCATCATCATGAATAATCAAGAAAGTGTGGTATCCATCAAACCACCAATATTTGATAGGAGCAACATTTTTTTTTGGAAGATAAGAACCACAGCCTATCTACAATCACTTGGAATGGATGTCTGGGAAATTGTGGAAGGAGGATATACGTTTCCATCAGCAATTCCTACAGATACGACAGGTAAAAAGCAATATGAAACCAATGCTAGGGCTGTCAATACATTATTTGGAATTCTGTCACAATCAGAGTTTCTTAAAGTTATGTAGCTCAAATTAGCCAAAGAAATATGGGACAAAATCGTTCTAAGGTACGAAGGAGACTCTCAGGTAAAACGTGCTAAACTGCAAACTCTCAAAATTCAATATGAAACTCTTAAGATGCACAATGATGAAAGTATAGCTAGTTACTTCTTACGTATAGCTGAGGTTGTTAATTGTATGAAGAATATGGGTGAAGAGATAAAGGAATTTACCTTAGTTGAGAAAGTTTTAAGATCCTTGTCTGCTAAATTTGAATCAAAAGTATCTTCCATAGAAGAAAAATAGGATCTACATACTATCACTATGACACAGCTGCACAGAATCTTAACTACCTCTGAGATGAGAAAAGGAGGCCCATCAGATATGAGAGAAGCCGCATTTAAAGCTTCAGCAAAAGGAAAGGAAGAACTCAATGAATCAGGACATATTTTAGAAGAAGAAGATGAAGTAAACTTTGTTAAGAAGCTTCAACGAGGTTCCGAAAGATTTAGAGGTAAACTACCCTTCAAATGTTTTTCCTATGGTAGAATCGGTCATTATGCTACCAAATGTACTCATAAAGATAAATATGATAAAGGGAAGGAATCTGCGAAATGGAATAGAAAAAAAAGTGTAAGTAAAAAGAGTTACTATACTCATGAAGATAGCAATGGTTTATCAAATAGTGATGAAGATGAAAATAGTAATGACTATAGACTTCTAATGGCTTATGACGATGATAATTTTTGGGATGCTTTAGAATAAGATGACCCTCATGAAGAAATCTATAAACTCAAAATATGTTTAGAAGAAAAGAATATGATTATAGATACCTTGACATACCAACTTGCTGAAAAAGAAAAACACAATGAAAAACTAGAATGTGAAATTGTGGGTCTAAGAAAGGATCTTCAGAAAACAAAATCTCTCAATCTTAGATTTGCTAAAGGATCAAAAACCTTAAATGAAATTATCAAAGTGCAACGTTATCCTCTAATAAATACATGTCTTGGATATACTGAAGAAGCATCTCAATCACAGAAGCCGTCAACCTCCACTAAAAGCTATCTCGATGCAAAAAAGAACAGTGAACAGTATGACAATCGTCAGCAAAGGCATAAAGCAGATCACCAAGTAAAACAGGCTCAATTTGCTTCAAGGATGAACAGAAGCCACAACCAACCTCAGGTAAATCATACTCAATTTTCTTCAAAGATGAATATCAATAGAAACTACAATCACCAAGACAATAGATTCGATAATCGCATGAACTTCTTTAATGGTCAATGTTTCTCATGTCATAATTTTGGACACAAAGCTACTCAATGTGTTGCTTACAAAACCATCATGACTAGAGAAGCACGAAATCAAATGAATGTGACAGGGATCAAGAAAAGTTCCTATAATAACTTTTCTCTTGTTGTATTGAGGCTTCTATGATCCATATCAAGTTTATGAGAGGTTTTTCGGCGTAAATCACATGATATTTCAATTGTTGACACGTTTCAAACAAACCAATGTGGTTCATCGTTAGGACAAGTTGAATGAACAGATCATGCATAGCATGTTAAATAGATAGAGCGGAACCTCCAACAAGGTTCTGCTCTATCTATTTAACAATCTATGCCTTATCTGTTCATTCAACTTGTCCTGACGATGAACCACACTGGTTGGTTCGAAACGCGTCGACAAGTGAAATATCATGTGATTTACACCGAAAAAATCTCTCATAAACTTTTCTCTTCTTGAAAATGAAATAGAATGCTCAGTCTATAACAACTTTGGACATGAAGAATCTGAATGCAGGAGCAAATTTCGGCAAACATCTCAAAAGGAGAAAACTCCATTAAATCCCAAGATATGGAGAAGGAAAGAACCTCAAACAGAAATATGTGGTATAGCCTTGTATGCAGAAGGACAAGAAAATCAGTGGTAAATCGATAGTGGATGCTCAAAACACATGACAGGTGACAAAGAAAAACTTCACTCATATAATGCCTTAGAAAAGGAAAAGAATGTCTCATTTGGAAACAACACTCTTGTTGTCATAAAAGGTAAAGGCTCTATTTTCTTGAAAGAAAAGGTTAAAGATGGGAATGTTATGTATGTAGACAATCTAAAGCATAACCTGTTGAGTGTCAGTCAAATGTGTGATCAAGGAAATGAATTGGTGTTTCGATAAAATGGATGTGTTGTTTGTGAGCTTGATACAAGAGAAACCATGATCAAAGGTACAAGAACTCCAAACAACTTATACATACTCAAGGGAGGACAACAACAGTGCTATCTAAGAAAAAATGATGAGAATTGGCTATGGCATAGAAGACTGGGAAATCTAAGCTTTTCTCAAATAAGAAAAGCATGTAGATTCCAGGTTGTTCGTGATCTTCCAAATATCAGCATTCCTGAAAATACAATATCCAAACCATGTCAATTCGGTAAGCAAACCAGATCTCACTTCATTGAAAAAGAAGAGTCGGCTAGTAAGCCTCTTGAACTTGTTCATACTGATTTATGTGGACCATCAAGGAAAAAGTCACCTTGTGGAGAAGAATACTTTATTTTGTTCATTGATGATTTTTCTAGAATGTGTTGGATAGGTCTTCTAAAGCATAAAGATGAAGCATTTGAAAAGTTCAAAGCCTTCAAAGCTTTGGTTGAAAATCAATCAAAACGCAAAATCAAATGCCTCAGATCTAATCGAGGAGGGGAATTTACCTCGAATGAATTCTTTGACTTTTATGAACAACATGGAATAAAAAGGCAGTTCTCCACCGCAAGGACTCCACAGCAAAATGGAGTGGTAGAAAGAATGAACAGAACTGTTCAACAAATGGCTCGAGCTATGCCAGATGAATATGGAACTCCTACAACCTTCTGGGGCGAAGCTGCATTCGCCACTGTAACTATTCTCAACCAAGCAAATGTTCGGGTAAACAACACTCAAACTCCACATGAACTTTGGTATGGTAAGACTCCTACTGTAGAATACTTTAAAGTTTTTGGAAGCAAATGTTATATCAAAAGGACTGATGAAAAACTTGGTAATTTTGACCCTAGAGCAGATGAAGGTATTCTTCTTGGTTACTCTTCCCAAAGTAAAGGATATAAATGTTACAATAAAATACTTGAGAAAATTGCTGAAAGTATTGATGTTGTAGTTGATGAAGCATGCAAAAATCCAAAACAGATAAAAACCGAAGATTATGACAATGAAGAAGATGTGAATTATTTTCCCACATCAAATCACAATGATTATGAAGAAGAAACCAATGAAGCACCAGAAGAAGAGATAACGGTAGAAGAAAAGACTCCGTCCAGGTATGTTCAGAAAAATCATCCAGAAATTCAAATTTTAGGGGAAAAAGAGGCAGGTGTACAAACAAGAAGAACTATAACAGAAACCTCAAGCTATCTAGCATTACTATCCTCCACCGAACCTCAAAATGTAAATGAAGCATGCAAAGATGAATGTTGGGTCAAGGCCATGAATGAAGAACTTGAGTAAATTGAAAAGAATAATACTTGGGAATTAATTCCTAGACCTCATGATAAAAATATCATGGGAACTAAATGGATATTCAAAAACAAGCTGAATGAAAATCGAGAAGTTATTAGAAACAAGGATAGACTTGTTTGTAAAGGGTATGCTCAACAAGAAGATATGTATTTTGAATAAACTTTTGCACCTGTTGCTAGACTTGAAGCCATAAGGATGTTTCTTGTTGTTTCTAGCTTTCAAAAATTCAAAGTATACCAAATGGATGTAAAATCTACTTTCCTCAATGGAGATTTAGAAGAAGAAGTCTATATTGAACAACCAAAAGGATTCATTCTTCGAAATGATACAAAACTTGTATGCAAACTCAGAAAGGCTCTCTATGGTCTAAAACAAGCTCCAAGGGCCTGGTATTACCACCTTGACAAATATCTACACCAACAGGGTTTTTCAAAAGGGTCAGCAGATAGCAATCTATATACAGAGATTGACACTGATAAATTCCTAATAATTTTTGTTTATGTTGATGATATCATTTTTGGTAGCAATGAAGAATCCATGAGTCAGAATTTTGCTTCAGTAATGCAGCAATAATTTGAAATGTGCTTGCTTGGTGAACTTACCTATTTTCTTGTTCTGCAAGTTCAACAAAATAAAGATGGTATTTTTGTTTCACAAACCAAATATCTCAAAAAAATCTTGAAAAGGTACGGCATGGAAGATTCTAAACTTGTATGTACCCCAATGGTAACAAGATTCAGTCTCAGCTCAAATGATGAATCAACAACGGTACATCAACCAACTTACAGATCCATGATTGGCAGTCTGCTTTATCTAATAGGTACCCGACCTGACATCATGCATGCAGTAGGAATAGTTGGAAGATTCCAAGCAAAACCAATGGAATCACACCTTCAGGCAGTCAAAAGGATTTTCAAATATCTTCAAGGAACACAGAACTTTGGTTTATGGTATCCTAGAGATACAGATCTTACTCTGCTTGCATATACAGATGCAGATTGGGCAGGAAGTGTTGATGACAGATAAAGCACTAGTGGTGGTGCATTCTATATGGGTTCCAGGTTAGTGTCTTGGTTCAGCAAGAAACAAAGTTCCATTGCATTATCTACAGCTGAAGTAGAATATGTGGCTGCTGCATCTTGCTGTACACAACTACTTTGGATGATGCAAAGATTGCAAGACATTCAGATCACATGCACTCCACCCATCTCCATTCTATGTGATAATACAAGTGTCATCAGTATTTCAAAGAACCCAGTCATGCACTCCAATACCTAGAACATACCTATCAAATACCATTTTCTATGTGAACAAGTGCTTGAACGAAAGGTCAAATTGGAATATGTTCCCTCCAAAGAATAGGTTGTTGATATATTCACTAAACCAATGCCCAGAGAGACATTTGAATATCTCAGACAAAAGCTGGGAGTAGTTGCTGCATCATCCTGCTGTTAAATCAAGCTTTTCTGAAAAAGGTGATTATACGCGTGTTTCCTAAAGTGAAGTCGTATACACACGCTGGTTTCTGTGGGTCAAGGAGCGTGTATGTTTTTGAGGAAAGAAAAATAGTGGGGTAGGTTCTGATATGGGCGCTCTAACTAATATTGATGATATGCTCTATTCATTAATTTTATCTAACTAACAAAGATGCCTTGATCTTTGACCTGTTAACAATGCACAGGTAGCACCGGTTCAAGGGGAGCATTAGCCATCACGTACATTTAGCATTGTTGGCATTATGGTTGCTGATTCTAGCTATGGTTTCAGATATTTATATCATTGCCTACTTAAGTCATGCAAGAGTCTAGGGTGTGATATGTCTTCTCATACATTTGAATGGGTACTCTTGGACAAATGATGTAATTTATATCCCCACTTTACATGGGATGTATCATGTAATGTTTCTTGTTTTTTTCATCTATAAACAATTGGTATATCCCCACTTGGTTGGGAGATGGATGTATGTATGAGTCATTGGTGATAGGAAGGTCATTGGTGATGTATGTATAGATTCATGTTATTCTTTTAGAAAATATTTTTGCAGACATTGCTTGTGCTCAGGGGGAGCATGGACTCAATCATGGGAGCTCAATCAGTACACTTCATTATACCAGAGAATTCAACATGTACTTAGGGGAGCATGACCAGCATAATGTATGTCAAAGGGAGAGCATGACCCTTTGCCCTTGATTTCAAAGGGGGAGAGTGACTTGGTGTTTTTGTTGCCATCAAGTCCAAAGGGGGAGATTGTTGGCATTATGATACAGTTGTTGTCCTTGGTGTCAACTCACTCAGATGACAGATCACAGTACAGCAGGTTAACAGCAAAGAATTACAGATCAAACTACACAAAATGAAGAAAGAGAGGTATATGCAGGTACACCTTGACAAAGTTGCATATACACGTAGGTTCATTAACCACAAGTAGTGTATACGTACACACGCACTTTCACAGAAGGAAAAGCACGTATACCTTGGAAAATTAAGTATTTGGTCCTTGGTATTTTGATCCATGGTATTGGTCCAAGGTGTCTGGTCCGAGGTATTGACCCTAGGTATTTGGTCCAAGGTATTGGTCCTAAGTGGTTTTGGTCCATGGTATTGAGAAAGGCCTAAAACTATAAAAGGAGGAGAAGATCATTAGGCCAGGTGTGCAAGTATCGAATATCTGATGAAGTGTGAGATCTAGTATGCAGGTTATTGGCTTATGGTGTTGTGCTTGATCTGAACCAAGGATGAACCTTAGCGGTTGATGAAGGATAAGATCTAATGATGGATTGGGATCTTAAGGCTTGAAATGAATTATCATTATGTGGTTTGATCATGTATAGTCTAAATCTGAATATTGACGCATGTGTTATTCTGTAAATATTATGATCTAGGTATAACTGAAGTCTGGAATAGCTGTAAAATTATGAATTAATATTTGCAGATGTATACGCTGGTTGGCTTTGAGAAAAGTGTGTATACATGCAGGTTCGACACATGGAAGTAGCGTATACCTTATAAATTATGTTTCAGTTGTTTCTGTTTGCTGTTGCAGAGTTCTGGGTTCTGGTTTATTTTTTGGTTACTGTATTCCGGTGACAGTATTCTGAATGATCAGTTTGATGGGTTGTCAAAGTGATTGATTGATTCAGTTGTGGTTGATTCAGAAAGTGATGATTGAGTCTCAGTGATTGGTTGATGTAGATTTATTTGATGATTGAATTTCAATTATGATGTTGTTTATGGATCCAGTCTGAAAATTTATGAAACGTGGTCCTTGGAGGAAGAAAGAAGGTCGTAGCCTTTTGTAGGTTGCCGCCTACATACTAGTAAACATATCGGCTAGTACAAGAGTTAGGGGGTTGTAGCTCCCTTCCAGTAGAAGTTGGAGAATGAGAGAAGCTTGTAACCTTCTGCAGGTAGAAGCCTGCTTACTGGTATGAGTCTGCACTAGTACAAGATTGTAAACAGATTTTCTTATTATGAAAAGAAGACAGAGACGATAGCAACAAATGGTTTTTACCCACATTGGGTTTCCACCTTATATCTTGGTGTTCATGTGTGTCGCTTATGTGTGATGCTTTATTCTGCTTTTACTGCACTATCTAATAAATCTCTGATATACTGGTTAAAGTTCAATGCATGATAAATTGGAATTTCTCTGCATATACGCTGGTTGCTTTAAGTACAGTCGCGTATACATGCTATTTCACTTAGCTGAAGTAGTGTATACAAATCTGTTTGGGAAATAAAATTATTGATCTAATAATATTGATTCACTCCCCCTCTCAATATTATTTCCAACATTCCATACTTTCTTCTACATGATGTTATATACCTCCCGGGGTTTAGGAGAAACATGTTGTCTTTGGTCCACATCTTCCAATTGTTGAAGAATCTAGGGCACCTGAGTTATAATGAGATTCTTCTAGCAATGATAGAAATTTGTGAAGTACTTTTACTTTTCTTTCTAACAAAATCTTCTTCTTCTTATTATTAGTGTATGTTCTCTTACTTCATCAAACAGATACCAAAATACAAGAGACAAGAACAAAAGATGTTGTCTGTCAGCCAGGGAAAAACCTCTCCCTCTTAGAGAGGAAAACCCTTCTTGAATTTTCTCTTATTGAAGCTTCTATTGATGCATTCCAAACCCCATACCCTTGACAAGAATATCCTCCAAGCACAATTCAAACCTTTGTCCTTCTTCTTCCGGCACTTCATCCTCCTTCTTCCGACACTTCGTTCTTCTTCCGACAACTGATAGCATCTCTAGTTATGATTTCACTAGAAGAGATAATTTTCTTTGTTCCTTAGTAGACTCCTCCCCTTATGAAGAGTACCTTTTCCCTCTTACAATCAAGCTCTTCCTTGAGATATAGCTACAGGTCTGATGTAACAGAAGTCTGGCCCTATTTATTCGCACGTGTGATGGGATTCCTTAAAGAAACTGATGCTAGATTTCTCTCCTTCCTTCGCTTCTGTGGTCTTCTTCTTCGCTTGAGTGAGAGGCCTAATAAGCACTCCTTCTTAGCCCAACTAATCAACTTTTATGACTTTAATAGGAGGATTGTTATGATAGCAGAGAGAGCCTCCTTTTCTTTGTACATGTGACTGTAATAGTCCCTAAGACAACCCTATTAACTTTGGTTTTCTTCCTTCCTTCTTCGCTACACTAGAGCCTCCTTCTTCGTCCTTTATCGTACCTATACTTGTCCTTTTCCTTCAATGATTTCATAGGTGAATTACATTTCTTTGGAGGGGTGGAATGACCCTTATATATAGAGGTCTTCTCCTTCTTTAGGCCGACTTGAGACCGAATTTGATGAGTTGAGGACGACTTGACTTCTATGCTTCAGATTGCTTCCTTTTTCGATGTTATTGCATAGATGAGGCTTATGACTTGGCTTGGAGGTATTTCTTGGAATCTCATACATAAATATACATGGTGTAACATGCCCTTAAGGGTCTTCAACATTTATTTTTACTCTTTGACTTCCCTATAGCACTTTGAGATGTGCTAGACCTATGAAATGAGTAAGAAACTCATTGATATAAATAACAATAATAATATTTCTCTTCTTTTATAAATACAAAGATAAAAATTACATTTATGAAGACCAAACCTAGTTACACTTTCTTCAACACTCCCTCTTAACTAGGGAGGTATTCATAAATCATTACAAGGTGTTTGGATATTTTCAATCTGAAGATTTCACATAAGAAAAATTGGATTGGCAATCCATATGTTATAGCATCATAGTAACCAACGTTGTTTCCACAGCAAGGCCTTGACTGATATATCTATCTCTCATTAGATCATATTGCAATGTTGGCAAGACCAATGACTAAAACACCTTTATCATTGTCTCTCAAGGTACATACCCACCTGGGTGTTCACTGAGTATGGCCTTCTAGGACTATTCTCATCTTGGGTTCCCAACCCTCAAAGAATATCGATCCTCTTTCCTACTCTTGTCTTGGATTCCCTACACATCCTCAAAGAGCATCGGATACTAGATGATTACCCAATCCTCCATTCTTTCTTCCAAAGTGAAGACAAGAATATTTTGTCTATCTCTCCCTCTCAACTAGGGAAGATATGCCCTTTCCTTGAAGGAATGTACCCAAGCTCCCTCTAACCAGGAACTTTCCCAAGCTCCCTTTTAATCAAGAAATTTTCTGAGCTCTCTTTTATCTAGGGACTCTTCTACACATCAGCAACTTCTTCTTCATGGGTCCTTTAGCTACTTGATCAACTTTTCTCCTTGATGTCATGAAATTCAGTTGAGCTTCTTCTTTGTAGGGCATCAACCATCGATCACTTTCATTCTTGGTTCATCATGTCATTCCTTTATGTAAAGTGGCATTCTTGGCACATGTATGGATCTTTTGTCATATATCTACTTATTTTTCATCATGCTTCTGTCTAGAATATTCATTATATGAATGCTTAGTTGTACTTTCATTTTCAATACTTTGTTCTAGTATCCCTGCATGACTTCATTCCGATATTACTCAAAAATTAAATGAAATAGTACTTTGCTAGATGGATTTCCATCATGACATCTTGTTGACTTGAATCAATATCCTATATCTTTGTATCTCCAGGGCCTTTCCAAGTGTCAATGGTCTTTGATCTTTTTCTCCTTTTTTAGAGTTCTTGAGCCTTCTTTTGGGAGATGTCTTCAACGAATTTGTCAGATTGTGATTCATAGTGACCATGGTGTTACTTCATATTTGATCTCTTTTCTCATATGCTTCTTCATATGTTGTTTATTCAACCACCTCATACTTCTTATGAGGGAATTTCTCATGTTGACCTTTATTGGTGTGTAAATCATGCTTTCGAGCATGTTATTAATAAAAGAGATCTTCCCTATTATTGACCATGTTTTTAGAGCCATCCCTCATGCTCAATAATACATATGATGACATGAATTTTAAACTGAAAATATAAATGCATACATACCTCATCTTGACTATTTCCTTGATCATATTTGCTTCCTTTGATAGATTTTTATATTTCCTCTTTGTTTTGCCTAATTGTTTTTCTTGCCTACATATAATCCTTTCTTGAATCCCATGAGTGGAATTGCTATCGAGACATCTACTTTTTATGAAATTTATAAATCTTCTATTGAAGATTCCACTGGAGGATCTTATTAGTCCTCATCCTGCAAATGCTTCTTCTTTGTTGATGATAGTGGATTTCTAAGATTTTATCATGATCATTTATTTTCTGCATTGATGAGGTCATTCAATAGCTACATCCTTTCAACATGAATATGTTTATCTGAACTATTTCTACATTATTCTCCTATATTCCTGAAGATGTCATTTTTCCTAAACCATGCATTCTATCCTACTTCTACATGTCCCTATGATACCCAAAACTTTGAGAGAAGACTTATGTAAAGAAGTTTACTGAGTCATAGTATAGATCTGGAGGGTTCTCCTTTTTTTGCTTCTCCCTTCTTCTTTCACTTCTTGAGTAATGTGAGATTCTTCTCTTTTCCTCTTTGTTTTCCTTCTTAAACATGGGACAATCCCTTTAGTAGTATCAATATTCTTGGTAGCCAAAGCATTGAAATTTGGACATATCTCTGTTACCTGTTCTTCGTGGACCAAACTTCTCAAAATTTCCATTTATCCTGGCCATAGTAGCAAATTCTTTCTCCTTTGATCCCACATCATCTTTGACTTTTAGTATAGTCTCCTCAAATTTTAATAGAGACCAAAGTTCATTTAGTGGGGTAGCTTCCTTCTTGGCATATACCCTGATGTGAAGTTGCCCCAAACCTCAGGTAGAGCATTGAGTACTACAGTTGTCATTTCTTTGTCAGACTTGACTTCTCCTAGATCTTGTAGTTGATCTCTCATCTTAGATATTTTCATGAAGTAGGGAGCTATTCCTTCCTTGGATATCTTCATCTTGTACAATTCATTGTGTAATGATATCACTTCTCCAATTGTGCTAATTGAGAATAGCTCTATCAATTTATCATAGATTTCTTTCGATGTTTCAAGTTTGGAAACATAAGGAATGAGAGAGTCCTTAATGGATTCTATTAGAATCCTTTGAGCCTGTGTTTCATCCTTATTATATTTTTATAGGGCTTGATTTTTTTCCTTAGCAAGGACAATGATACTCCCTTTGATGTGTTCTAGAAGTTCATTCTCCTTAAGAAGTAAATCAATCCTCTTTTTTCATGCAAGGGAATTAGCAGTCCCAACCAATTTGTTGCTTTCCTTGAAAGAAGACATTGTGATATGCTCATAGAGGACATACAAGTACTTTCTTGATAGTGCTGATGATGAAGAAGTCTTGCTCCTTCCTTGAAGATTTGATGCTTTTCCTTCTTGGATCTTGGTGATCTTCAAATTTCTTCCTTCAAAGACATTGCTAGGTGATGAAAACTTCTTTGAATTGGAGTGATTTTCTTTTCTTGAAGATGATGTAACTTGATGTAGATTCTTCTTTGAATGGATCTTCTTGTAGTTGCATCTATATGAAAGGATCTTCTTCTTGCTTTATAGTCTTCCTTGATGGATCTAGAAGAGTAGATGATAGACCTCCTTTTCCTTGATGGATTTGAAACCATTAGCTTGTAGAGTTGATGCTTCAACCTTGTATGTGCTCTTGAGATTCTCTTCCTTGATGTGTCAACTTACCTCTGATAGCATGTTGAAGAATCTAGGGAACCTGAGTTATAATGAGTTTCTTCTAGCAATGATAACAATTTGTGAAGTACTTTTACTTTTCTTGCTAACACAATCTTCCTCTTATTATTATGAGTGTATGTTCTCTTACTTCATCAAACATTTACCAAAATACAAGAGACATGAACACAAGATGTTGGCTCTCAGCTAGGGAAAAACCTCTCTCTCTTAGAGAGGAAAACCCTTCTTGAAATTTCTCTTATTAAAGATTCTATTAATAAATTCCAAACCCTAGACCCTTGACAAGAATATCCTCCAAGCACAAGTCAAGCCTTTGTCCTTCTTCTTCTGGCACTTCATCCTCCTTCTTTCGGCACGTCATTCTTCTTCCAGCAACTGATAGCAACCATAGTTATGCTTGCACTAGAAGAGATATTTTTCTTTCTTCCTTTGTATAATTGTTCCCTTATGAATATTACCTTATCCCTCTTACAATCGAGCTATTCCTTTAGATATAGTTGCAGGTCTGATGTAACAGAAGTGTGACCCTATTTCTTCGCATGTGTGAGGGGATCCCTTGAAGAAACTAATGCTAGATTTCTCTCCTTCCTTCCCTTGTGTGGACTTCTTCTTCGCTTGAGTGAGATGCCTAATAGGCACTCCTTTCTTAGCCCAACCAACGAACTTTTATGATCGTAATAGGAGGGATGTTATGACAGCAAAGAGAGCCTCCTTTTCTTCACACATGTGACTATAATAAGCCCTTAGACAACCCTATTAACTTCAGATTTCTTCCTATTGATGGTGCTGGACCCGCCAACATGTCAGGGGATCTCCCCGGTAAGAAATCCCAACTAGACCTTAGACCGTTTTGTGTAGGAGTCCCAGCAGTGGGTCATATGGTATCGCCTTGACCACGGTTGCGCACAGAGGCAAGTAAAATGTCCTTGTTGGTAGCAAGGATGTGATATATGCATAAATTCAAGGAAGGTGCATGAGCAGTTCTAACACACGGAAGGTGAGGTGAGTGTGCCCCTTGCAAAACCTGTGAAAGTACGAAGTTAAGAAGGGAACACACGAGCAAATATGCATCGCAACATGTAAGCAAAGTAAGCTAGTAATCCAAAGTGATGGTTAAACCAACAACACATTTTAGTAAGATTCATACATACATACATAGGAAAGCCATACATGCATGTGTAAGAAAATAGATACATATATCATTTAGAGTAAACAAGATTGCTGAATACAATACGACATATGCATGAAACGTGTCGGCTCTGTTATATTAAGAAGTGAAAGCTCCAGTCATACAATACAACCATGACCAACCACTAGTTCCGACAGTGGAACATTACAGTCACTTCCGCCTACTCCTCCAAAGAGATATACTAGCTCTGCACAGTGGAGAATCCAAGGCTCGTTACAATATTCTCCAAGTTTTCTCTAAGATACTCCTATCGGAATCTTAGCTGACCAAAATCCTCTACAATGAGTTATGAGGTGTTGATCTAAAGATGATCTGAGGTTGTCATTGATGTCAACCCAAGCAACACCAAGGATGACCCTAAACTTCCATGTCACATTGGGCATCATCATTCATGGTTTATCATTTCATAACCATTATAGGAATACTCTACTCAAAAATATATTTCTATCGGTATATAGCTCTCCTCATAATTCCTCGCGGTTTGTAAGTTATTCAAGATTGAAGTTAGTAACCATTAGTGGGCTAAAACCCCATGGGGTTGTAGCATAGAATTTATTATTTATTTTGGTCATTGAATAGTCAATAATTAATAATTTTTTAAGCTGCTAAAATCCCTCCAACATTCTCTACAGAAGCCCCTCTCAACTCTATAAAAATAAATCTCATATATCCTCCAAAAGTAGTGATCGTGGAATTTTCGCTATAACTTTATTTATGTGAACTCTTAGATTCTGAAATTAAAACCCATTTGACCCAAAATCCTGATGAAATCCGTGACATAATTTCAGATCTTGGTTCACTATATGATCAGAGATATGATATGTGGAAGTTAGGGTTTTTGCAGGCTCCCAAATTTCATCTCAAAGAGGTGACCTTGGGAAAATTGTCATAACTCTCTCTTTGGGAAGTGGATTGGAATTATGTAAAAAGTGTAGGATAGTGCACAGATTTTAGTTTTTTTTGTATCAATTTCAGAGCCGAAGGAGGAAACAGTGACACGTGGCATGCTGTACAAGTTTGTTCTATTGAACTAGTCCATAATTAGGTCATTGTGAGAGATTGGGAATAGCTTTTTCTTGAAGAATCGAAATCAGGTCAGACACATGGCACTGGAAAGAAGACTCAGAGGGCTACTACAGGACCAAATATCACATATTTGGGATCTGAAACCACATAGATACATCAAATTCAATATCGTGCTCCTAGAAGGCAAGAAAACAAACTAGATCAAGTGTTGTCAAGGGGTGCAAAGGACCAGACTTTCTAAGGCAGCAAAGAGAAACGTGCAGCAAAATGATGTAGCAGAGGTAAGCTACAGGTAAGTATCTTATGTATATGCATGCTCATCTCTTAATTGCATTAGGTTATTTGTATTCTTATTTGTTGTTTTTGTTTAGCACTGACATTAGCTCTGCAAGATGAGGTAAGTTTTGTTATTATCATGTCATGGGTATTTCCTTGAAGACTTTTTGAAAGTATTATATATTCATCAAGAGAAGACTCAATGCGTAATCTAATGTTTTGAAGAGTGAGAAAGGGTAGCATGACAAGAACAACAATGAAGGTGCAGAACAGCAGCAAGAAGTTCACCACATGAAGTCTTCAAGTGGGCAGCGCTACATACAGTCATTCTGAAAGTATCATTGTACAGAGTCATTGTAAAAGCATCATTGTAAAAGTTGTACAAGTGTCTATCTACCAAGAGTTGAAGAGGTAGTGTCGGGAGGTCTAGGATCATCACTAGGTGGTTGTGTCATAGTTGGGGTTATGGGATACTGTGTTTTCTTCTTCTACATCATTCTATATCACTGTAAAGTGGACCATTTTCCCTAGTATGGGATTCCATTCTTCTTTTATTCTTCTATAGGGTGGTAGGGTGGTGCTAGGCTGGTGCATGAAGTCACCAAAAAGTTCAAGCCTATGAAAAAATCAGAGTGGTAGGGTGGTGCTAGGGTGAATTGTAGCTCATTGGGTGTTGGGGCATTCGTTCAGTTGACGACTGAAGAATCTCGAGCGTTGGAGCGTCCATCCAGTGGGAGCTGGAGAAGAATTCTTTTCTAGATTCTAGGAAGTTGGAGCTTTCTTTTCAATTGGAGTTGAAGATTAACGAATTATTAGAAAAGCATTCAGGTGGTTTTTGTCCTGGACGGGGTTTCCACCTTAAAAACTGTGTGCATTTGTGTTCCTTTTGTTTACTACTATCATTGTACAAACACTAATAATAATTGAAGATTAACTAATGACATGAAAGATTAATAATAATACTAATTGAAAGGAATATTGGTTCACCCCCCACCCCTCTCAGTATTTCCAACAATTGGTATCATAGTTTGGTTCCTTGAATAACAGTTTAACAACTGGAAGGAGAACATCGAGCATACCAAGAATGGTGTACCTCTATTCAATGAAAGTAATTATGCACTATGGAAAAGAAGAATGGAGGTCTATCTCTTGGCACAAGGTTATGAAGTATGGGACACTGTTCAAAATGGCTTTACACCAACCATGGATGAACAAGGTAAGAAGAATTTGGTAAATGATGTAAATGCAAAGAATATTATTATTAGCGGACTTATTGAATCTGCTTATCATAAGGTGTTGGGTTGTAAAACCGCCAAAAATGTATGGGACAAGCTTGAGAATATATATGCAGGTGACTCAAATGTCAAAGAAGCAAAGCTTCAAATCTAGAGAGAAAAATTTGAGCAACTCAGAGTGAAAGAAGATGACAACATTACTGCATACTTCCAACACGTTGATGAAATAACCAACACTCTGGAAGGATTGGGAGAGCCTGTTGACGAGAATACTATTATACAAAATATTCTTAGAACATTACCAAGAAGATTCAACCCAAAACTATCAGTCTTAGAATATAGTGCAAATATGGCCAAACTCAGGAAAGAGGAATTACATGGAGTTCTCATAGCATATGAAATGAGACTTGATGAAGAAGAGGGTACTTCGTATCTAGAAACTGTGTTCGCTGCATCTAAGAAAACCAATAAGGACAAACAACCTTCAAAGGCAAAGACCTGCACCTGCAAGTGTGAAGAAAAGGAAGATGATGGGGAAGGTTTTCATATGGAGAATATGCTTACTTTATGAGAAAACTAAAAATTGGTAAGGGAAAATTCAAAGGTAAACTTCCATTGATATGTTTCAATTGTGGTGAGGTTGGGAATTTCACAGCAAAATGTCCAAATAGAAGTGATGGAAACTCAAAAGGAAAGAAAGGATTTAAGAAATTCAACAAGCAAGGCAAGAAGAAAGGATTCAAAAGGAACTTTCTCTCTAAAGAAGATAGCTCATCATCCGATGAAGACAGTGACATTGAAGAAGAAGCTAATGAGAGAGTATTGTTTATGGCCAAGCACAATAAACAAGAGGTACCAAACAACGAAGAAGAAGGGTTGACCATAGAAGAATTTTCTAAGGAGGCAATGAAGCTTATAAAATAGCTCAAGGCTGAGAAGATCCATTCCAATACTCTTGAAGAACAAGTTCAAAGTCTCAAAATTGAAGTTGAAGAACACAAATGTATTGAAGAGTCACTTCAAAACAAGTTGGAAGAAAGCAACCGAGAAAGGGAAGCATTAGACGCCGAAGTAGTCTCGTTGTGTAAGGAAGTGAAGAAGGGAAACACTATCCAAAACTATGCCAACAGCTCAAGGGTGTTGGAAGAACTCATCAACAATTAACGATCTTACAACAACAAAAGTGGCCTCGATTACAAAGAAGAAGAAGCGGGACCTTCTACAACAAAATACAATGAACCTATGAGATCTAACAGACATCTAGACTTCATTGGACAGGATTCAAAAGAACAACCTTGGAAGACAATTCCCCAACGAAGATTTCTATCGAGGTACCAACATATTTTTCATGGCTATTGTTATTCATGTGGAAAATTTGGTCATAAAGCTGTAGAATGTCGCACGTGCCCTAGGAACCAATACAATTCTAGGAGATATTTCAAATACCTCCCAGGGCTCAACGAAACATCAATAGATTTGAACATTTAAGAAATAATATTGAATGCTACAAATGTCCAAACTTTGGACACATAGCTAGAGATATTAGGCTTGAAAATCCTCCAGAAGAATCTTTGAAGCCACAGAATGAATGAACATGGAAGAAGAAGAACACTGATAATTGTGCTCTCACTCTCAAGGATCAAAACAACTGAAAGATGTGTGGTATGTTGATAGCAGTTTCTCAACACATATGACTGGAGATAGAAATAAATTTGTATCTCTGAAAGAGAAGAAGGATGGAACCGTGTCCTTTGGAAATGATGGATCTTCAAATGTTATAGGATCAGGTACCGTTAGTCTCAGAAGTAAATATGCTCTAGCCAAGAATGTTTTATTAGTTGAAAACATGAATCACAATCTACTCATTGTTGGACAAATGTGCGATCAAGGACACACAATTCTATTCAACTCCACAAAATGTGAAATCAGGAAAGGCAGGTATGGTAAAATTGTGGCTACAGCACGTCGAGCTCCAAATGACATATACATTCTGGATGGAGCACCTAAAGCATGTCTACTAGCTAAAGAAGATGAAAGTTAGTTATGGCACAAAAGAATGGGTCACATAAACTTTGAAAATCTTGTCAGGATAAGCAGAAAGGAAGCAATACGAGAAATTCCAAAAATCTCAAAACCTTCCAACACACTATGTGAGGCTTGTCGGCATGGCAATCAGACAAAATTCAAATTTAAAACAAAAGAACACTTTGCATCACATCCATTGGAATTGATACATACTAATCTATGTGGTCCTATGAGAACAAAAGGCTTATATGAAGAATTATATTTCATTTTAATGATAGATTACTATACCAGGATGACAGCCGTCAGTTCCCTAAAGAAAAAAACTGAAGCATTTGAGTGCTTTAAGATCTACAAGGAGTTGGTTGAAAATGAAACTGATTTGAAAATAAGGTGTCTAAGATCAGATAATGGCGGAGAATTCACTTCTAAATTATTTCAGCAATACTGTGATGAAAATGGAATAAAAAGTCAATTTTCAACAACACAAACACCTCAGCAAAATGGATTTGTTGAAAGAAATAACAGAACCGTACAGGAAATGGGTAGAACAATGTTGAAGGGCTCAAAATTAGATGAAAAATTCTAGGTTCAAGCAATTGATACAGCAGTCTTGATTATCAATAGAATTCTTCTCAGAAATAATTGCAACAAGACCCCATATGAATTATGGAAAGGACAACTGGCTAATGTAAAATATTTCAGAATCTTCGGAAGCAAATGTTATATCAAAAGAGAAGATCAAAAGTTGGGTAAGCTTGAATCACGTTTTGACGAAGGTATCTTTTTTTTTTACTTGCACAAAAAAAAGGCCTATATATGCTATAATCTAAGACGAAAACAAATAGTGGAGAGCATAAATGTTACATTTGATGAAGATGGTGTTCTAACGAATAATGATGAGGATCTAGAATCTTTGAAACTTGAGACAGAGACTGAAAAAGGTACAAAGAAAATTCTAGAATAAGAAGCAACTATCAACCAGGAAGAAGTAAATAATTAACAACAAGATATACAGGAACAACAAGAAGAAGCTCCTCCAAAGAGAACAAAACAATGGATTCAAAAGAACCATCCATCAAATCAAATCATTGGTGACATAAATGAAGGAATTGGAACAAGAAAAGGTCGACAACTTCTATCATCACAACAAGCTCACATTGCTTTTCTAGCAACCTTTGAGCCTAGTAGTTTTGAGGAAGCCAGCCATAATGAAAATTGGGTAGTAGCTATGAATGAAGAATTGGATCAAAACGAGAAGAATAACACCTAGGAATTAGTTCCACGACCAAAAGATAAAAATGTCATTGGGAATAAATGGGTGTTTATGAAAAAATTTAATGAAGATGGAAAGATTACCAGAAACAAAGCAGTATCTGTTTGCAAAGGCTATGCACAAGTGGAAGGAATTGATTTTGACGAAACATTTGCACCAGTTTCCAGAATGGAAGCCATCCGGATGTTTCTCACCTATGCATGTTCAAGAAAAACAAAAGTCTACCAAATGGATGTTAAGTCAACATTTATGAATGGCGAATTAAAAGAAGAAGTTTACATCGAACAACCTGAAGGTTTTCTACTATCAAAAAAAGAAGACTATGTTTGTAGGTTAAAGAAGGCTCTGTATGGTCTCAAGAAGGCTCCCAGAGCATGGTATGCTCGTCTTGATGGATATCTACATCAACAAGGGTTCAAGAAAGGTACTGCTGATAGCAATCTTTATGTACAAATAGATAAAGATAATTTAACAATCATTGAGGTATATGTGGATGATATAATCTTTGGTAGAAATGATGATCGACTAAGTAAGAACTTTTCTACAAATATGCAAAGTGAGTTCAAGATGTCTTTACTTGGTGAGTTGACATACTTCTTAGGGCTTCAAATATCTCAACAAGAGAAAGGAATATCTATATGTCAAGCCAAGTACATCAAGGAAATTCTAAAGAAATTCAAAATGGAAGATTGCAAACCCGTCCTTACTCCGATGGTAACAGGTTGCAAATTGAGCATAGATGACTCATCTAAGGATGTGGATCAGAGGTTGTATATATCTATGATTGGTAGTCTTCTATATGTAACAACCTCCTGACTAGATGTTATGCAAGCAGCTGGACAAGTAGCAAGATTCCAAGCAGCACCAAAAGAATTGCATATTATTGTCATAAAAAGAATTCTTTGATATCTAAAGGGCACAACAGAATATGGCTTGTGGTATCCCAAGGGAAAAAATCCCATTATTCAATCCTTTACATATGCAGATTGGGCAGGAAGCTTTGATGATCGTAAGAGTACTAGTGGAGCAGCATTCTATCTATGTGGTTGTCTCGTATCATGGTTGAGAAAAAAGAAAACCTCAATCTCGTTATCTACAGCAGAAGCAGAATACATTGCAGCAGTAGCTTGTTGTACTCAATTCCTTTAAATGAAACAAACATTTCAAGATCTTCAAGTATAATTCAGTGAGCCTATTCCCATCTTCTGTGATAACACCAGTGCAATCAAAATCTCCAAGAATCCTGCCATGCATTCAAAAACAAAACACATTCCGATAAAATATCATTTTGTTAGAGAATAAGTCACTGAAAAGAATATCAAACTTGAATATGTTGGTACAAAATAACAAATCGCTGATATATTCACTAAACCTTTACCTCGTGAAGCATTTGAATATCTTCACCACAATCTTGGGATTCTCCCAAGTTCTCATTAGATTTTCCTTATTCAGAAAATAAAGGGGGAGTGGAAGTGTGTACAGGTCAACATGATGGTTGCGTGTCAGGGGGAGTTACCTTTTTCCATTGATGTCAAAGGGGTAGAGAAGGCAGTAGGAAGAGGTTCCCTGATCGCAGGGGGAGTACTTGTGTTGCTATCAGTACCAAAGGGGGAGATTGTTGATCTAAAGATGATCTAAGGTTTTCATTGATGTCAACCCAAGAAGCACCAAGGATGACCCTGAACTTACATGGCACTTTTTGCATCATCATTCATGGTTTCTCATCTAAAGATGATCTAAGGTTTTCATTGATGTCAACCCAAGAAGCACCAAGGATGACCCTGAACTTACATGGCACTTTTTGCATCATCATTCATGGTTTCTCATCGCATAACCATTATAGGAATAATCTACTCAAAAATATCTTTCTATCGGCATATAGCTCTCCTCGTAATTCTTCACGGTTTGTAAGTTATTGAATATTGAAGTTAGTAACCCCAATTTGTGGGCTAAAACCCCATGGGATTGTGGCATGGCATTTATCATTGATTTTGGTTGCTGAATAGTCAATAATTAATACTTTTTTAAGCTCCCAAAATTCCTCCAACATTCTCTATAGAAGCCCCTCTCAACTCTATAAAAAGAAATCTCATATATCCTCCAAAAGTAGTGATCGTGGAATTTGCGCTATAATGTTATTTCTGTGAAATATTAGATGTTGAAATTAAAACGCATTTGAGCCGAAATCCTAATGAATGTCTTGAAAAAATTTTAGATCTCGGTTCGCTATATGGTCGGAGATATGATTTGTGGAAGTTAGGGTTTTTGTAGGCTCCTGAATTTCATCTCAAATAGGTGACCTTGGGAAAATCGTCATAACTCTCTCTCTGAGAAGCAGATTGGAATTCTATAAAAAGTGGTGGATAGTGCACGGAATGTAGTGTTTTTTGTATCAATTTCAAATCTGAAGGAGGAAACAGTGACACGTGGCACGTCGTTACAAGTTCACTCTACTAAACTAATCCATAATTAGGTCATTGTGAGACATTAGGCATAATTTTTCCTTGAAGAATCCAAATCGGGTTAGACCTATGGAATTGGAAAGAAAAATCAAAGGGCTACTATAGGAATAAATATCACATATTGGGGATCTGAAATCATAGAGATACATCAGATTCAATATCATGCTCCTAGAAGGAAAGAAAAAAAACTAGATCAAGTGTTGTCAAGGGGTGCAAAGGACCAGACTTTCTAGGGAAGCAAAGAGAAAGTTGCAGCAAAATGATGTAGCAGAGGTAAGCTCCAGGTAGGTATCTTTTGTATATGCATGTTCATCTCTTAATTTCATTAGGTTCTTTGTATTATAATTTGTTGTTTTTGTTTAGCACTGACATATGCTCTGCAAGATGAGGTAAGTTTTTCTATTATCATGTCATGGGTATTTCCTTGAAGATTTTTTGTAGGTATTATATATTAATCAAGGGAAGAGTCAATGCATAATCTAATGATCTGAAGAGTGAGAAAGGGTAGCATGACAAGAACAGCAATGAAGATGCAGAACAGCAGCAAGAATTTCACCACATGAAGTCTTCAAGTGGGCAGCACTGCATACAACCATTGTAAAAGTATCATTGTACAGAGATTATAAAAGAATCATTGTGAAAGTTGTACAAGTGTCTATCTGCCAAGAGTTGAAGAGGCAGTGTCGGGAGGTCTAGGATCATCATTAGGTGGTTGTGTCATAGTTGGGGTTATGGTCTAATGTGTTTTCTTCTTCTACATCATTCTATATCATTGTAAAGTGGACCATTTTCCCTGGTACGAGAGTCCATTCTTCTTTTATTCTTCTATAGGGTGTTAGGGTGGTGCTAGGCTGGTGTGTGAAGTCACCAACAGGTTCAAGCCTGTGAAACATTTAGGGTGGTAGGGTGGTGCTAGGGTGAATTGTATCTCATTGGGTGTTGGGGCATCCATTCAGTTGACTACTGAAAAATATCGGGCGTTGGAGCGTCCATCAAGTGGGAGCTGGAGAAGAATGCTTTTCTAGATTGTAGGAAATTGGAGCTTTCTTTTCAATTGGAGTTGAAGATTAAAGAATTATTAGAAAAGTGTTCAGGTGGTTTTTGTCTCGGAGGGGGTTTCAACCTTAAAAATTTTGTGCATTTGTTTTCATTTTGTTTACTACTATCATTGTACAAACACTGATAATAATTGAAGATTAACTAATGCTCTGAAAGATTAATAATAATACTAATTGAAAGGAATACTAATTCACCCCCCCCCCCCCTAGTATTTCCAACATGAGGGACTATATATATATAAGGGTGGGGTGGCCCTTAACATTCCCCTTTGTGATTTTTCATCTACCCTCATGACTCTTCATCTACTCTATGACTGTTACATCCAACTATCGACACTTGAACTTCCACTTGAAAAGACGTTACATACAATCTGCACATGTACCCATGTGAGACAAAATAGGCTTGAGAAATCCATGCAAGACATCACTATGACTTGGACAACTGTGGGAAGACCAGCTCTTCGACATCCTCATGATGGTTGACAGTAGCGAACTGATGCCAAGCTCGGTAGTCCGCGATGGTGTCCGTGTACTCTATGGTGACATCTTTCTAGAAATGAACTCTTGCCTCTGTAGCATCCGGGTACACTGCTCTAGCTCCTATGTCCAACTCGTCTGATAACATGCACATATTTGTCTTGAGTGCCGCCGGACCAGCCACATATTGATGCATGGTGTATGCATTGATCACCAAGTTTGCGCTAGTGGATATGCGCATCAACTCATCAAAGTATGAGTCAAGATCCAGTCGGACCTATGCCTTTGTCTTTTCCTTGGTGAGTGTCCCAATAGATTTGATCACATGTGCGCGCACAACGACATCCATACTCCTTAATACCCATGCATGGGAAGCCTGCAAACTAGTGATGAGTTGCGAGATATCTTCATAGTTTCGAATCTGACTCCAGATGTGTGCATTCAACTCAACCACTCTGGGCTTCATCATCTTGGGCAAGTGTAACGGGGACCCCTTCTATCTCAATGTCCATGTTTGCATGTAGTCAACAACAGTATGCACGTTTGACAAGATACGTGCTCTCCTAGCACATTACTGCTACCAATAGTTGAGATGGACAACTTCCTTATGCATGGTACCAAAATTGGAATACAATGCCTGCATGATTGTCTCAAGGGAAAATACTTCATCTAGTATTGCCTTATTCAACTCTGCTCGAGTGAATGTTGTAACTAGTTCTCCTCCTTGCTTGGCCATCTGTAATTCTTTATCCATTCACTCATTCTCAGCTATCAAGAAACGAACACTCGAGCTAGTGGCTTCGGCATGTTCTATGGTAGCATTGACCAATGCTGTTGGATGCTTGCACATGTTAGAAATGATCACTGGTTCCTCAGACTGCATAGGAGATGTTTTTTCATCTGGAGTAGACACTCTACAAGATTGCACAACTCTATACTCTGACTCGTCGAATGATATGTTGTGCATCTCTTCTTCCAGATTGTCTCCAAGGATCTCAATGTCTCCTTGGTCACTTGGGACTTGCTTCGCTTCTAGATCTGGTGAAGCTAATCGGTCAACCTCTTGGTGGTAAGGCATGAGGTCGATGTCTTGTTCCAAATATTGCTGCTCCATATCCGTATCCATCTACTCAAGTTCTTTTTCAATCTCTTGAGCAAAGTCTTGCTCCTGCGACTTCTCACCCTGTCTGCTTGGTGCCAGCTCTTTGAATGAGTCTACTACCTGTACGGGTGCAGTTTCATCTTTTTTTATATGTTGCACCCCTATTGTACCTGTTCTTGTTGCACTTCCTTGTCCTATTTGCGCATATCCTATTCCTTCCAGAGTTTCTCCTTCAACTCATGCAACTCCTTCACTATTTCCTCCATCCTCTAATTTTCCCTCTACCTTTGCATTCCTCCTGCATTGTTGCCTCTTTGCCTCTATTTCTAAAGCTCCTTTCTATACAAGTGGGTCTTCTCTAAACTTGCATCTTTGTTCTACCTCTGTGTTGTCAACAATCTTCCTCTTGCCTTTGTCACGCGCCGGTAAGTTTACCTCTGCTTCACGCTGCCTTGCTAACCATTCCACAGTGATACCGACTAGTTCATTAGGCCTAGAGAAGCTGTAATAAGGTCTCCATGGGTCCTCCTCCACCCAATGACATGCCCCATGGATCCACTAAAACTGTACTTTCACACAATGATATTTCACAATACAATGCAGGTCATACATATTGAAGCTTCGAATGTCAAAAAAATATTTCTTGATCTCCTTTGTTTTGACATCTACATGCTTTAGGTTCTGTATCTCGTACAACCCAATCCACAACAGAAGATTCGGCCAAGGTGCCTTCTTCTTCAAGTGTAGCCTAGCTGACAGCCCTGCCAAGATGTGGTATGATACTTCTTGCATTACGAGCTTGTCCATGGAAAACTTCGGCAAAACATGTGGAGGCTTCTCCACATTGTACATCTGTATGAAGGTGTCAGATGATGAGGCATACCAATCCGCTATGTCGATTAGTTCCTCCATTGCTGCCTTCGACATGCAAGGTGGATCCTGCTCAAATATCGTCTTGTACACTGGGGTGACAAAATGATCTGACAGTTGTGTGATAACTCCTCTAAAGCTGCATTTAGAAATAGAGGTTTCCACCGATGTCCATGCCCACTTCATGCCTGGGAACTCCTAATGGGCATAGATTGCATCCAAGATGTAGGCAGACATGTAGATTTCTTCTTGTTGACCTTTTTGAAGCTACCCAACTCCTATGACCTATTCCTTCAGCCTCCAAGCCAAGATGTAGGACTAGTTGCATGTTTTTTGTTCACTGGTCAGTTGGTCCAACGCGATCACCCATATCTATGGGAAGGTATTCGTGCTCTCTTGTCCATATAGGTGACATGCAAAGATGAACATGTATTGATATTCCTTCCATACTATCTTCATCTTGTAAAGCTGGTTGGGTGTCATCCTGAATTTGGTTGGATCCTTTACCCAGTTCTTCAAGATATCCTTGGAGTTGGCATTGCTACTGGGTATGCTAAAGGGTGTCTCCATGGTGATCATTAGCTTTGACAAATGATACATTTACTGATAGTACTATGCCCTGAAGGTATTAATCTTTGTCTCGTTGACACTACTCGATGTCATCGTCTCGGGATTAGTGTGAGAGACGATCCAATGTATCATGTCCGTGCATGGGAATGTGGGATACCTACATGCAATCTGGTACATGCCGGACTTGTGAATGTTCACATAGACTTGGAAGTCTTCGAGATCTTCTCCAAATGTGTCTGAGAATGCACCATTGACCTCTTTCCATTTCAGCTTGATGTCTTTGCCTACAATCAGCTTGGTGTCTTCATAGATCAGAAAACTTGTAGACACTCGCTCAACTGCTCCTCTAGTTGAGCTTTCAACAATGTCTTTTGATCCTGCTCCATTGGAGGCCATTGATCCTGAACTGCTAAGAGATGGATGAACACCTACTATATCTAGAGACATGGTGACATGAATGACAAGAAATTTGTCAGCTAAAAACAAAGAAAACTTGAGAGATGACATGCTACATACCTAGGGATTGAATGGCAAGGATTGCGTAATTTTCACTGGGGGGTTGGGAGATTGGCTGCCAGAACTGTGAAAAAGGTAGTCTATACTGGCCTGCTAGATGCTGGGATTGCATAATGTGCAATTTCAGTTGGAAAGAGCTACAGGCCCAGGGACTGCATTGCACAATTTTCTAGGCCAACAATCACTGCCTCTCAGAATTACACAAGGCAAGACTGGATGGCGGTCACTGGCTAGAATTGTTCATTTTCTGGGAGGAAGGCAGAGCCTTCCCTCTCAGAATTATGCAATGTCGTCTTGGTGAGGTAGAGTCTGGGCATAGGTTGCCCAAACCCACCGACAGGTAACTGAAAGCAAATGAGGATGTGGATGCATCCTGATATTGAGTGTAGGCAGACGTGAATGATCATGCATGAAAAAAGTGAATGCAAGATTCAGAAAATAGAACAACATGCATATGTGTGAGATGAGTCGCTGAATCATCGACCATTCGTGCAAAATATTGTCATGCATGTGACAACTGTGAGATGTTAACGAAAACTGAAATTGTGCTTGTACAAGCTATTATGCATGCAAACGATAGCAAGCATTCATAGAAATCAAGCAGAAAACACTCACACAAGCCAAAACACAAAAAGAAACGGAAATGCTGCAAAAGACAAGTTAAACGAACTTACTCGGAAATAATTGAGCTGGATGTGTCGAAGACTCTTGGATATGTTGTGGGATGTTAGAGCTCCAAGATCGATGTGAAGGATGAGCTCTAAAGCGTTGAATAAATAAGTTTGAGGCTAATGACGCGCATGCCACAAATCTAGGAAAAAGTGACACTTGGAAGAAAGTTTCTAAAACAATCTTTGCATGTAATCTCCAGCTGCTAAAAATATCTCCCTAAAATCTAGGGATGCTTTTTCATGTTGGCTTTTTCTATTTTGGGAAAAATCAGCCCATGCATGCAAGTCAAGTTTTCATGGTCCCAGGTGGAACCGGTCAACCTAAGGGCACATGCAATAGCCTGCTTGACTAAGGGGAAATTTTGCGCAATTTCTAGGAGGAAGCTAGGTTGGCTTTCCAGAGAGATTGCGCAATTTTTTAGAGGAGCAGTTGACTGATGCCTAGAATTGTGCAATTTATGGGCTTAGCAGTCCTGCTGGGCCAGATTGCATAGTTTTCACTGGGAAGGTTGACTGATATAATTGCACAGTTTCTGAGTCCAGTCGGCTGCCAATCAGATTTGCGCAATTTTTGGAGGGAAGAATGGTTCCCCTCCAGAATTGCACAATTTCTTGAGGGGAGTGAAGCAGGATATCATGCACAGGCTGACAAGCTGCTAGAAAACCAGTGAAGCTAGTGTACTTGACAATGCAAGACATGATGCGACACACTGGTAGAACTCCAGCTCTCTGATTGGAACTTTTTCGTGAAAAGCAAGTCTAACACCTCCGGAAGTATTGTTCAGTACTTTGTTCATCTTGGTTTCCACACTTGCTTGATTGTAAGATGTAGCATGTGCCAAGCTCTTGGTCGATTGACACACATTCCAAGCCAAGTCAACACAGTTGTTTCGATTGGGGATGAGGGGTATATTGGTGCACAAGCAGTATAGTCGTCAGAGTTTTAGTTTCAACTCTGGTGTGGCTCTGCTGCCAGTAGGCTTGGACAGTACCCCTGTGGAGTCACACAGAAACACAAGCATCGCTCCGCTTCCAGAAAGCCTGGTCAGTACCTCGGTGGAGTTACTTGCATTACCTCTCTGCGCAGGAAGCCTTTCTCTTCTTTTGCCTTATTCATTTTTCATTTTTTTGAAATTTTTCACTGTTCATTTCTTTTATTTTTCATTTTCATAACTGTGCATAGCACTTATTCATTTCAGAGGTAGAAGAAGGATCCCAACTTATTGAGAGCAGAAGAGGTGGTTCCTTCAGAGAAGTAGTTTACATATACCTCTGACGTGCGTGTTAAGGTTTCCCCCCTCACCTTACTCTACTTGACTAATTTGACAAGGATTAACCCAAAACAACCAACTAGAGTAGGTGACACTAGTTAGCATGCAAGCATTGTGTTTTCATCAAGGTTCACTTCGAACAGTGAGTATTTTCCATCAACGTATCATGGACTGAGGATAACAAGTTCTTCATACAGAGGCAAGACAACAAATAACCAAGTATTGATAACTGCACAAGTCCTCTTGTACTTTACCCATCTTGTTTCAAGAGAAACACACAGTTTCATTCGAAACTAACCTACGAGCGCAAAACAAGCAAACAAACACAAAACAAAGTGGAAGCAGAAGTAAATGCAAAAGTAAAGAGAGTAAGCAAACAGGCAGGAAAGAAAACAAACATGCAAGGTAAGAAGCAAACATACATGCAAGAAAACAAACCAAAAGCAAACACTACTCCTACTCCTAAGCTAAAGGTGCATGGGCTTGATCAAGTGAAGTGATACTTCCAATGCAGCCACCGACACATTGGTCGACCCATGTTGGTGAAGGCATTGTTCGCGAACAAAATAGTTGTGTGAACCAGAAAACAAGAAAGACATAACAATGAAGACAAATACACTCCAAGTTTAAATGTGTCCACAGAACATAAGTGAGTGCAAGTACATGACATGCATTCCATGGACTTATCACGACGCTATGTGACACTGCGTGTAGTTGTTAAACATACGCATACTCTCGACTATGACATGAAAGAAAACGAAGGAAACAAAGACAACTTGCGTCGTGCACGTGTGCTTGCTATGTAAGATTCCTCCAATTCATGAGCAATGGGATCGTGTAGTTTGAATGGAGGAAGTATGATCTGTGTGTGAGATTGATCTTCAATGCATAGAGATGAGTGATGAGGAGCCTTGGGTATTTCAACAATTTCCTGATCAGAAGAAAAACCAACCTCAGGATAGAAAGGGCCTCACATAACCATCAGCTTGGGCTTAAGTGCCTCAACAGTCTGTGGGGTTTCGACTTTGTCGATAGATAGATAATCATAAACAGGTGGCTTCAAAAAATCAACTGCGATAAAATCAACATCATGATCGAATACGGGATAAATAGAACACGACAACTACGATTAGAAAAATCAATTATTTCATCGGGATCCTCATGATCTAATGAATCAAATAGAGAGGTAGTTGAGAAGCGAACAAATTCACCCTTTGTGTTTCCAGAAAAAGAAAATGGAAATTCAAGTGGATTTTCAGTGAATAATTTATCCTCTTCGTTTTCGGATGATGGACTGACATCCAGTGTGTTCTGCAAATGATCAACAATGGGTGCATCTGTAGATGGAGATACGCATGCAAAATCATGGATGACAGAATCACCAAAGATGTTATGAAAACGCGGAGGAGGCTCGGATAGAAGGAAGTCATCCTTCACCAAGGATTGATGCTCAAGCTCCTAGTCATACTCTTCATGAATGACAGCTCATGTTGGTTGTGCAACACCAACTCCGTCAATGGCTTGATCCTCGTTCACAACAAGTGTAGAGTCCAGAATGGAAGAATACAATACAATGTCATCTGGAGGATCATCCGAGTACAAAGACAGAGGTTGAGGTAAAAAATACATGTGACAACCCAATGGATTCACAACCAAGCTTGCACGAAAATTGGAAGGAGCGATGTCGGGAAGATGTGACAGTTGAACAAATGTGTGTGCATTCTCTCCCACATCACTCTACGATGGTGGAGCTGTTTGATGAGGGGACGGCGGAAAGTCACTTGTGACAGTGACCATGTCCATATGTGATTGTGTAGCTCCATCAACAAAGTACGTTGAGTGGGTCTTGGGCTCGCACTTCTTCATCAGATTGACTGATTTGTTAAGACAATATTCGAATCCATCCCAAAGATATGAAAATTTCATCTAGCTTTTCAGAGCTTCAAACTACAAATCATGGAAGCACTGCCAAGAATCCATAGGCAATTCATGTGGGGCCTTTCGTTGTTGTAACAGTTTTTGGTCAAGAGGTTCTGGGTCAAAATGATGGAAAGTAGATTCAATGAGATCACATAACTGCTCAAGTGAGTGCATGCTGCCAGCAGGCAAATTGTAGCACCACCATTGTGGGGATTCTCAAAGTGTGTATGCAAGTAACAGGATGACCTCTTCATCAGAACATTCATCTGCCTTGTCAATCATGGCAAAGAAGTCTTTTAAGAACACAGGCTAAGCAACTTCACCTTCACCATCATACATGAATTCGGACAAGAGATCAAAAAACTCTCTCGTGATTTCGAGAGGTTCGGCATGCGAAAAACATCGTGGAGGGGTGAGTGTAACGGAATCCATGATAGATGTGAAAAGGTTCAAAGTAGGATGAGAGAATACAACTTGTCATCTGGCCCTCCTTCTAGCACTAGAAATGTTGACAGTTTTGGACTCACCAACATGTCAAGAGATCTCCCCGATAATAATTCCCAACTAGTCCTCAGACCGTTTGGTGTAGGAGCCCCAATAGTGGGTCGTATGGTATCACCTTGACTGCGGTTGTGTGTAGAGGCAAGTAAGATGTCCCTATTGGTAGCAAGGGTGTGACATATGCGGAAAGTCAAGGAAGGTGCATGAGCGGTTCTAACACACGGAGGGTGAGGTGAGTGCGCCCCTTGGAAACCTGTGAAAGCATGGAGTTAAGAAGGGAACACATGAGCAAAGATGCATCACAACATGGAAGGCAAGTAAGTTAGCAATCCAAAGTGATGGTTAAACCAACAACACCTTTCAGTAAGATTCATATATACATATACAGAAAATAGCTACACATGCATGTGTAAGAAAACAGATACATATATCATTTAGAGTAAACAAGATAGTTGAAATAAAATACGACATATGCATGAAACATGATGGCTATGTTATATTAAGAAGTGAAAGTTCCAGTCATAAAATACAACCATGACCAACCACTAGTTCTGACAATAAAATGTTACAGTCACTACCGCCTGCTCCTCCAAAGAGATATACTAGCTCTGCACAGTGGAGAAGCCAAGGCTCATTACAATACTCTCCAAGCTTTCTCTAAGATACTCCTATCAAAATCTTGGCTGACCAAAAGCCTCTACAATGAGTTATGAGGGACTATATATAGCAAAGGGTAGGGTGGCCCTTGACATTCCCCTTTGTGACTATTCATCTACCCTCATGACTCTTCATCTACTCTATGACAATTACACCCAACTATCGACACTTGAACTTTCACTTGACAAGACGTTACATACAATCTGCACATGTACCCATGTGAGACAAAATAGGCTTGAGCAAGCCATGCAAGACATCACTATCACTCAGAAAACTATGGGAAGACCAACTTTTTGCCATCCTCACGGTGGTTGACAGTAGCGAACTAATGCCAAGCTCGGTAGTTTGCGATGGTGTCCGTGTACTCTATGGTGACATCTTTCTAGAAACTAACTCTTGCCTATGTAGCATCCGAGTACACTGCTCTAGCTCCTCTACCCAACTCATTTGATAACATTCGCATCATTGTCTTGATTGTGGTCAGACCAATGACATATTGATGCATGGTATCTACAGTGATCACCAAGTCTGCATTGGTGGCTATACGCATCAACTCGTCAAAGTATGAGTCAAGATCTAGTCGAACCTGTGCCTTTGTCTTTGTCTTGGTGAGTGTTCCAATAGATGGGATTGCATGTGTGCACACAACAACATCCATACTCCTGAATACCCGTGCATGAAAGCCTACAAACTAGTGATGAGTTGTGGGAGATCTTCATAGTTCTGGATCTGACTCTGGATGTGTGTCTTCAGCTCGACCGCTCTGGGCTTCATCATCTTGGGCAAGTGTAATGGGGCTCCCTTATATCTCATTTTCCATGTTTTCATGTAGTCAACAATAGTATGCACATTTGACAAGATATGTGCTCTCCTAGCACATCGTTGCTGCCAACCGGTGAGACATACAACTGCCTTATGCATGGTACCAAACTTGGAATAAAACGCCTGCATGACTGTCTCAAGGGACAATACTTCATCTAGTATTTCCTTCTTAAACTCTATTTGGGCAGACGTTGTAACTAGTTCTCCTCCTTGCTTGACCGTCGATAATTCCTTAGCCATTTTCTCGTTCTCAGCTATCAAGAAGCAAACACTCAAGCTAGTGGCTTTAGCATATGCTCTGGTATTATCGACCAATGCTACTGGATGCTTGCGCACATTAGACACGATCACTCATTCCTCAAACTGTGTAACAAATGTGTTGTCATCTAGAGTAGACACTCTGCAAGATTTTACAACTCTATGTTGTGACTCGTTGAATGATATGTTGTGCATCTCTTCTTCCGGATTGTCTCCAAGGATCTCAGTGTCTCCTTGGTCACTTGGGAATTGCTTCACTTCCGGATCTGGTGAAGCTGGTGGGTCAACCTCTTAGTGGTAAGGCATGAGGTCGACATCTTTCTCCAAATCTTGCTGCTCCATATCCGTATCCATCTGCTCAAGTGCTTGTTCAATCTCTTGAGCAAAGTCCTGCTCCTGCGACTGCTCACCCTGTTTGCTTGGTGCTAGCTATTCAGATGAGTCTACTACTTGTACGAGTGAAATTTCATCTATCTGTACATGTCGCGCCCCCTGATGTACCTATTCTTGTTGCACTTCCTTGTCCTATCTTCGCAGCTTCTATTCCCTCTGCAGTTACTCCTTCAAATCATGTAACTCCTTCATTGTTTCCTCCATCCTCTATTTTTCCCTCTGTCTTTGTACGTTCCTCCTATCGTTTTGTTGTGTCTTCACCTCTATTGCTAAAGCTACTTTCTGTACAATTGGTTCTACTCTGAACTTGTAGCTTTGTTCTACCTCCGCGATGTCGACAATCATCCTCTTGCCTTTGTCGCGTGCCGGTATGTTTACCTCTGCTGCTGGTGTTGGTGCTCTCCTGGATGTTGTTTCACGCTGCCTTGCTAACCATTCCACAATTATTCCGACCGATTCATTGGGCCTAGAGAAGGTGTAACAATATCTCCATGGGTCTTCCTCCACCCAATGACATGCCCCGTGGATCCACTGAAACTGTACTCTCGTGCAGTGATTTTTCACAACACAATGCAGGTCATACGGATTGAAAATTCAAATGTCAAAAATATATTTCTTGATCTCCTCTATTTTGACATTTGCATGATTTAGGTTTCGTATCTCATACAACCCGATCTGCAATGGAAGAGTGGGCCAAGGTAGCTTCTTCTTATGGTGCAGGCTAGCTGACATCCCTGCCGAGATGTGGTATGATACTTCTTACATGACGAGCTTGTCCATGGAAAACTTTGGCAAAACATGAGAAGGCTTCTCCGTGCTGTACATATGTATGAAGGTGTCGAATGGTGAGGCATACCAATCTGCTATGTCAATTTGTGCCTCCATTGTTGTCTTCGACATGCAAGGTGGATCCTACTCAAATATCATCTTTTACACCGAGGTGACAAAATGATCTGAAAGTTGTGTGATAACTCCTCTGAAGCTACATTCAAAAAACAGTTTACAATAAGTGTTAATAGAGGTTTCCACCGATGTCCATTCCCACTTCATACCCGGGAACTCCTGACGGGCACAGATTGCATCCAAGATGTAGGCAGACATGTATATTTCTACTTGCTGACCTTTGGGCAATTGACGAGCTCCTGTGACCTGTTCCTTTAGCCTGGGAGCCAAGATGTCGGACCAGTTGCATGCTTTGCGTTCACTGGCCAGTTGGTCCAACGCAATCACCCAACTCTAAGGGAAGGTATCCATGCTCTCTTGGCCATACAAGCGACATGTAAAGATGACCAAGTATTGATACACCTTCCGCAGTACCTTCTGTTAGCACAGTTCTAGGCGAAGTCATGAGTAGGTTTTGGAATTTTTATTTGTTAGGATTAATTTTGTAAATTTCAAAAAAAAAAGCATGCGCTGCTGAAATTTCTGGTAGCATCCGATTTTCTCGTTTAGATAGTCTCCCCTATTTTTCGAACAGTCTTTCCATTATTGTTTTATTTCCTATTTTCTTTAAGAAAAATCTGATGCTACAGGAATTTCTAGTAGTGTTTCCCATTTTTAAAAATAAAGCTGAAAATGAAACCGTTTTCGATTGTTCAAATGTCATAACAGTGAAATATCTAATCCAAATCATGAGATTTCATGATTGGATAGGTCACAAACTCCAAATCATGTCAAGTGGTAGTGATTAATCGTTTGGTTGATAGTGTTTGCTAGGTGTCAGACACATCCATAGCCAGCTGTTGTCTACCCCACCCATCTTAAATAACTCATGTTTCAGAAAATCTTAAGTGTCACTATAGCATCAGTCTCAGCCAGTTGTTTGAATTCCGACGGCCGTTCTTTCTGTTCTACGTAATGCGCTACCAGAATTTCCGACCAATCTGAATTAATGCAAGAAAATTGCCAGACTTGCAAGATTCTCGTACAACCACCTGTAGCAGATCAGCTGGACTCTCCAGAGTAACTCGACTTCATCGTTACAACTACATGATGTCTATTATGACATGAAATATTATGTAATCATGAAGGATTATATGCATGGAAAACTAAACCACAGCTTCATATCAAATATTCGAAAGTGAAGGAAATGTTACCATTTTGAATTTTTGAAGTGCAACTAAGGAGACACTGATTAAGGAGTTTAAGAACACATCACATCTTTTCAAGCAGCCTAATTCAAGATAGTTGCAATAGATGTTGGGTAAGATTTCACACTTTGACACATATTCTTCATAATCAGCAAGCATATATTCTATGGCACCAAAGTTTAGGAAAGGTGGAAAGCTTAAGAGAATTGAACCCCAAGGAGCTAAGCTAGTTGATGCTAATCCAAAGGTCATAAGGTTGTTTATTCAAACAAGCTGGTATCCACTCTACACGAGGTTAGGAGACTCACATGAAGGTGTAGCCCGAGAGTTTTCTCAAACTTTTAATGGACAGGAAGCTACTATCTTCGGTCTCAGGTTGCAGGTTTCAGAATAGTCAATTGTAGAGGCTTTTAACCTTCCCCAAGAAGGAGAAAAGTGGTTTAAAGGACAGCTCATTACAGGAGGAGATCTCAACACTTTTATCAAAGATGAATACAGAGATCCTAACTGGGCCAAAGGAATTCCCAGCAATTATCTGAAGAAAGAATGGGAAGAAACAGTCAAACTGGTTAATATTTTCCTCACTTGTGAGAGAAGATATACAGTAGTTTTTCTTTACCATATGAGGTTTCTTTTTCATTTTGCAGGTATGAGGACTCTTAATCTGCCTTATTTCATATTGAAGAGCCTGACCAAAATGGAAGCCAGGATTCAAACACATTAGGAAGCATCAAAGTACAGCCTGTATCATCAAGCAATTATCAAGGTTTTGGTTGAAGAAGAACTGAAAAACAGAAACCAAACCTGGGACCATTTCTTGTTTTACAGGGCAAGCCAACCTGAACCAAAACCCCAAGAAATTTCTTAATCTTCTTCAACATGGGTTCAAACAAAGAGGACATCAACTACATCAGTTGAAGGAATCTCTAAAAGAAAGACAGAGAGGGAAAGTGTGAGCAGAGGTGCCAAAAGCAGCAAAGAGAAACCCTTAGTTGTTGAATCTTAAAAGAGAAAGGAGCAAGGTGAAAGCTCTTCTGCCCAGAAAAATAAAAGCTCAAAATGGGTTCCTCCTGTTAAACCTTTTCCTAAGGTTTACATAAGAACTCGGAGAAGAAAACTTGCAGCTGAAGAGAAATCTAAAGTGCATGTGTTTCCTGAAATTCTAGAAGCACATGAACAACAACAAGAAGACCAGCCTCTTGATTCTGATGAGGAAATATTGAAGGAAGCAGGGTATACAAGAACTAGTAAAAACAAGAAATAAGAGCTAAAACCATCTAGGGAAAAGAACAAATACAGACTGAATTCAAAGGCCCTAAATAATCCTATTTTGCTGACTGAAGTAATAGTTATATAATAACAACCTATAGAGTTGCAGACTAAGGATCCATCAATTGCAGAAATTAGAAGATCCTTGAAGAAGCAAAGAGGTAAAGCTCCCATGGACCAGCCATCAGAGCCTTCCAAAATAAGAAAGATCCAAAAAGAAGCAGAAAAGAAAGAGACCATAATCAAAGGAGAAACAACCAAAATCACCAAGTCTAAATCTACTAGAATTAAAACCAACTTGGATAAGCTTGCAGAGGTTGCAACTCACATGGAATGAAAGGTGTTTCTGAAGAATTTTTGTTAAATTTTTTAAGTGGAAATGTTATCCTACCGAAAATGTCAGAAATGTTTCCAGTTTTTTTTCACTATTACAGGTATTTCTGGAATTTTCGGTAGCACCTGTCTCAACAAAAATACACGGCTGTCGGCAGCAAACCTCCAAGCCAGTTTTTGAAGACAACAACTCATAACGATATGGATAAGAAAGATGATGGATATGAGACAGTTATGAGGTTTTTGAAGGTTATATTTAATGAATAAATATGGCCATTCAATAGGCAAGACCATAAAGAGAAAATTTAGCAGCAAAAGGGGCAGTCGGTCAGTTTTTCTAGCAGCAAAGTGTCATTCTTCCTCTTCGTCTCATCTACACCTGTATTTTCAGTTGTAATTTGATGGGAGATGTTTTTAATATTTGAAAGACACCCATGTAACAAGAAAATAGTGGAACCACCAATTTAGGAGAGTCGGAGTTGGTGCCTCTCTCCCTATATATATCTTTTGTAAATATCATTTCAGGGTTGGAATTTGGTTCACTTGAAGACTCAGCTTAATAAAATAGATTTTTCTACACTTCATGCTGGAGGATTTTGTGATTTAAGTCATATCTAATTTGTGGTTTGTCTATCTCTTGTTTTCAATTTTATGAATTATAAATTTGCAGTAGCTAGTATAGTATGTGAGAATCATTAAGAGGATCTGATGATGACTTATCTACTATCCAGTTTTCTGCACGTTATAAATATGTTAAAGTAGAATTTGTTAGTGAAGGTTTCGCAAAGGATTTGTGAGATACTTTATACATATTTTTACTTTCTAATTGTTGTCTCCCTTGTCAAGCCTGTTTTAATCTTTAAATGATAAATTACAGTAGCTAGTATAGTATGAGTGAGAATCATTAAGAGGATCTAATGATGACTTATCTACTATCCAGTTTGCTAAAAATCATAATATTAGTTCAAGTAGAAATTGTTAGTGAAGGTTTCTCAAAGGATTTGTTAAATACTTTATACTTTTTCTTACTTTCTAACTGTTATTCTCCTTGCTAAGAAACAAAGTTTGTTACAAGGTTGTTTATCTAGTTGAAGTGACTGTCTTAAGATACTTAGTTTCTTAGGATATTTATCAGCTACCTATTCTCTTTCCTCTGCTCCCCTATATTACTCACTTAACCACACAATTTATGCTTGCCACAGCTTGCCAAATGCATGAAAGTTAAAGAGGAACACAATCGTTTAAAAACTCCTTCAAAATCCGTCCCACCATTTTTTAAAAACCATTTTAAATTTTGAAATGAAATCATGATGTGTAAGGCTTACTCCTTTTACAGTCTAGGAGTAACTCCTTGCGCTAACACCTTCATCTTGTGAATATTGTTGGATGTCATCCTGAATTTGGCTAGCTCCTTTACCCAGTTCTTCAAGATATCCTTGGAGTTGGCATTGCTAGTGGGTATGCTAAAGGGTGTCTCCATGGTGATCACTAGATTCGAAAAGTGATACATCTGCTGATAGTCTTGTGCCCTGAAGGTAGTAATATATGTCCCTCTGACACTGCTCAATGTCATCGTCTTGAGATCAGTGTGTGAGAAGATCTAATGTATCATGTCCGCGCATGAGAATGTGGGATACCTGCATGCAACCCAATACAAGCCGAACTTGTGAATGTTCACATAGACTTGGAGGTCTTTGAGATCTTCCCCAAATGAGCCTAAGAATGCATCATTAACCTCTTGCCATTTCATCTTGATGTCTTTGTCTACAATAATCTTGGTGTCTTCATAGACCAGAAAACTTGTAGACGCTCACTCAACTACTGCTCCAGTTGCACTTTCATCGGTGTCCTTTGATCCTACTCTCTTAGAGGCCATTGATCCTGAACTTTTGAGAGACAGACAAACACCTGCTATATCTGGAGACATGGCGACATGCATGGAAAGAAATATGTCAGCTAAAAACAAAGCAAACTAGAGGGATGACATGCTACATACCTGGGGATTGACTGGCAAGGATTGCGTAATTTTCACTTGGAGGCCAGGAGACTGGCTATCGGAACTAAACAAAAGGAAGTCTAGACTGTATGGAGGCTAGTTGGCTACTGTAATTGTGCAATGCACAAGCCAGACTGGCCCGTTGGGTGCTTGGATTGTGCAATGCACAATTTCAACTGGCAAGAGTTGTAGGCCCAGGGACTACATTGCGCAATTTTCTGGGCCAGCAGTCACTTCCTCTTATAATTGTGCAAGACAAGAATAGAGGGCAGTCACTAGCTAGAATTGTGCATTTTCTGGGGGGAAAGAAGAGCCTTCCCTCTCAAAATTGCACAATGCTTTCTTAGTGAGGCAGAGTCCGGGCCAAGGTTACGTAGACCCGCCGACGGGCAACTGAAAGCAAATGAAGATGTGAATGCATGGCAATACTGAGTATAGGCAGAGGTGAATGATCATGCCTGCAAACAGTGGATGTAAGATTTAGAAAACATAACAACATGCATGTGTGTGAGATGCTAATGAAAACTGGAATGGTGCTTGTACAAGCTAATATGCATGAAAATGACAGCAATCTTTCACAGAAATCAAGCAGACAACACTCACACAAGCCAAAACACAAAAAGCGACAGAAATGTTGCAAAAGAAAAGTTAAGTGGACTTACCCGGAAATAGCTGAGTTGGATGTGTCGAGGACTCCTAGATGTGCTATGGGATGTTAGAGCTCCAATAATGATGTGAAGAATGATCTTTGAAGCGTCAAATAAATAAGTTTGAGGCTCATGATGCGCATGCCACAAATCTAGGAAAAAGTGACACTTGGAGGAAAGTTTCTAAAACGATATTTGCATGTAAACTCCAACTGCTAAAAATAGCTCCCTAAAATCTAGGGATACTTTTTGCATGTTACTTTTTGCTATTTCAGGAAAAATAAGCCCATGCATGCAAGTCAAGTTTTCTCGGTCCCAGGTGGAACCAGTCAACCTAAGGGCACGTGCAATAACCTGCTTGACTTAGGGGAAATTTTTCACAGTTTCTGGGAAGAAGCTGGGCTAGATGTCCAGAGGGATTGTGCCATTTCTGGGAGGGAAAGCTGACTGTTACCCAAAATTGCGCAATTTCTGGGCTAAGCAGTCTTGCTAGGCCAAATTGTGCAGTTTTCACTCGGAAGGTTGACTGACAGAATTGCTCAGTTTCTGAACCCAGCAGGCTGCCAGTCATATTTGCACAATTTCTGAAGGAAAGACTAGTTCCCCTCCATAATTGTGCATTTTCTTGAGGGAGTTTCTCAACTAGCAACTGGACCAAGTTCGGAGTAGAAGCCTTTGAGGGGAGTGAAGCAAGTTATCATGCACAGGCTGCCAAGCTGCGAGAAAAACAATGAAGCTTATGTACTTGATAGTGCAAGACATGTTGTTGAGGATGGTTGGTAGGGAGGCTCCAAAATGAAGTTAAGGCAAAATTTTGGAGGGTGGTTGTAGCCGCTACAACACTTCGTTCCTTCTTCGTTGCACTAGAGGCTCCTTTTTCATCCTTTTTCATACCTATACTCGTCCTTTTCCTTCGCTGATTTTAGAGGTGAATTGTGTTGCTTTGGAGGGGTGGAATTACCCCTATATATAGAGGTCTTCTCCTTCTTTAGGCTGTCTTGAGGCCGACTTTGATGACTTGAGGCTGACTTGACTTCTGTGCTTCAAATTGCATCCTTCTGTGATTTTTTGCATGGAGGAGGCTTGTGACTTGGCTTAGAGGTATTTCTTAGACTCTCATACATAAATATACATGGTGTAACATGCCCTTAAGGGTCTTCAACATTTATTTTGACCCTTTGACTTCCCTATAGCACTTTGACATGTGCTAGACCTATGAAATGAGCAAGAAACTCATTGATATAAATAACAACAATAATATTTATTTTCTTTTATAAATACAAATATCAAAATTACATTTATGAAGACCGAACCTAGTTATACTTTCTTCAACACCAACAAGGACACTCCATTCATATATTTGATGGAAAGGTGGAGGTCAAAAAAGCATCAGATCACTCACTTGTCATGACAAGGATAAAAGAAGAAAGATTATTAATGCTACAAGGAACCTCTGCTCATGCACAAATTTTTTCATACAATTCTCATTATGCTGAAGATACACTTCCATCAATTATTTAATGCCATGCTAGATTTGGATACTTGAACTATGACAACCTTTGTTTTTTGAAGAAAAATGGTGTTACTAGTTTGCCTACAATTCCTAGGAAACTTAAGCAATGTTATGCTTATATTTTAGGAAATCACAACAAAACGTCCTTTCATGATTCTCATCCCAAAGCACATAGAAAGATTGAACTCATTCATTCTGATTTTTATGGCCCATTGCCTATTCCTTCTACAAATGGTAATAAATATATGATGACATTTATTGATGAATACACCAGAATGTGTTGGGTTTATTTATTAAAGGAAAAATCTAAAGCTTTTGAAACATTCAAGAGCTTTCATGCATGGATTGAAAATGATGCACAATCTCATATTGGATCTATTTGTACTAATAATGGAAAATAGTATACTTCAAATGAATTTGAAAACTATCTTCACCAGCATGGGATCAAACATCAAACAATCATGCCTTATAATCCCCAACAAAATAGAGTAGATGAAAGAATGAATAGGACAATCATAAATATGGTATGTTGAATGATGTTTTTCAAGAATGTTAAGCTAATTTTTTGGGATGATGTAGTTCTATGTGTTTTTTATATAAAGAATAGGTGTCCAGATCATGCTATTAAAAACAAGACTCCCTATGAAATTTGATATGGCCACATTCCTTCAATGAGGCATCGCAGGGTTTTTGGTTCCACTTGTTATGCCTGAATACCTAAGGAACATAGAAAAAAAATTGGTTCAAGGAGTCAAAAATGTATATTGTTGGGGTACTCAGATACCTCCAAAGCATAATGTCTCTATGATGAAGTGAATACGAAGTTTATAATATCTAGAGATGTGATATTTCTTGAATCTTCCAAGACTGAAAATGTTGTTGAGCAGCAACTTGATCACTGAGATACATTCGGACATGCATATTATTTTCAAGAGTTTGATAATGAGATTCCACATATTGGAAGGGTGGGGGTTCCCTATACAAGATCAATCTATGGAATCTCCTTCTAAAGCACTCTCTCCCCCGCATGAAGCTCCAACCACTAATCAAGATGACACTAATTTGATTGAGAGAATTGGGAGGCTAAATATTTATTCAGCTCCATCTCAGCCAAATGAGTATCTTAAGCCATCTCAAAAAGTTCCTCCAAAATGGCTAACAAAGATACTTGAAAGTGTTCATCCTTATGAGGTTGGAAAGACAGGGACAAGAAGATCTGTTAGACAGAATGGAGGTGATGTAGATGATCCTAATTCAGTTGTTGATATGGATGTTTCTTATGATCGTGAACTAAATTTGTCTACAAATTTTGAACCAACTTCCTTCAAAGAATCCACTTCTCATGATGAATGGAAAGAAGAAATTTAAAAAGAATGTCATGCTTTGATAAAGAATGACACCTGGAAGCAGGTTGATCGTCCATTGGGAACCAAACCAATAAGATGCAAGTGGGTCTTCAAGAACAAGTATAAAGTATATCGCTCACTTGAAAAGCATAAAGACGGGCTTGTGGAAAAAGGTTTTGCATGAAAGGAAGGGATCAATTATGAGGATAATTTCCCCCCACAACAAACTGGGATACCATCTGGACACTCTTTGCCTCGACAGTTCAAAACCGTTGGAAAGCCCATCAAATGGATGTAAAAACTTCTTTCTTGAATGGAGATATGAAAGAGAATATCTTTATGTCCCAACCAGAAGGATTTGTTGTGAAGGGACACAAGCATAAAATATGAAATCTTTTCAAATCCTTGAATGCCCTCAAACAAGAAACGTGAGCCTGGTACAAGAAATTGACTGAGCATCTTCTAAAACTCAATTTCAAACATTATGATCTTGATGATGCAACTTTGTTTGTCAAGAAAGTTGTAAAAACAGTTGTATATCTTGTGGTGTATGCAGATGATCTTCTTATGATAGGGAACAATTAGAATTATATTGCATCCATAAAGAAAGAATCGAGGAAATGGTTTGAAATGACATATTTGGGATATGTTCACTACTATCTTAGTATTGAATTAACCCAACATCCGAACTTTATATTCCTCTCTCATAAAAATTACATTAGATATCTATTGAATAGGTGTGGCATGGCTGAGTGCAATCCTTCAACTACTCCAATGGAACATAATTTAAAGCTTACATCCACAGAACAAAAAATAATTTGAGGATGTAACAAAGTATAGACAACTCGTAGGAAGACTCAACTACCTGACTACACCCAAACCAAACATTTCATTTCCTATTGGAATCCTCTCTAAGTTTATGAAAAATCCTTGTGAGGGTCATTTGTCTACTACAAAAAGAGTTCTAAATTACTTGAAGGGAACTAAAGACGTTGGACTCAACTATACACAGTTGGGTGACTTCAACTTGATTGGATACTCGAATTTAGATTTCGATGGAGATACAAAAATTAGAGTATCTACTTCAGGTTATGTAATGAGTCTTGGATCATTAGTTTTCTCTTGAAGGCCATGAAAATAATCATTTCCAAAATATTCCACAACCTAGGCAGAATATGTGATAACAACTGAAGAAATGAAGGAAATTGTGTGGCTCAGGAAAATTCTAGAGATTGCAAGAGAAACAAGTGCATTCAACTCCTCTTTTGATTGACAACACTTCTATAATAAATTTGTCCAATAACCCAAAGTTCCATGACCGAATCAAGAAAATAAATACAAAGTATCATTTGATTCAAAATCATGTTGAAGCCAAGGAAATCCATCTACGACATTGTTCCACAAATGAGCAGGTTGCAGACATCTTCACCAAAGCGCTTGGAAGAGAAAAGCTTGAATGATTCAGAATGATGCTTAGACTCACTAACATCCCTTTATATTAATGGGGGGAATGTTGATAGCTAATATTTGGGATTAGGAAAATCCATGTAAATATTGTAAATAGAAAAATAAAGGAAAATGGAAGATGAAGAGACATTGGGAGATGAATCCCAATAGTCTCCCTCTCCTTGTATATATCCATGTTCTCTCTTAATGCAAAAATACAATTGACTCGTGGGGTTATTGTCTTGACCTATCATATGGACATATAAATGCATTAAAACATGATGAATACATGACTAGTCCTATACCATGCATGTGAGTAATTATGGAATTTTCAAACCCATGTTTTTATGGAAAAGGACCTACATAAATGGGACTATGAGACAAGAAAAAATAGCAAACATTTGAGCATTTTAATAGTTAATTTCTTATCTTACCATGCTACTTCTTCTTATTGGTGCATGATTCTATATTTAAACTCAATATAAGAATCATTAATTAGAAGTTGCGTACCGACTCCATAGTGGAAATGTCTATATCTATTCGATTCAAGTTGTAATTGATCAACAACTCTTCTCCTGTAGCTATTTATCTTATTACATACAAATACATAGTTTCCTTCGCATGCCTCAAATATGAAATTGGGTTTCTTATTTTTTGTCCTGGGTTGTGTACTACTTATAAACCCTACACTATTCCTCGATTATTTTAGCCTTTCATCAATATAGATAGATGCTCATTTATATTTATCATTGTCTCTTAGATGTATATCATTTTCATTCAATCTGTATCTTTGCATATCTGACATATATTGGACTAGCCACATCCAATCTTTGTAATTGTAATAGGGTTCGACATACTCCATCAATTCAAATAGTCCACTATGAGAAACATTTATGTTGTCCATGGAAAATAGCCCCAATTTATGTAGTGATGATGGAGCAATGTGATGTATACTCTCATTGAGACAAACATATGTGTTTACCTGAGGAAGGTACTTGGGTGCCCATATTTTCACTAGTGTTGACACCTCAAGGGAAACTTGATGTCATTTATGCTCACAACATCATAAGAACACAACCCCCCTTTAGCAATAAAAAATTCAATGCATCTATGGAATTTTCTTTTGATCTTCTCAAGCCTAGTTGATCTTTGTCTGTTAGATATACTAGATATTTAACCTTCATCCACTCTACTTGAACATCCTTGTTGGGCAATAGATCCCCCCATAGTGGGTTTTTTGGGCTTAGAGCTGAGTTTTGGTCAATGTAACATAAAGACCCCGTAAAATGCGGGCGCGGAGTGCGAGAGTCTAGGATTGTCTGCCCTAAAATATTGTAATTTAATATAGAATGTCACCCTACCCATGATCCGCAGACCATGGGAATGTATAAATAAAGTGAGGCTCTAAGTGTAGAAGTCAGTTTAATTGGTTAGTCTGTAAGTCTGAGTCTTGGGTTGTAGTAGTAAGGAGAGGCCCTGTAACTGTGTGTGCAGAGGCCTGATAGAGTCTGCAGCTATGTGCGCAGACCCCTGCATTAGAGTGTGCAGGGTGGAGTTGGGATTGTAATGGAACAGAAGTTTAATAAAAGATAAGTTGATTCTAAAATATTGTGCATCCGCTTGTATATTTGTGTGTTTACAATTCTGTTATATTCTTATGCATCTCTTTACAGTTTATGATTGCGCGTACTTGTTATGAATGTTGAATGGTTGATGAGAATATTGGGCCCACAAAATTACAATAAGATCTATAATAATAACCCAGTAAGGATAAAGGATTTAGATAGCACCCCTTTTCGCTCTTTACAGAGCTACGCGAAGGTTAGATAGCTGCGCGGAGCAACGCAAGCGCGCAGGATTGGTTCGCGAACTTCCCATATTTCATCAAGACATCCCTAGGGTGCGGAAACCTGGTTCCAGCACCCTCCCATACTACCTCGGGTGAGACCTCAGTCCGCGCAAAGTGAACTATTGCCAAAAGAGCGGTAGTTTTGGCATTTGTTTGGCTAAATCACTTCTGAACCTGGGTCAAGCCCCAACAAGCCAACATATGGTTCCGTTCTCAGGACCGGGATCTATCTAAGGGATGTCTGATGTCGGAACACTGGAATCCTACGAAGAAGGAAATTAAAGATTGGTTGGATTAGAAGCTTCATGAGTTCGTGACACAGGAAAACAGAACTCCGCAGATATCCGAGAAGAGGTGGCTGGATTGCTACGTATATACGAAAATCCACGAGATCTTCTTCACGTCCTTCTCTTCAGAGCTATATGATTGGATCGCGAGGTTAGCCAACAGCCAGGGATGATATAATCTTGATCAACCGATAGTATGGACTCCTGAGTTAGTACATAGACTAGAGGCATCAGAAGATAAGATCGCACGGGCCATGGACCATTGGCTCGATCAGATCATAAGGGGATTTATCACTGGGTTCGTGGTAGACACGACTATGAGCTATAGCGAAGCAGAACGATGTTTACTCAAGGGACTATAAGATAGGTACATTACATCCCTGAATACCTAGATTAATGTTTAGAATTACACGGAGCGGAAGGATCTACAAAGGTACCGAGGGATTAGGAAACAGTCCTTTAATTTCACCTTCGCGAGAGAGCGAGGAAGAGCGTGCTCGGGTTTCTCCGAGAAGTGCGGTCAGTTTGATAAGGCAGCGCATTCCATAGTTATCACCTCCACTTACACCATCACCTGCTTCACCTACTTCACCTCCATCTTCACCCACCCCACCTCCACCACCCCCATGGTTCAGCATGGAGAGCACGATCAAGCTACTCATATTCAGAGGAGTAGGGAATGAGGATCCAGACTAGTTTTGGTTCATGGTAAGAGCAATGTGGGAAGCACAAGGGGTCATGGATGACAACATTAATAAGGCCACATTGGTAAGCGCGCTGCAGGATCGTGCGCTGACATGGTATATCAAGCACTCTAATGATCACCCAAATGCAAGAATAACGGAGATCCAGAATGCGCTGAACAGAGAATTTAGCTGGCCGAAATCAGAAACACAGTCCATCATCGAGTTTAAGGAGATCGTGATGCTTCCAAGAGAGACTCTGTTGGATCTAGATCAGATACTGAAGAGTACGATCCAAGAGGCTAATATGACGCTAACCGATGCGCAACACCGTGTGTGGTTTGTGTCATCTCTGACACCACATCTGAGGACGGCGCTGTCACAGCAAAAACTTTCAACCCAGGCCGAAGTGTTGGAAATGGAGATGAGGTTGCATGAAACACCAATACAGGATCCAAGGTTGGCAGTCCAACAAATCCACGTGCAACTATAGAATCTATGCTTGGAGATGCAGATTTTGAAGTAGGATAGGGCGCCACGGCCCGAGGCACAAGAAGAAGTGTGGTGCATAAAATGTAAAGTCCAAGGCTACGACAAGGATCACTGTCTAGTATTCGTGAACTACTTGATAGGAGGGGGACCAATGCCGTTGAGACTAAAGGCACAGGTAGGACTAAGTGCGGCATCCGCGCTCTGGTGCATGATCTGTCAGATGGGATGAAAGCACACAACGGATAATTGACATTTGTTGCAGAAGTATACACAGACTCCCCAGCAACTGTTTTGTAATTTTTGTAGATCAGTGGGCCACGATGAGTGTACTTGTCATAGCTATGAGTTAATGATGGATCGGACCCAAACTTATCGAATGCAGATAGAAATGTGAGCCCTCGACCCTGCAGTGGGAATGGCACGCAGTGGATTTCAAGGGCAAGGTCAAGGACGAGGAGGAATGGGGCCAGAAAGGGGCCGCGGATAGTTAATCTATTACAATTGCAAAGGACCAGGGCACTACGCTCGCGATTGTACCAACCCAATCAGAATATCTTGTTCGTACTATGAGCAGTTTGATCATGAAATGGTATATTGTCCTACACTGATCGCATAGATGCACGAGAAAGGGGTACTACAGCCTACTCCGACTCAGAATATCCAAATGATGAGGTTTGAACCATGCGAAGAAGACCCCAACGTGAACATGGTGCTCAGAAGTGGCGCGACCACAGGGGAAGATAAGGGGAAGCAGCCCAAGGAAGATACATGGGTTCGCAAGGTTCTTACAAAGAAACTTGAGTTTGACTCGGAACACGCAAAGGAGATGTTTATGGAAGCTAAGAAGAGCTTCGCGGAGGCCTCTACTTCAGGTAGTAAGGATCAACTAGAGACAGGGATGGATCCTTCTATGCTAACTACCTTTTTAGAGACATGCATGAAATTGTTGTGCGATAATAAGGCGGTTAAAGGACTACAGGAGTTGATAACTAGGTGCACAAGGTCAGGGGAACTATGCGTAGTCCAGAAATTAGGAAAGCATGCATTGCACACCGGGAGGGAAATGAGATTGACAGCGTAGATTGGCGAATATGAAATGGATCAGGTAATCCTAGACCTGGGTTCAGATGCGAATGTGTTACCAAAGCAAACGTGGGAACGCATGGGCAAGCCCGCATTGCAGTGGTCCCCCATTCAATTGCGAATGGTGAACCAACAGAAAATTTTTCCCATGGGGAGATTACAAGGGGTAACAGTGGATATCGAAGAAGCGAGCATGCAGACAGACTTTGAAGTGATAGAGATTGTTGATGACAGCAATCCTTATCCTGCGTTGCTAGGAATAGATTGGGCCACTAATATGAATGGAGTCATCAATCTAAAGAAGTGGAAGATGATATTCGAGAAAAAGTCCCTAGGATAGTAGTTCTACTAGACCCAGTCGAAGGAGCGCGCTACACTAAACCCATGCATGACGATGGAAGCGATGATGAGCTGGACTATATCTACAAGATAACTATGCGAGGTTAGGATTGGGTGAATCCTATTGCAGATGGAAGGATCTCGTGGGACACGTAGGTTCTTGCACCTTGGATTTAGACGAAGAAGACGAATGCTGGCACAATCGATTGAACGAAGTAACAACGCTGAACTGCAACATGATGACTAGATCATTGTGTTGCGTAACAACCCGGGACCAAGACCTACCAACATATGATGGATTGACAGTAGTGGATGAATTCTTGAGCAAGTTTGAAAACGCAGTACCGAAACAATAGTGGTTCGATGCATTGAAGTGGGCGTTGTGTGCGACACCTGCACGTTGGTGGGGAACACATCAAGGAAATTTTGAAAATTGGCGCGACTGCAAAAGGATGATGCGGTTATGATTTGGAAAACCAGAACTACGGCTAGCAAATAAATACGATGGACGTGATGACCCGCACACACACCTTACAAAATGGACCAAGGCCTATGGAGAAGAGCCTCAGCCTAAATGGGTACACTTATTCTATCATACCCTGGATGTCATACCCATGAATTGGTATACCAAGATGGAACTCTGACATGGTATGGGCAAATGGGATGTTTTGCTCGAGGGGTTTTTGTTAACATTCACATTTGAAGACCAATGGTCAGATACTGTTGATGACGCACTACAAGCCGTTAAAGCCTCCATCTTTAAAATACCATAGGAGCCATGGGAGGTAGTTCAACCAGCATGGGAAACCCAGTTAAGCCATGCCCTAGAATGTTATAACATACAAGTAGAGGAGGAGGATGACGACCCCCGAAACATTAATATTCCAGAAACTGAAGGGTGTCACGAAGTTCGAGGACCATCAATTGAGGACCTCGACATCACTGTGCCGCTAAAGACAAAGCAGGTAAACATTGGTACAGATGCGGAGCCGAAGTACGCAATGCTTGGGGACTATTGGGATGATGCTACGGTAGATAAGGTCACCGAGTTACTCCACGAATATCAAGATTTGTTCCCAACCAAAATCATGGACTTAAAGGGGATCATTAGTGACTTAAGGATGATGAAGATCACCCTGAAACTAGACGCAAAGCGAGTTAAGCAAGGACCTTACCATTTGAATCCAAAGTATAAGGAAAAGCTCCATGAAGAATTAGACAAAATTCTTGCAGCCGGAATTATTGAACCAGTGGAAGAATCTGACTAGGTGAGTCCTATGGTAGTACAGGAGAAAAAAGAGAAGGGTGAAATTAGAATCTGTGTGGACCTCAGGAAGCTTAGCGCTTGTGTTCATTATCAATTCCTGACACCTTTTACAGATGAAGTATTAGAGAATGTTGGCAAACATGAAGTTTACTCATTCACGGATGGCTTCTCAGGGTACCATCAAATCAAGATCGCGCCGAAAGATAGGATCAAGACAACCTTCGCAACCGAATGGGGTTGTCTTCAATACACCGTTATGCCCTTTGGACCCAAGAACGCGCCAGTAATATTTTCACGCATAATGGTGGCCGCGTTCAAGGAATACATCCACAAGTTCTTGGAGGTCTATCTGGATGATTGGACTATATTTGGGTTATTTAAACACCATATAGCGAGCTTACAGTTGATGTTGGATACTTGCTGACAACACCAAATTGTGCTAAATCTTAAGAAATGCACCTTCCTTGTCCCATTTGGAAATCTGCTTGGCCATGTGGTCTGCAAACAAGGCTTGATGGTGGAACCTGTGAAGATTTCCGTTATTCTCAATCTAGAAGCACCGTGAAACATCAATTAACTACGCGCCACGTTGGGGCACACTGGTTACTATAGAAAGTATATTAAGAGCTATGCACAAATCACAGCACCAATGGAAAAATTATTGAAAAAGGACACTACATATTGTTGGAATGATGATTGTAAGAAAATTTTGGATGTTCTCAAGGAAAAAATGGCATCCGCTCCCATTTTGGTCTTCCCAAAATGGGACATCGAATTTCATGTACATGTTGATGCATCGTGTATCGCGTTGGGTGTTGTACTTACGCAGGAAGGCACGGAAGGCATGGATCACCCGATCACATTCGCAAGTCGACGATTATCCAAAGCAGAAAAGAACTATTCTACTACTGAGCACGAAGGATTGGAAATGGTATACACGCTCCAAAAATACCGCCACTATCTACTTGGGGGGCACTTCAAGATGTATACCGATCATTCCGCACTGAAATACCTGGTGAACAAGCCTGTGTTGGGGGGGTGCATATGCATATGGTTGTTGTTGTTTCAAGAATATGACTTCGAGGTCATTGTGAAGCCAGGATGCCTAAATGCAGGACTAGATCACCTATCACGAATTGAGACCGGCGAGGAGCCAACAAATTTGGAGGGAGGACTTCCTGATGCACAGCTCTTTGTAGTGCATGTCACAGATGGCCACTTCGAAGATATAATCATTTATTAACCACAGGGACTGTGCCACAGGGATATTCAGTCTAGCAGAAGAAGGAATTGGTGGTACACACAGCGGGTTTTTCTATCATTGCGGGGCACCTCTACAAAATGGGAAACGATGAGATATTACCAAGATATGTACCTGAATTTGAACGAGGATAGATCCTCGCAGAATCACATGGGGGGGCTATAGGAGGACACTATGTGGGATGGGACACGGTATAGAAGATTCTACGCACCAGACTATGGTGGCCAACCCTACATCAAGATTTGAAAGCATACTTTCGGGCCTATGACATATGTCAACAAACTGGGAAACCATCACGAAGGGATGAGACGCCACTCAATCCACTGATGACGCTGCAGCCATTCGAAAAATGGGCAATAAACTTTGTGGGGCCAATCAAACCTCAAGGGAAGATGTGTGCGCACTACATCATCACCATGACAAAGTACCTGACTCGATGGGCGGAAGGACAACTGGTTAAAGACTACACGGCTACCACAGCTATGAAATTTTTGTTCGACAACAGGTTGACATGGTTTGGATGCCCGAAAATTTTAATGAGTGACCACCTAAATGAAACTATCAGTGCACTCACCGAGGAATTCTAGGTGTATCATCAGCAAAGTATGCCATACCATCCACAAGCTAATGGGACAATAGAATCATTCAACAAGATTCTAGAGACTGTGCTGACCAAAGTATGTAACATGCAGCAAAATGACTGGGACTCGCACATACCTGTCGTATTATTGGCATACATAACCACATGCAAGAAATTAACGGGTCAGACACCTTTCAGGTTAGTCTATGCAGAAGCAGTCATGCCAATGGAATACATCATACCCAGTTTGTGGATAGTAGTGATGATAGGCATGTCAGATCGTGAAGCCATGGAAGAGAGGCTCGTGCAATTGGAAGAACTTGAGGAAGAACAGTTTCTGGCAGGATTCCATCAGCAGGTACAGAAACAACGTGAGAAAGCTTGGCACGATCGCCATATCAAGTTGCGCACATTCAAGATAAATGATTTAGTGTTGTTGTATGACAACAAGTTTGAAAAATTCCCTGGAAAATTTAGAATGCATTGGTTGGGACCATATGTGGTAAAAGAGGTCACAGACAAAGGCATGGTCCAGCTAGTCAAACTTAATGGAGAGCCCTTCCCAGGAAGAGTAAATGGTAGTCACCTGAAGCCCTACATGGGTGGGCCAGCTGTCTGACTAACCAACCGAAGCACAGTCTTCGTGACCTGAGGAGCCAGACAGAGGTGCAGGACTATAAACATAGGTACTAGAAGCCGGCATCACAGTAGAGGATCAAGTCAAATGCAGATGATTCTGAAGCAGAAAGGGAGAAAATCCAGACAATTGCGGACCTTCACGCTATACAAGCACAGTTGGATGGACTTCGCGCAAGGGTCGCCACACTGGCCGAGTGACTCAGGTTGAGTCATGATGATTGTGTTGGGGGCCTGTTGGGTAGCAGATCCCCCCATAATGGGTTTTTGGTGCTTAAAGCTGAGTTTTGGTCAATGTAACGTAAAGACCCCGCAAAATGCAGGTGCGGAGCACTAGAGTCTAGGATTGTCCGTCCTAAAATATTGTAATTTAATATAGAATGTGTCGGCCTAACCTATAAATAGAGTGAGGCACTAAGTGTAGTAGTCAGTTTTTTTGGTTATTCTTGATCTTAAGTATTATGGGTTTTGAATAAGGATTTCTTTATGAGTCTGTAAGTCCAAGTCTTGGGTTGTAGTAGTAAGGAGAGGCTCTGTAGCTATGTGCACAGATTCCTGGTAGAGTCCACAGTTGCATGCACAGACCCATGCAGCTTAATGCGCAGGGTGGAGTAGGGATTGTAACGGAACAGAAGTTTAATAAAAGATAAGTTGATTTTGAAATATTGTGCATCCTCTTGTAGATTTGTGTGTTTACGATTCTGTTATATTCTTATGCATCTCTTTACAGTTTATGATTGCGCGTACCTGTTATGAATGTTGAATGGTTGATGAGAATATTGGGCCCACAAAATTACGTTAATATCTATATAATAACCCAGTAAGGATAAAGGATCTTGACAGCACCCCTTCACGCTCTTTACAGAGCTATGCGAAGGTCAAATAGCTGCACGGAGCAGCACAAGCACGCAGGATCGATTCGCAAACTTCCCAGACTTCATCAAGACATCCCTAGGGTGTAGAAACCTAGTTCCAGCACCCTCCCATACTACCTCGAGTGAGACCTCAGTCTGTGCACCACGGACTGTTGCCCAAAGGGCTGGTAGTTTCAGGATTTGTTTGGCTAAATCACTTTTGAACCTAGGTGAGGCCCCAACAAGCCAACAGTCCCTCACTGGATGAAGACATATATGAGAGGTGCCTATTTGGTTGTACCTATTGTTGGCATTATGGTGTGCATGGATCCAACTAGTTGAAGTTGTCATTGGCTCATGATGGCATCTAGCTCATGTTGGCATTGATGTCAACCCTTATAGACTAGCTGATGTTTCGATGCCTTCATTATAGCATGGTTGCAGCTAGTTGAGTTGGCATTGAGATGGTTATGTTGGCATTGATGTAAAATCTTGATTTTGTCCTTTTTTATGATGGTCCATGATGGAATTGGTGTGGCTGATGGTTTCTCATGTGCTAGTAGTGTCTATGTTGTTGGGTTGCAACACTTATTGAGTTGGCAACTAGGTCATGATGCTTATACTCATGAAGATGACTTGTTGCAGTATGTTGGACTCATGATGATGATGATGTTTTAGAGGTGTTACAGGTTTGGTCAGAGGTGTTGTAACTTGTGCAGATGTTTGTTGGAGAGTGGAGGTCTTGCTGGCATTGCTTCCAACCTTGTTTATTGGACTTTTCGGTCAATTTGGTAGTGACACTTGGGAGGCATGTTTGATCCACTTAATATGTGTCATATGTTATGTTAGAGGTTTGGAGGCATGTACAGGAATTGAAGAAGAGCATCCAACAAGTGGAAAAGGTTCTGAGCTGAAGGCTTGATGTTTTTCTTCATCTTTAGCCCCAGTTGCATGGAGGAAAGCATATGAGAGTGACTAAAAGGCTCCAGTCGCTGGCATACAGGCCTATGGGAGTGATTGAAGGTTTCAGTTGATTTTTTCTAGTGTTATGCATGTGAATGAGGATTTTTAAGAGAATTTATCCACATTCCTTGCACAAACCGGAAGGAAATTAGCATAGAAATTCCCAGAGGGTTCTTGAATTAGTTGTAAAGGTTGAAAATGGTTTTAAAAGGTCCTCCAACGATGTGAAATCACTTAGTGCACAAGTAGTGGTGTTAGTGGATTGATTTGGTCAAATTTTTGCACCTTTGATCCATCCCCAAGCTCTATTTCACCCTAATTGTTTTATATTCATCACTTGGGATTTGTGTGATGATTGATGTTGAGTGTATGAGTGTAAGAGAAGGATACATATAGTGAATATGATTTAGACCTATTGGAGAGCATAGATGCTTCAATGAGTGAGTGTTAATGGAAGAGAATGGAGAAGAACTGAAGCATGTTGCAGAATACATCAAATTTGATGTTGTTGTGGTAGATATTGTTTAGAGAGTTTTGTATGTTGTTGGATAGTGTTTTGGTTGGTGACACTCACTTTTTTTTTTGTAGGATTTGTTGATGCATTTGGAACATAGCCATATTTTCCTATGATGTTAATTGTATTATGCAAAATTATATTGATGTGAGGGTTTGAGAGTATTCAAATTTGAGGTGGCCACTATTTTTCTATAGTTGAAAACACATATTATGCAACTATTTTGATTGATATGATGATGTCTTGCTTCTAAAGTTGTATTGCAGAGTTGAATCAGTTTGAGAAGAAAGTCTTGGATCTAGTTTGAAAATAGATGAAAAGAGGTTCACATAGAGTAGAGGAGTATCGACTTCATGGATGTGGAACAATGATTGCAAAGTTTTAGCAAAAGGAATAATTTCTCAATATAATGGTAGTTAGATAGTCTAATTGGAGTTAGGCAAGGATCAAATGATCCTGGTGGATTTTAGCTAATGGTAGTTCGTAGATCTGTGGAGAACATAGTCTTCCAAGCTGATCAGTAGAATTGGGTCTCTAGGATGACCAGAGTGAGTTGATTGTATATGAGGTTGAGTATCCTAGCTTATTGAGGTCAACAATCTATGTAAAAAGACTATACTTTCTTAATAGAATATTCAGCATAGCACAACAACAAAAAGAGTGGTTTTTTTCCCGGTGAAGGGTTTTCCACCAGATATCTTGTGTCTCATGTGTTGATGCTTTCTTGTGTTCTTGTTCATGGTTATGTTGCTCATATGGTTTATTTGTTGCTTATGATTTATGCATAGATCTGAAAATGTTTAATGAGTTGCTGCTAATTAGTGTGTGTGATTCAGTAAAGTAAATAAAAGGAAAAAATTGGTAATAAGACACACTACTGATTCACCCCCCCCCCCCCCCCCCCCCCCCCCACTCCCTCAATAGTTCTCAAAGGTTTCCAACAATTGGTATCAAATTGGGGCTCTTGGTTGCAACTTGATTGCTGGAGAGTAGATCTGGGGTTTGTTGGTGGAAAATTTGATTTATTTATTTTTTTCAAAATTGGCAAGAACAAGAGGAAACGATTTTAGGAAATGAATTGCCTTCAAAATAAGTAATCTCAGCTACAAGAGTATCATCTCTGTAGTACAAGAATTTCAGCAAATAATGTGCAAAAAAAAAAAACATGAACCAAAAGGTATAAACATTAATGATTTTATTTTGAGTTATAACTTTGATGATTCAACTTTAGATCATGTTGAAGCACATAGTGAAGGTGATGATAATGTTAAGATTCTTAGCACTGATATTATTAGACTAGTCAATTGCATGCAAGGATCAAGAAAAATTGTTGCAAATTTGTGATGATAAGGAGGCCAAACTCAAGGAAGAGAGTGTGAGCTTAAATATTAAGTTGGGAGAATCAAAAAGAGTTGAGGAAGGTATGAGGAATAAATACCAATATAAGGTAGAAGAGGTTGAGAGATTATAAGGTGAAGTGATGTCCTTGAGAAAGCAGCGGAATATGGAGAAGAGCATTGAGGCTTTGGATAATTTGCTTGAGATCCAGAGATCACCATTGGATAAATCAGGTCTTGGATTTCAAAAGGGTGAGTCTAGTTTGCATGCATGTAAAAACAACAAATAATAATTCAAGAAAACTATAACAAACAATATCAACACAAAAATTATGAACTAAGGAAACAAGAAGAAGATCGAGTAGCAAAGTAAAGAACCAGCAGCAGAAAAATAAGCAAAACCAGCAGCAGAGAAGAAAATCTCAAGGATCACCTACATTCAGAATACCTTTTTCTCCTAGATATGATCATGGTAGCTCCATTAGATTTAAAAGGAAGCAAAGTCCTTTTATTCCTTTGATGCATGAGATACAATGCTACAACTGTCACAAGTTTGGACATGTTGCAACTAACTGTTGGAGCAGAACATATAAATCAAATCGACAGAGATTGCAGCAATATCAACAACCAAGGAGATTGTCCAACATGTATAATTATGATTTTTATGGTTATTGTTACTCATGTAACATGTTTGGCCATAAGGCATATGATTGCAGATATAACCAATGGAGGAGAAGCGCATTTCATGCAGGTTTATATCTAGCATGAGAAATAAGAGATCTAATCCTCTTGTTACATATCTTGGCCATGTGGAGTGATACACATTTCATAACTTTGGCCATATGGAAAGAGAATTTTTTCCCCGTTACTCAAGCCAAAATTGACAAAAGTAGCAAAATCAAAGAGGACCCAGCACAAAACCAGTGAAGGAAAAAAAGAAGCAATTGAAGGAATAAAAGAAGCAGCCAAAGACCATTTGGAGAAAGAAGGAGTAGCAACTCTTTAAGTAGTGAAGAGAATTCCCTCTTGCAATCCATGACTAGTTCCTGCATATTTATAGAGGACTGCAAAGTTCATGAGAGGTGCACAACCTTAGGGGGAGCGTTTGGTAGCTTGATGAGTACGAGTTATTGCAATACTTGATGAGTTATTTTGAGCATCATTCACATTCAGGTCCACAGAATCAACTTGTCTCTTGGAGGTATATTGAGCTCAGGGGGAGCTATGCATGGTATGATGTTTTCCTAGATTATTTGGAATATTCTTCATTGTTTTCACTCAGTTATTTACAATATATTTATGTGTGTTTTCATGAGTGAAAGGGAGTAAATTTTTCAACCACATGTATGTTTTTGGTTTCTAGTAACAGTTGGTTGAAAAGATGTGCAGCCATGCATAAAATGTACTCATTCCTCCATCCATGTATAGAGATGACATGTGACATGGACCAACCATGTATGAGCTATTGTATGATGATTACTACAACCATGTATTTGTTATTGTATCATCATTATATATTGGTAGAGGGTCCAATAATTTTCAGATTGAGTCATCATGGTGATAGGATTGTTATGGAGGAGTATCAGGAGTCTATTATGCAACCATATATATGGGCTAATGATGATGTAATATTCATGATGTATCATGTATTTGAGTCATTGGTCCATAGAGTATGATCATAGAAACTATGTATTTATTGACATATTCATGTAAAATGCTCATGAAGCCATGTATTTGTATTGTACTATCTTTTGGGTCTTATAGTCATGAGTCATGAGGTCATGTTATGGTCATATGCGAGAATGTATGAGGTCTTATGCCACTTCTACAACCATTCATTTATCATTTTATATGTCATATGGTCATGGACATGTGGGGTCTTGGTCCATATGATGCTTCTATTTTTCAAAGGAAGCAGTGTTCACAACGGAAGCAGTCACTACATCTTGGATATGGCATGTGTTCAAGGGGAGCATTTACTTGCTCTTATTCATTTCAGCCATACATTATTGGCATTATGATAAACTTGGAGGTGTCATGATGTACCTAATGCTATGATATGATAGTTGGGGTTTTTGGCCTCATGTCATGTTCAGAGTTGATTGGAGGTTGTTGCTATGTAGTTGTGATGGAGATTGCGTTGGTTGCCTCATGGGGATGTTGTTGCATATTATGATTATACACATATTATGATTATACGCATATGATTCTTTTATATGGTTGCCTAATGTTGGCATATATCTACTTGCTACTAGAGGTTGTTGGTTGGTATTCTTCTCTGTATGATGATCAAGATATGTGATACTTACTGCTAGGTATGGATGCTTGTTGATGTGCATCATTCTTCAGCCATGGATGTAGAGATGTCAAAGTGGGGGTGATAGTGGGTTATGTTATGGATTTTTTTGTGTGGTTTCCATCAATGAAAAAGGGGGAAATTGTTCGAATTATGGTAAGCATGGATCCAACTAGCTGATGTTGTCATTGGTTCATGGTGGCAGCTAGCTCATGTTGGCATTAATTTCAACACTTGTAGACTAGCTAATGTTTGGATGCCGTCATTGTAGCATGGTTGCAGCTAGTTGAGTTAGCGTTGAGATGGTTATGTTGGCATTGATGTCAACTCTTGATGTCATCATTTTTTATGATGGTCTGTGATGGAATTTGTGTGGATGATGGTTTCTCACGTGCTAGTGTTGTCTATTTTGTTGGGTTGCCACACTTGTTGAGTTGGAAACTAGGTCTTAATCTAGGTATTCATGATTATTCTCATGAAGATGAATTGTTGCAGTATGTTGGACTCATGATGATGATGATGATGTTTCAGAGTTGTTACAGGTCTGGTCAGAGGTGTCACAACTTGTGTAGATGTTTGTTGGAGAGTGGAGGACTTGTTGGCACTCTTTCCAACTCTGTATGTTAACCTTTTGGGTAAATTTGGCAGTGACACTTGGGAGACATGTTTGATCCACTTGTAGATGTTTCAGAGGCTATTTCATAGGTTTGGATACATGTAAAAGAGATAAATAAGAGCATCCAATAGGTGGCAAAGGTTTCGAGTTTAAGGCTTGATGTTTTTATTCATCCTTAGCCCTAGTCACGTGGAGGCAAGCTTGTGAGAGTGACTGAAAGACTCCAGTCAATGGCAGACAGGCCTATGGGAGTGGCTAAAGGTTCCAGTCAGTTTTGTATAGTGTTATGCATGCAACTGAGGATTTTCACAAGAAGTTCTCTACATTCCTCATGCAAACCGAAAGGAAATTAGCGTAGAAATTCCAAGAGGCTTCTAGAATTAGTTGTAAAGGTATAAAATTGTTTGAAAAGTTCCTCCAATGATGTGAACTCATATAGTGCAAAAGTAGTGGTGTTAGTGGATTGATTTGGTCCAATATTTGCACCTTTTATCCCAACCCAAAGCTCAAGTTCGCCCTAAATGTTTTATATTCATCACTTGGGAGTCGTGTGATGATAAATGTTGAGTGTATGAATGTAAGAGAAGGTTGCATAGAGTGAAGATGCTTTAGACCTATTGGAAAGCATAGATGCTTCAGTGAGTGAGTGTTAATGGCAGAGAATTGAGAAGAACTAAAGCATGTTGTAGAATAAATAAGATTTGATGTTGCTAGAATAGAAATTGTTTGGAGAGTTTTGTATGTCGTTGGATAGTGTTTTGGTTGGTGATTCTCACATTTGTTTTTGCAGGAGTTGTTGATGCATTTGGAACATATTCATAGTGTCTTATGATGTTAATTGTATTATGCAGCATTATATTGATTTGAGGGTTTGACAGTATTCAGATTTGATGTGGGCACTACTTTACTAGAGTTGAGAGCACATAATTGTGGTATTATTTTGATTGATATGATGATGTCTTGCTACTAGAGGTCGTATTGTAGAGATAAATCAGTTTGAGTAGAAATTTATGGATCCAGATTGAAAATATATGAAAGGAGGTCCACATAGAGTAGAGGAGCAATGACATCATGGATGTGGAGAAGTGATTGCGAAGTTTCAATGAAAGGAAAAGTTTCTCAATCTAATGGTAGTTGGATGGTCCAATCAAAGTTCGGCGAGGATCGATTGATCATGTTGGCTTTCAATGGATGGTAGTCCATAGATCCATGGAGAACATAGTCTTCCAAGATGATCAATAGAATCGAGTCTCCATGTTGATCAAAGTCAGCTAATTGTATATGAGGTTGATTCTCCTAGTTGATCGAAGTCAACAATCTATGTAAAATGACTATACTTGCTTAATAGAAGATTCAGAGTAGCACAACAACAACAAGGGTGGTTTTTTTCCCAGTGAAGGGTTTTCCACTAGACATCTTGTGTTCTTGTTCATGGTTATGTTGCTCATATGGCTTATTTGTTGTTTATGATTTATGCATAGATTTGCAAATGTTTAATGATTTGCTGCTAATTAGTGTGTGTGATTCAGTAAAGTAAATAAAAGGGAAAAAATTGGTAATAAGGCACACTATTGATTCAGCCCCCCCCCCTCTTAGTAGTGCTCAAAGGTTTCCAACACCTACAATCCATCCAATGTGTCCATGTTTAACATTTAGATGAAGTGAATAAAGCAAGAAGTAATGCTACTAAGAGAAAAGAAAGGCTTACAACTGACGAAAATAATTGATATGGAAAATAGTAATCAATAGCCCATTTGTTGGAATTTGTAGCTGGGTTTGGTCTTCATAATATATATTGATTATTATGCTAAATCAATTTCATAACGCTACAATAATTCATCCAATCTGAGAAATATTACATATCAAAAAGATTTCTTTAGAGATGATCAACTACCACGTGCTTGACCTTATTGGCCCCCCCTTAAAGTGATATTAATGAAAGTGCATAGGAAATTAAGGTCAAATTGTATGATGCAATAGAAGTAGTTTCTCCTATACAATTGGTGTCTCCACCTACAGATATTGTAGATTTTTTTGATGTAAAAATGTGATAACAAATCCTTAAAACTAGTGGAAGAACCAAAGGATGAATGCATATGCTAAAGCTAAATTGAGTATAAAGTTTGTTAAAATATATTATGAAATTTCTTTCTCTCAAAGCATGCACACTACACCATATTTTAAAAATTATTGTATTTGTAAAATAACTCTGGGATTGATGGTTGAGGTTATTAAGGAAGTGTGTCTTGTGAATCAAAATTCAAGAAGAGAATTTGTGCTAAATACTTTGGCATCAAATGTTGTTATTGCCAGACAAGGGGAAATAAATAAGAGATATCTACTTACAATGAAGTTGGAAACATTCAATGTCTATCAAAATGCAAGGTATAAGTAGGCTTATGGAATGAAAATAACTAATTGATATGAAAATGGTGACAATTGTAATAGTGAATAGTCTTAATGATATCGTGGACAAAATTTCAAGTAAGGTTCAACACCTAATACTCTTGATACTTCAATATAGAAGAATGGAATCTCTCATATTATTTCCTTCAAATATGACTTGGAATTCCCCAACGATGGAGAACCTTCTAGTTATCTGACTCTTTCTTGCCTCTTTTCTCACTTGGCTTGTTCCTGCTCTGAAACTCACCCTTCCATACTATTGTCTCCCTCCTAGAGAATCGTTTCCATTCCCCCTGTGACGCTGAATTCCCCTTCGTCATCCTCCCACCTGCCACCATGGTTTGTGAGCACTGATGTGTTAGGCCTGGAAGTGATGGGTGTGGTTGTGGGTGCCCACCTCATGCTATATATTTTGACAAGAACTCAAATATCTTCTACGCAAAAACCTTAGTGAGAATACGAAGCAATGTGTATTATATTGAATCCAATGAATGTAGGCATCTTAGTGATTAGAATTAGTCCCTCATATACTTACTAACCAGACACTTATGGAAGACGCAACAAGCCAAGGAGGAAGCCACAAAGAAGGATGCAAAAGAAAATTCCTAGGTTAGTAGTCTCAACCAATCTCTACATCACCTAACCCGCTACTTTAGCATCCCCTTCCCTCCTGTCCAACTCTCCCCTTCCTTCTACAACTCCCAAGATGGCACTGAATCCCTCTCCATCTCACCCAGTTCCCCCTCCTCTTCCATCTAGATTGATGATATGTAGTTACATGTTCAAGAGAGCAGAAAGTATGAGAAGGCACCGGGAAAACAAGCTTTGAGTTCATATGGTTGTCTTATCCTTGAGGATTAGTAAGAAGATGTTGTAGATCAATTTCAGTAGAACAAAGTGTCAAACGATACCGCACCCTCCAAAGGTATGACAACCCCAATTTCTTGAACTCATGTATGTAATGTACATCTATATATATATATATATATATATATATATATATATATATATATATATATATATATATATATATATATATATATATTAAATGGGTTGAGTAGTGGGACATGGATTCCAAAGACTAGGGAAGTTGCTTGCATGGGATGGTTGATTTTCCTTAATATAGAAAATATAGTTTATTCGGACAACTATTGAAGGTTGGTTGTTGTTTTCTTTAATAGACCGAGTCTTGAATTTAATTAAACTATAAGGAGGTACACAGGACCATACTCTCCTAGAGAAAATACAAGCAAGAGAGGACACAACAATAAAAGGAAGAGGGAAGAGAGGTTGAAGAACCATGCTCAAGACACACAAGGGAGAAAGTGGGTCGTTGAAATACATTAACAAACTGGTAAAAAAGAATAAATGGTGGTTGAGTTGTCATTGGTTGAGAATTCTGATGGAAATGTCATTGTTAGAGATTACGCAAGGGAAAAATGGTAAGCAGGCAATAGATTTCAACATTCAGAGTTTGTCAACAACAGAGAATTGAGGTTTGGAGAGTGAAAAAAAGAAGAAGAAGGAAGTTGAGCATCGACAAGAGAGAGGAAAAGGAAGGAAGAGTGAAAAGGAGATACTCTCAGTTAGTAAGAAGTCAGAAAAAATACTTCCAAGTGGAGAAGAAATTGCCTCTCAAGTCCCTAGGAGTTGAAGCGTGGAGATGGTCATTCTCAGAAAATCCCGAAGGGCTGGAGTGGAGAAATTATTCCTAGGAAAATTCTTGAAAGGATTCTGGATGGATTTCTTGCTATTTATTTGATTTGTTGTGGTTTTGGAGTCCCCAAGTTGGGTGGAACTATTGTAACATTTTCTTATCATTAAAATTTTCCAAAACATTTTCCAAATTTTTATTTTTCTACACTTAGTATGATAATGTATAGCCTATGTTATATAAAGCGTTATATATTAAATAATAAACATAGATAAATGTTTTTTTTCCAATTTTTTGATAACAAAGCACTGCATAATACATGTGCTTCTTTTCACGGTATAAATGTGTGCGCAAAGATCTATAGTTGATGATTGAAAGAGGACACCCTCATACGTTTGATGTTTATCACATGAGGGTGGGGGTCCACTGTTGATTATATTCATAAACAAATTTGGGTTATGTGGAAGATTCATATCAAAGGCGGACCCCCTCATAAAAACTACTTACCACACTACCCCCTCCCCACAAAACCACCACGGTTTGGGGTCATGTCAAATGATTTTGGCATCGAATGTAATTTATTACAAAAATTTCAAAGAAAAGGGAAGAGTGCGATGATACAAAGGTTTTGTTTTATTTTTTCATTGGGTCATTTGTTTTGCTTAGAGAAACATACCACAGTAACAAAGTCACAACAATCAAAGCAAAAATTCACCAGATCACCAATCATAGGTTAATTTTACTAATCACTCTTGTTTTCATGTTCATAACTACTACAACTATGAGTATGAGAAAGAGTTAGTCAGGTAAAACATAATCCAAAACCCCACCTCCCTCTACTTTAGTAAAAATTCATGAGATGCCTTTAATCGACCTAGATGCTAAAATTGTGGAAACATAATGTGAATTCAACCTTTATGAATTGAGAAATTGGGCATTCCAAGATTCCAAGACCATAGTGACAACTTTTCCATTTGGGAATATTTCCTGCCCTTTGTATTTCCATAAAGCCATTATTTCCTAAATTCTTCGTGTGGTGTTTAGACAAACATTTACCTAGTCAGAGAGCCATTGTTTCTAAAAATGAAGATTCCTTATTTTATATCACTTCCGATTCAATTTTACAGGCCCTACAGGTTGTTGATCTTGATTCACTCCATCCATTTTCTAGTTAAATATTGTTGGAAAGCTATCAAAAATTAATCCCTCAACAAAGAACTCTCCTATTTGAATCCTTTTTACCAAAGGGAGCCAATATTCCCTAGCACAACCCTCCTTACCCGACAAATATCTTCCTAGATATTTCGAGCGAAATCATATCAATGTTGTGTTGTTTATTAGTGTATGAAAATGATGAGGTTGTGAATGAAGTGATAATAGGTTTTATTTTAGCTTTATCTCCAAGATATAAGCCTTCTATATACTTCAATTTCTGTCAATTTCTCTTAGAAACAATTCATGAACAGTTTATGAACTTTGGAACTGTGATTTCATTTAAACAAAAACCAATTTTAGTGTAGTTATTCATGTTCCATCAGTCAAGCAAGTTTTTTCAAGTACAATTTCAAAAGTAAGATTTGCTAGGGAATCAATGGTCAGTGTTTCACTCAACATCTTTGGTTAGGAAACGTTCTAAGGAGTTTTCTTTCTCAAACTTTGTGGATCAATTTCTATCATTGTGTTATAGTATCTTGAATAATGGTAAAGTCTTGAGGATTTTACCATAGGTCAAGTGCACTTTACAACTTAGTGAACCGACAAAATTAGGAGATTGGTATTTGTATCAAAGATTCGTTGAAATAAGGTTGTATGGATGTGAACTTTCTTTATATCATTTACCAGTCTTTATCCCAATGAGAATTTTTGCACTTGATTTTATTAGAAAAATTCTGAATATAGATCAAATGCATTTTATTCCAAGAAATAAAGAATCCATTTTCAAGCTCAAGGTATATGTAGGACCTTTTTTTATAAACACTAGGGAATCTGATAAAGAAGTTGAATTTTTGTTGAAACAAATGAGATTTACAAAGGGACAGAGTTGGCCTTATGATCCAATTAGTAAAATTCCATCCATTATAATTCAATAGGATTCTACTCATATTCATTCACCAAAACAAGATATTGAAAGATATCCCAATAGAGAAATATTAGAAGAAGGTGCCCTACAAAAATTATCAAGGGAAAGTGATAGAGAATCTAATAAAACTTAATGTTTTAGAAACTTATTTTCAGAGAGAAAAAGAAATCAAAAGGGTTATTGAATATGTTTCACATTCCACTTGAGATTCAGAAGGATAAACATTCAAAGTATACAAAAGGCAAAAAGTAAGAAATAAAAGAAGCAATGTAATAAATTATGTTAACTGATATATCAATCCTCTTCTTCCAAGATTTGAAATTAAATTCCTCTTTAAGCTTATCACCCTCTTTGAAGATAGATGTTATTTGATCAAAAGTATTGGACATAGAGAATAGAAGAGTACTTAGTTGAAGTGAGAGATACCTGCTACAAGGATGTCTTCAAACAAGAGTGCCAACAAATTGTGATATTCAAGCTTCTTTCCTTCACCTTAACTTTGATACTATGTTGAGAAACCAAGTGCAATGTAGACTAACACTTATTTCCTCTGCTTGATAATTACTTGTGAAAAATTATATGTCTTCTTATTACTTCTTATGTCTTCTTCTTTAAGCAATAACACATTTTTTCAATCATTCAAGAAAATAGAGATCACAATGAGACAAGAGACACCAGAAATTAGGGCAGTGGCTAAGGCAAAACCACAAGGGGAAAACCCAACAATCCTTTCCTTATAGAATCAGATCAAAATGAGAGATATTCAAACCAATACCAATACCAAAATTCCACCAAGATACCATTTCAAACCCTCCTCCAAGTCACCTCCAAAGGTAAAAGTCAACCCTAGTCAAACTCCTACAAATATGGTCAAACTTCATAATTTTAGACCTACATTTAGAACCGAATTTTGTCATGTAATTACCTCAAAAAAAATTTGTCCTTTTTAGAGAGAAACAATCCTTCACACATGCGACTTGTAAAAATCTAAGATTCAGTCAACAAGGGGAATATTCTTCTTTTTTTTACTAGTCTTCTCTCTCCTTTGACTCAAATTCTTCTCTTTTTTTCTTGGTTCAAAAATACTTCTTATGTTGTTGAATTGAATGAGCTCCAAAGAGGTTGAAATCATCTCTTATATTTAGTTTTCCAGGAGTGTCAAATAGGTGCCACTTGGAGGGATAAGCTAACTTGTCCACGGAGGGTTGACTTACCATCTTGTGGACTTACGACTCATAATAAAAAATAAAATTCCTTTTCTTTTAAATGTCCAAATGGGACAAGACACAAATAAAAAAGAAAAAATTGAATCTATCATGAAGAAAATGTTTTAACAAAGTATAATAAATACATTAATAATAAATATACATTATGAGGATCGAACCTAGTTACAATTTGAACAGAAAAGACAACATCTTGTATAGGAGAAATCCTAGTAGGCCTTATACCTATGGAGGATTGAGAGGGCTTGTTACAGGTTAGAAAGAGAGCATGTTGTCAAGGAGAAGGTCGAGTAGGCCTCATACCTCTAGAGGACTGAGAGGGCATGTGGTAGCTTAACAAGAAAGCATCTTGTGGAGGAAAATGTTGAGTAGGCCTTAGACCCCTTGAGGTTCGAGAGGTCATATGGAAGGTGGTCAGAAAGAGAGCATCTTTTTGGAGTAGAAAGTTGAGTAGGCCTTAGAACCCTTGACAGATGAGAGGGCTTATGGAAGGTGATCGGCGAGAGAGAATTTCAAGTAAGGCTCAGGCCCCTTAAGGGTCGAGAGGAATTATGGAAGGTGGTTGGAAAGATATCATCTTGTGGAGGATAAGGTTGTGTATGCCTCAGATCCCTTGAGGGACAAGATGGCCTATGGAAGGTAGTCAACAAGAGAGCATCTTGTAGAGGATAAGGCTGAGTAGGTCATAGACCCCTAAAGGGATGAGAGGACTTGTGGAGTGGTAGACAAGAGAACATATTATGGAGGAGAAGGCTGAGTAGACCTTATACCCCTCAAGGGCTGAGAGGGCCTTTGAAAGGTGGTTGGAAAGAGATAATATTATAGAGGAGAAGGCCAAGTAGGCCTCAGACCCCTTCAGGGCTGAGAGGGTTGAGAGGGTTGGGAAAAATGAGCAAGAACACAAAGAGGTTTAATGGCATGAGGAATTGAGAGGGATTCTCTCAAGTAAGCAAGAGATGTACATTATTAATTTTTGTCTCTTGGATTATCCCTTGCGACAAAAAAAAAAAACCAAAAGGCGTCTAATTAGGATCTAATGATCCTCCCGCTTTAGGTTGGAGACTGGCCCTCTCTAACTATAGGGGGTATTCCCTGTATTTGGTATTATCTATATATATTTTCTATAATAGTGAATAAATATAGTTGGATTATATATAAAATAATATTTCATTTTAAAATTTATATTTGAGGAAATATATGTGGTAAGGCTTAAAATATGTGAAACTTAATAAATAAATAAATCATCAGTGGATGAAAATGTAAATTACAAATATGTATTACGATCCATATATAACATGATGGTTAAAAATGAAATTAGAGTTAGAATAAATATGAAAGAGAAATAAGAAAGGTTTGAACATGTTGGTGTATATATATCCAATTGAAAAGCGCAATAAAATTATATGATATCATTTATCTATATTATTTCAATCCTAGACAAATAAATTAGAATGTTGACTTAAATATTTCTAAATAGTATATACTTAATAAATATTAAATCAAATTATCTATGAAGGTTTAACAATGTTATCGTGTCATACTATCAATAATTGTTCATGTATGCCAGTAAAATAAGATAAATTCAAAGAACAATAAAGAAAAAAAGAAAAATAAAATAGTAATTGTTATGCATTAGTATTCAAATGAAACACATAAGGAAATTATAATATATCATGTATCAGTGTAATTCCTACTTGCAACATGTCACTCAAATTTCATATTTAAACCTTCTAAATAGTATATGTTTAAGAAGTATTACATAAAATATGTATGAAAAAATTATTGTATGATCATGTCAAATAAAAAATCATTCATGTTTACCAGTAAATACGAATATAAAATGAACAAGAACACATAAAAGAAAACAATATGAATCATAATAAAATATATTAAATTCTCACAATCATATTGAAACATGCCATCACAACATGTATGCTATGCCTTTAAAACTAAAATATTTCATGTCCAAATCCAACATCCTATGGTATAATGATTTGAAGATCTAAAAATATAACCCTAATTTCATAACTTCGACTCCTTTTATTTCCGGGAAATTTAGTCTTCTAACTATCTCGTTATACAAAAAATCTTTTAATATTACAATTTTTTAATCTTTATTTAGTTTGTGGTCATTCATTAAATTCCTCTATGTTATGATCCTCCATTATTCACTTAGATAACTTAATTTGTGTTAAATAAGCCTCCCTGGATCATATATAAAAAATGAGGATTAGTTCATAAAATTTACATGATGATTTCAACATAAAATAAAATATTCATTTTATTACCTCATTTTCTTAGTTGGCTACATCACCATTTTCTTCAAATACCCTTGGAAGAAAACAAACTAGGCAAATATTACACTTTATGTACTTCTCTTTATGATAATTAGGTTATGTATCATTTTGAAAGTCAAATTTTATTTTAACACAAGTAAAATTATATTGATTTCGTGTTTATGTTAAAGTTGTATCTTAAATTAATTCATATATGTAAAATAATAGAAAATGTAGAAAACCCTAGAAAAAATAAGAAATACTTTAGCGTTAACTTTAATTTAAGTTATTTTCCAATTTTATTAAACCAATTAAAAGAAGAGAGAAAAGTTAGGAGGATATAATGGGTGATTAAATTTAGTATCGGGTATAGAACTATGAGGAAGAGGAAATGTGACTTTGGATTCTGATATATCAAAGAGTTGAAAATTATTGAGATTAATGGCAAAAAACCATATCAATTAGAAAGAACTATGTGGATTAATTCTTGTTTTGAACTCAATAGTATTTCACACATGTGAATGTCTTAGAACAAGGAAATAGTCATCTCCCTAGCTCAAGTAAATGATTATTATCATTATATGAAAAGAAATATGTTTTAAAATAGAATTCACTTTAGGTAATCTTTAAGAATTTACCCCCATGTATTTACTTTTTATCCCTATCACCTTATTATGTGTTTATGGATCATGTTATTTTATTTCTTTAACTTAGAATACCATTAGTGTTATTTAGGATTATGTATAAGTAATAACACATATATAAGTAAATTTAGATACATAGGCTTATATACGGTGTATAATAAGTTAAAGGTAGATGATTTTATGACTAAACACGCTTTATGAGGGGAGAATGATTTTTATTAAACTTCAAAAGTTTAAGGTAGAATTTAAATGTGAGGGGTAGGTTAGGATAGCAAAAATGAAATTCGAGAGATAGAACCAAGTTAGCCGTAATAGGATAAAGGCTCATGTAAGGTAGAATTTAAAGAAGTAGCCCAACTTTTAAAGAGGGTCAGATTGGGCTACAACATTTGGCTCCCACTAGGGATAGTGCCTCCTTGTGAGGCAGAAAGAACCGTAGACCCTTTTCCTTCAAACATTGGGCATGGAGTCTATATTTATTTAAAAATCAAGAATGCCTCGAGAATATATAATAATAGACAAGTAATGCATTACAAATTCATCTTGTTCATAATACTTGTAAATATTTATAGTATGTGCGAGAGATTGTCCCTAGAAGAACAACAGATTAAAATCACATGCCATGAGTGATAGATCCTACCTCTGGTTATAAAAATTAGATATGTTCAATTAAATTTTGCATTTCCATTAAATTCATCACGAAATTTAATTATCTTAATCATTATACAATTCTCGACATGATTTTACCCTTAGTCGTTAGATCAAAACAACTTCAATTGCTAGATGCAGCAAGCAATTTTCTCGACCTAACCAGCATGTTACTTAATTTCCAACATGGCATATTGATCATCGATCCTATCATGGCTAAGATGTTGAATCCCATCAGATCACAAGCGATATGTCACTGAGCTTCAAAGTTGTCATTCGAAATGGAATAGTGATCGTTAGATTAAAATTTTGTGGACCATTGGATCTGTCATTAATAGTTGCCTATGTTGCAGTCTGATATGACTTATCAGCTATTGGATCATATGAACATAAGCCCTTGATCTGACCAAATTACGTTGAGAGCGTTAAACTTCATGCAATTCATTTCACGATATGAAACCTAAATCGTTGATTGATAGTGAAGATTAAATAATTGGGCAACTTAATAAGGTTTGTTATAGACATTTTTGGGCACTACAACCCCAAGCATGAAATGTCCATAAACCAAGGGCTCCTAAGTCCCTAAAAGTGTTTTTCTAACCCCTAAAGGAACAAGGTCAACTGATTACAGCTTCTCCCAGAAGTTCTCCATGAAAAACTGCTCAGAATTGGTCAAAACAGGATCATTTCAGCTGCTCCATAGGCAAAGTGCGTTGCATCTCACCTAAACATACTGTGTGGGTGCGTTGCATTTCAAAAATCCCTTCTATGGGGTGCGATGGGCGAGAAATGGCAAATGGCAGTGTCATTCCGCGAGGTGGAGAGGCAATGGAAGCTTCCAGAAACTTCTCCTGTGACACTTGCCTCTCTGAATTCGACCAAGGATGAGTAAGAGATCATCAATCTCCAAGTGGAAGCAAGAACTATCAGAGGGAAGACACTAATCAAATCACAAGCTGACTCATATCCCTTACAAATATCTATATATGGATCCCTCATCCCAGAGATCCAGAGGCTGTAATTTTGCATATTGTAAGGAATTGTTGTTGGTTTCTTGAGACAAACATCATATTGTTGGGTGATCTAAGCTTTGTATGAGATGAAGAGGGGCTTCCTTGCTGAGAGGATGATACTGGGTCAAAACAACTGGTTGTAACTCCCCTTGGCTCTTTCTTTTTTATCAATAAAAGCTATTCAAGTTTTCCTCCATACTCTTGTGTCATTTATGTTTGCTGCATTTGTATGGTCAATTTACATCTGATCCTAGATTGTTTATGATTATAGATCCATGTTCTTGTATAGTGCTATGCTACTGTGATCTTACAGGTACTCTATGAAGCTGGGCGTGCAAGGGAACAAGTAGCGAAAGACTATCAAGAAAGAGAGGAATCGAACCAGGAGATTAGTGCAAGACAGAGGTTGGTCTTCTTTGTTCTTCTCTATCTATACTTCATAAAGGAAAAACGAAAGTAGCTTTACTTTGTTTGTTTCTAAGGCAGCTATCACACCTTAGTGGGATAAGCAGTTCTGAGTAGACACTTTTCCCTGTAACAAAATGGCGACTCCACTGGGACGAATTAGTTTGTTTGTTTATCTTCCTTGTTGTCTATTTCATAAACTTACAGACGGAGCCTGAAGTCGAGCCAGGTAGCTTTCGAACTGCATTTGCTATGCAAATGCAAAGTAGATAAATGTCGCTTCAGTCAATCTCCGAGATCTGTTTATGATTTAAACAACTGGTTCACAAACTCTCTGATTGCCCCTTGTGGTAGCTCTTAGATCCTCCTTAGATCTACCCCTGATTGTTGCATTACTGATTACCATTTACTCGGCCAAAACCCATGAACTGAACTGCAAACTGTGACCCGGAACCCAAACAAAGTCTCGTCTCTGGCCCAGCGCAGGTACTATTCTGAGAATCTGAAATTCAGCGCACTTCCCGAGTGTAGCAGGTGCGCTGCATTTCAAATTCCTTGTGTTACAGGTGCGCTGATCAGACTAGGCATTGTGCAGTTTTGGTTTCTGTGATTCACTCTTTCCAGTTCTATTCATGAATTTTGCTGCCTGTGATCAGTATATCTCTGTTTGAAACCACTTTTCCTTGCTGTTATTCCACCTCATTTGTAGAAAAGAGCTGTAAATGTTTTTGTGTGTTTGTTGAGTCATTTTCAGTTCTCCTTTGCAAAAAGTAACATAATCACACTGTCATCCTTCGATTTGAAAGTGTCGCAAGTGTCGTTTTCAGGCATAGGAAAAAGTTTGATTGACGTAGATAGTCGATTATCCTGTTACTATTGTTTTTGGTCTAAATTTGTAATTTTTCTAGTGTCGAAAACAAGTATTCATTTCCAAATCGTAAGGTGTTGTGATTGTCTCCATTTTTTATTTCGAAAAGAAACTTGTTGATAACTGTCGCTTGAAAAGTAATTCAGATTTGTGCATCAAATTTCTTTTTACCATTTACATACTAAGAAAGTCGAAAACAAATACATGCATGTGCATTTGCATTTAGACAGTCTGATTGGTTTGATTTACGAAAGTGCATTTAGAGTGTGCTCTTTGCTCTTTGTGAAAGAATTTTGTCTTTCTTTCCTTAGTAGCTAGGATTTTCATTGCACAAGGAAGATAAAAAGATTGTTTATCATCTTAGATTGCATTTTAGGAATTATACTACATCTCGCGGTGAACATGAAAGGCAAACTTCATAAACAAGATCAACTATAAAATAAATTCAATGAATCTAACAACGCTTTAGAACCTAACGTACAACATTTAGAAGTCTAGGCTAGAAACGTATTCCGGCGTCGTAAAGCCTGGTAACTGTTGTTCTCACTGATGGTTGGGTGATTCCTCCACTTTGAGATGATAAGTGCCAGTACGGACTTGTGCTCCCACGTACCGTCGAGTATATTTTGGGATACCACAATAGGCTTAATCCTTTATCCATAGGAAGCTGTGTCTGTCGCCCTATCGATCGCAATGCACTGAACACAGCATTCGGGAAGATTGACTGTCGTACCGTAAAAAGTATTTTGCAGTTTTGCGATTGGTTTGGTAATCCCTCTACCTAGATTTCCAGAGTAGTCCTTTTCGTTCCTTTTCAGACTCCTTAACGGAAAAGGTCCATCTGAGCACTTGTCACTTCAGGCTCATTAAAAATCGAAGGCGACTGGAGTCATCTTTTGTTTTTTCTTGACTCTTAAAAATTGAAAAAACAAGTTGTGTCAAAGCGTCTAAAATTTATTTTAAACGGAATAATCATCACCTTTTACTACGTTGATCTTAGGTTGAGAAAATGGAACCCACCAACCAAGGAATTCCCCTTGGAGGAAATCCTAGTCCCTTCTCCTCTTGGGGAGATGTTGGTGCACCCCATACGGCCACATTGTCACTTCCAGGATTGACAATCAGCTTGCCCGTATGGCTCTTCTCAACCTCTGTCGTTCAGAACACCACTATTCCTGAACAATCGAGTCAGCAACTAGACGAGTTCAGAGTTACCCACTAACCTTCTACTTCCTCCAATTCTTCCTCTCCTCCTTCTTCTTCGCTTGATGGGGTTGGTAAAGCCAAAAATCAAGTACCTGAGAAGAAGAAGGAAAAGAAGAAGAAAGAGAAGAAGAAGGAGCCAAAAGTGAAAGGGGGCAACCAAGCGTCGTCTAGCGAAAATCCACACACTGCACCGACTAGGCCTAAATCGCCATGTGTCATTTGCAAAGGAGACCACTATCATAGAGATTTTCCTTGCATCCCTCGGATCTTAAGTGACTGGTCTCCTCGTTTGTACAACCCGGTGTCGTCAACCTCTGATGATCATGTTGAAAACACACCGTCGACTAGTGAAAGTGAAGCCCCAGGACAAAAAGGAAAATATAGATTTCCTTGTAAATTGTGCGAAGGCGACCATGCCGTCCACCGTTGTCCCTTCTTAGACGAGGCTAAAAGAGTTTTGGACGATTGTCCAGTTTCACCGTTACGACTTCCTCCTGGATATACAAAACTCTTGCCAAGTCCATCACTAGTTGAAAAATCGGTTGACCAACCCAGATGGTCGGCTGAAGCATCTATCATTGAAGATATACCATCTGAACCCATACCAGACGAAATTCAAAAGGTCGAGGCGGCAGTTGACCTGGTCTTGCCTTCAGAGGTTCCATCTTCAGATGATACAGTCACCGAAGAGAACAAGGATGACATCGTCCAAATTCTTTTCATAAGCACAGACTCCGATGAACATGGGGGCAATTTACCCATTCCTTTACCACAGGAAGGAATTTCGTCAGAGTCATACCTGGTCGTCTATCCGGTCCCACCTCCAAGCAACCTAGTTGTCTCCTTCGACTGGAATCAGCTAGGCAGACCCCGTTTACCAGCTAGTGTACCATTCTGGATTATTGCTCAAGTATATAGAATGGTTATGGCTGGTACCATCATAGATGAAGGGGCTTTTGTGAGTATCCTTTCCTCGACTGCTTGGAAAGCGCTTGGTTCGCCATCGCTTTTGCCTGAAATGAGAAATCTAACAGGCTTTGACAAAGGAACCATTCGACCGTTAGGGATCCTTCCCAATGTGCCCATAACATTGAGGGGAAAAATCGTTCAAATGAACGTAATGGTAGTTCAAGGACCCCTGGATTATAATCTACTCCTTGGACGAGACTATATTTATTGCATGGGAGCGATTGTCTCCTCACTCTTTAGAGTAATGTGTTTTCCGCACGAGGGAAGAGTGGTCAAGCTCATAGACCAGCTTTCATTTCTCGAATCACACAGAGAAAATAGTCATATGCCATCCCTGAATGGTCTTTTCACACAAGGAATGTCTCATCAATCTCCAGTCCGTCCGCCTGATGAGCGCGAGTGATTCAGGGGACATGACTGAAACCCAGGGGGCATGCACCCTGGTTTGCTTCGGCAGGAAAACTTCGGGTATAGGGTAGGTTTCCGCGAGAGAATATGACTATTTTGTACTCCCGTCCGTGATTGGAAGAGGGGGTTATTCTGGAATAAGATTCTCTTGTCAAAGTTATGTGGGTTGGCAGGCATTGCCACTCACCTTTTTTTATTTCGATAAACATCGATGAAGAAGTGTTTTGTTTATGCCGTGAATAGAACAATCTTTGGTAACCTGTAAGAGGTAGACCTCTCTCGGCAAAACAAATGTTTTAATGAAAGGAAGAAGGGGTAACCTTGAAATTCTGTTTTATACCTGGAGGCATGCAAACCTTTTGGCGTGCAAGCGAAGAGCGACTATTTATTTTTTAAATTTCTAGGTCCTCTAACCCTTTAAACTCGTAGGATTGGTCGTTTCCTAACTTGCATAAAGAAAGGATGTGGGGAAAAACTCTAAAAGTTGCCGTTTTTATATATGAGACATTCTTATTATACGACTGGATTAATCGAGCAGTTTTAGGACATAGTTCAACCTCGTTAAAAAATAAACATAAGTCATGAGCAAATGTTTCCCCCCAGTGTTTAAGCTCAATAAAAAAAATGAACCGATTTCCCAGTAAATAACCATCGTGAATGTAGTATTTCATCCTTTAAAAGCCTTGGTCGTGTTCTCATCATCACCTCCATTCTGTATTGGTCGGTCATTCACCTCCATTTGATTGTTTACCCCTTTTGAGGAACAGCTGCAAAGAGTGATCTCACTAGCCATCCTTGTAACACTGTCGTGATTGGAAAATTCCAAACCTTACCTGGAATCAGCTGCTACCCAATTTTATCACTCGTTCCTCAAAAGACGAGTCTCCTTTAAGCTCTTTTCAACTAACTCATAAAATATGAAAATATTGCCGAGTCATTGGCCTCTCCAGCTCGTTAAAGGGACCGGAAGTGCTATCCCTCCTCTAAATTTTAATCTTTTTGGACCTGAGGGATTATTACACAAAAGGATCGAGCGCTTGTTTTGTTTGGCTCGTTAAAGTATCAAAAATTCATCCCTTCTGTATTGTTTTATACTTTTTCGGACTTAAGGGATTAGATGACGAAAAAGGAATTTTGGAGTTTCCTTTACATTCCTTTTCAGGCTCTCTAAAATTGAAAAGGACCGAGTTATCTTTGTCGTTAAACTCGTTAAAATTTTAATAGCAACAAACTTGTCTATAGACGAGAACGAGTTTCACTATCGCTAGGCTCGTTAAAACATAGTGATGGGTTTGCCCGAAGGGCAAATTATAGAACAAGCATATGTTATCCTCCTCAAGCTTGACAAAAATAAAGAGGTACTGGTCAGCAATGACTGAGGAAAAATTGGGAAGAAAACTTGAAGAAACTTTGTTGGTAGCAAGTCGCTCTTGAACATGACACTTTCACTCCGCATCCAAGTCGGGTTGGGTTGTTTCATTCACCGGTCACATCACCATGGTCCCATCACACCATCCACATTTGGGGTTAATGCTACCAATCCATCATGTCAGTGTCGCCGATATGTTCAAGAGAAGTCATTCAGAGAATTCACCTGTGTCTCACCCGCTACAATACATTTACACTCCATTCTTTCATGACCGCCACCCTGAACCTTATATCACCAGATCGTTTTCACCTCCATTAAAATCATTTGCTCCGTTCCGTGTCATTGATGTGGGATTCATTAAGGCCCTCCTATGACGGATCGCTTCTTGTCAACATCAACTCATTATCTAAGAAGTCGATCTAGGAACACCCCGTTCAGTACTTTGAAGCTTGCATGCCTCAATGGCAAGTTTCTCACTTTCGGCGACAGGTTTACATCAATGACCTTCGACCGAAAGATTTTGCATGGTGTTCGACGCCAAGTCCTTTATTCACACCACGTGAATTGTACTGCAGTACCTTGAGGGTCATTATCATTATCGGTGATTCCTCTCGCACTTGTTAACAACTTACATCATTGGCTGGTAATCAAGCGATGTCTTTCCATGTTCGACTCCAGAACATCTCTCACATGGATAGACTTGTACTTCGAGTGAAGATCGAATGAGATTGAAGACCCCGAATCTAGTTTAATCCATGCCGGCTACGATATATATTCAGGGAAATAAAGACATCAAATGTACATCATTGCTGCACAGATAATCATCCAATCAAAGGGATGATGGCTCTACCAGAATCATCAGTCTACACTCAGATGATTGTCTGTCCTATGTACATAAAAATGAATTTATAAAGCTGAGCATGGGAATGCCCGCCTCAGCTAGATCATGAAAATATTATGAAGATAATGTATTGTATTGTATCTTATTACAGGTCTCCTCCCATCTTGAAAGAACTTCGGATCCTCATAATAAAGCATTTCACCCGACATCAAAAGATTAACGACCTCATGCTTTAGGGGGCAACTGTTATAGACATTTTTGGGCACTACAACCCCAAGCATGAAATGTCCATAAACCAAGGGCTCCTAAGTCCCTAAAAGTGTTGTTCTAACCCCTAAAGGAACAAGGTGAACTGATTACAGCTTCTCCCAGAAGTTCTCCATGAAAAACTCCTCAGAATTGGTCAAAACAGGATCATTTCAGCTGCTCCATAGGCAAAGTGCGTTGCATCTCACCTAAACACACTGTGTGGGTGCATTGCATTTCAAAAAACCCTTCTATGGGGTGCGATGGGCGAGAAATGACAAATGGCAATGTCATTCCGCTAGGTGGAGAGGCAATGGAAGCTTCCAGAAACTTCTCCTGTGACACTTGCCTCTCTGAATTCGACCAAGGATGAGTAAGAGATCATCAATATCCAAGTGGAAGCAAGAACTATCAGAGGGAAGTCACTAATCAAATCACAATCTGACTCATCTCCCTTACAGATATCTATATATGGATCCCTCATCCCAGAGATCCAAAGGCTGGAATTTTGCATATTGTAAGGAATTGATGTTGGTTTCTTGAGACAAACATCAGATTGTTGGGTGATCTAAGCTTTGTATGAGGTGAAGAGGGGCTTCCTTGCTGAGAGGATGATGCTGGGTCAGAACAACTAGTTGTAACTCCCCTTGGCTCTTTCTTGTTTATCAATAAAAGCTATTCAAGTTTTCCTCCATACTCTTGTGTCATTTATGTTTGCTGCATTTTTATGGTCAATTTACATCTGATCCTAGATTGTTTATGATTATAGATCCATGTTCTTGTATAGTGCTATGCTACTGTGATCTTACAGGTACTCTGTGAAGCTAGGCATGCAAGGGAACAAGTAGCGAAAGACTATCAAGAAAGAGAGGAAACGAACCAGGAGATTAGCACAAGACAGAGGTTGGTCTTCTTTGTTCTTCTCTATCTATACTTCATAAAGGAAAAACGAATGTAGCTTTACTTTGTTTGTTTCTAAGGCAGCTATCACCTTAGTGGGATAAGCAGTTCTAAGTAGACACTTTTCCCTGTAACAAGGTTTCATTTTTTGTCCATTTTCACTTGTCATTTAAATAATGAGGTGCCAAAAAGGGTGTTGTTTTAGCAGCTACAACCACCCTCCAAAATTTTTCCTTAGCCTATTTTGGAGCCTCCCTACCAACCTTTCACAGTACTTTGTCTTGCTTTGTCAAGTACTCAAGCTTCAAGTGTTTTCCTCGCACAAAGGCAGCTTGTCGATCATAGTTGATCCATTCCCCTCACAAACTACTCACTCGGACTTAGTCCAGTTGTAGGCTAAGAAACTTCCCCTTGCAAATTGTGCATTTCTAGAGGGTAACCAGCCTTCCCTCCAGAAATTGCACAATCCTCTCTGGCAACCTGCTAGGCTCCAGGATTGTGCAATCCTGCCAGCCAACACTCCCAGCAGGATTTGCGCAATTTTCCCCAGTAGGGCTGCTCAGCCGAGAATTTGTGCAAATCTGGGTAGCAGTTAGCTGCTCTACCCAGAAATTGCGCAAATCTCCTGGGAAGCCATCCCAGCTCCTAGCCAAAAAATTTGCATTTTCTCCTAGCAGTCGAGCAGTCGCTTGCATGTGCAGCTAAGTTGACCGGTTCCCTCCGGGACCGAGAAAAACAAACTTGCATGCACGGGTTGTTTCTCCCAAGGTAGCATGCAAAGGCATCCCTTGTTTCAGGGATCTATGTTTAACAGTTGGAGGCTAAATGCAAGGATCATTTCAAAAACCTCCCACTAAGTGTCGCTTTCCATAGATTTGTGGCATGCATGTCACAACCTCGATGTTATCAAAACTCATCAACCGGACACTGTAGAGCTCATTCCTCAAATCAATCTTACAACTTTGACATCCCACATCACATCTAGGATCAGTTGGCACATTCAGCTCATTTGTTTGGGGTAAGCCCATTTCCCATGCCTTATGTTGCATTTCTGTCGCTTTTTGGGTTTTTGCTTGTATGAGTATTGTTTGCTTGATTCCTTTGAACGCTTTTTGTTGTTTACATGTATACTAGCTTGTTCTAGCTCTATTTTAGCTTTCATTGCTATCTTATTGTTGTCGCATGCATGAAATTTGTTTGCACAGACGTTCGCCCAACCAGCGAACTACCTCACCCATATGCATGTTGATTTGTTTTTTGAATCTTTCATTCATGTTTCGCATGCACTATTAATCACTTTTAGTATCACTTAGTGTCGCCATGCATTCACTATCTTACCTGCTTTCAGTTGCCCGTCGTCGAGTTGGGCCAACCTTGGCCCAGGCTCTGCCTTCACCAAGGCAGCATTACACAATCTGGGAAAGGAAGGCTCACCTTCCTCTCCAGATTTGTGCATTCATACCTAGCACTAGCCTTCGATACTATTTTTCACATTACTAGAGGATAGTGGCTAATTGGCCCAAGAAATTGCTCAAATTTGTCCCTGGGCCAACAGTCCTTGCTAAATGGAATTGCGCATTGCGCAATCCCAGCAGCCAGTTGCCTGACTGGACTGTGCATTGCGTAGTTCCAACAATCAGTTAGTCTCCTAGCAGCCCAGACTGTGCCTTGTGCAGTCTTGGCAGTCGGTCTCTCAACCTCTCGGCCGAAATTGCGCAACCTTCATGATCAGTCACCTAGGTATGTTGCAGGTCAGTTCTCAAGTTCATGTTGGTTTTGACTGACAGATTGCTTGCCATGAGTTTTTCCATGTCTCCGGGTATTGCAAATGTTCATCTACCTCTCAGCAATGTAGGTACAATGGTTTCCAAGAGAGCAGAGTAGAAGACATCGTCCAAAGCACACCTGGAGATACAATCGATCAAACATCTATGAGCTTTCCTTCTCACAAAGATATCAAGTTGTTCATAGACAAGGACATCAAGATATGATATCAGCAGCATCACAGCAAGCAGCATCATGAACAACAGCTAAAGGCAACATACTGAATGCAGCAAATGCAACAAATGTAGTGGTTGCGATGGAGGCAAGAGTAAGGTTGTTGACAACACAGAGGCAGAACAAAGTTGCAAGCTCAAGTGGACCCACTAGTGATGAAAGAAACTTTGGAGACTCAATCTAAGATGTGACGACATGACATGAAGATCACACAAAGACAGGGAATGGAGCAAAGAAGGAGTTGCATGTGCTAAAGAAGCAACTCAAGGAAGAACATGAAGCTACACAGACAGACGAATGAGTTGCAGCAGCAACAAGAACAGCAGTGGGCGCAACATACACTCACGAATGAAACTGCTCTCGTACAAGTTAAAGATCCATCCCGGCAGCTGACATGGAGCAGACATGGTGAGCAGTGTTGTTGATCGCAGGCAATGGATTCAATAGCATGCATGTCGTTTTCCGCTCACATGCAATCCAACCATTCAACACACTCACCAAAGCAAAGACAAGAAGCAAGTCCAAATGGAGCTGAACATGTACTTCAGCAAGTTGATGCGCATGATCACCAGCACAGACTTAAAGATCATCATGAACACTATGCATCAGTGTGTTTCTGGTTCAACTGTACTGAAGAATACCATGCACATGTTAGTAGAGGAGTTGGATGAAGGGGCCGAAACAATGCACCGGTTGCAATGGAGGCAAGAGTTCGCTTCAAAAAGATGTCACCATGAGGTGTATGCACACCATCATGGATGACCAAGCTTGGCATTAACTCACCACCTTCACCATCACCAGCATGACAAAGAGTTAGTCTCATCACAGCAGACCGAGTGTCAGTGATGTCTTGCAAGTCTTGCTCAAGCCATGTTATCTCACATGAGTGCATGTGCACTGTAATGTTGAGTCATGTCAAGTGTAAGTCAAGTGTCAATGGTTGGATGTAACAGTGATAGAGTAGGTGAAGAGTCATGAGGGTAGTTGAACTGTCACAAAGGGAAATTTCAAGGGTCACCCCACCCTTTGCTATAAATAGTCTCTCATAACTCATTGTAAGGGATTTTGGTTAGCCAAGCTTCTAATAAGACTATATTGGAAAGAGCTTGGACAGTATTGTAATGCGCCTTGGCTTCTCCACTGCACGGAGCTATTTCATCTCTTTGGAGGAGCAGACGGATGTGGTTGTAATGTTCCACTGATGGGTCTAGAAGGTTTTCATGGATGTATTATATGATTGGAACTTACACTTTTTATATAATAAGAGCCAACACATTTTCATGCATATGTTGTTATTGTAGTTGGACTGCTCTGGTTGCCTTAATTATATATGTTGTTTAACTTATGTATTTGTGTATGAACTGATTCATATGAAATTATATGAATGTTGTTGTAAATGTGTTTTATATGCTATTAATGATGTCCTGTCTGTGTCGACTGCTCTGTCGAACACCGAATAGACCTTTCACATGAACCTTGTTGTAACAACTATTGCACTCATTCGGACTGATCCGTGAGTGTTGTACATGTTATCTTACCTTGTATGTTGTGACTACCGCATTCGAGTGGACTGCTCCGCCGCAAGCTGTGTATGTCATTTTTTGTTGTGTGTTCCTAGCCAAGTTGGGACTAATTCCTTTCAACCTGGAACTGATCTTCACCCTCATCTCACCCCCTGTGTGTTAGAACCTCTCATGCAGCTTCCTTGACTTACTACAGCAGACACACCCTTGCTACTGACAGAGTTATCTTACTTGGCTCTGTGCGACATTGCGGTCAAGGCATTACCTTACAACCCACTGCTGGGACTCCTACACCAAACAGTCTGAGGTCTAATTGGGACTTCTTACCAGGGAGATCCCCTTGACATGTTGGCAAGTCCAGCACCATCAATAGGTGTTAACATATTCTATATTTTATTTCTGCGATAATATCACACTATTGTCATTGATATAAAAGAAATAAAAAATCCCTACAATTCCAAACCATTTATTTGTTTATCAAAGAGAAAATATGAAGCCTTTAATGTAGAAAAATACAAACCCTATTCTATCCCATAAAATGAGTGAAAACCTTTCATATCTTAATGTCCCATATGATCAATGATGAGAATGACATCATGATTAATTATATAAGATCCCAGTATAAAGGTTGATAGGTCTAGTCATTATTAATATACAAGACATTCTTTCATACCTTTCAGTCTACTCAGGTTATTATGGTAATGAATTAGGTCACAATGATCATAACTTGATATGTGTCTCATCCTTCATTTGAGTAGTTCAAAACCATATATAAATTATTTCATTCTTATAGTTACTAATTTAGAGATTGTAAATATTATGGTACTAGTTTTAGAAGCACAAGTATGACATCCATCTCATAGTAAAGTTTAACTAACACTATTGAGACTAACTATTAGGGATTTTGATCCAGGTGGATATTGGTGGCCACCTACCTATCCCACTTGGACCCCCACCATTGTCTCTTTCAGTTTTTTAGTTTCCTTATTTGTAGCAAAAATTATTATTTTTGGTAGTTTTTCGGGTCTTGAACTTCTGGAGCCGTTTTGAGGCCCTAAACGATGTTTTTTTGGAAAAAATGTTTTAATGATTACTATTGAATTCTTGTTGACAACTGTATTCCTCATAGAGATCTTTCCAATGAGGTATCATATGCGTCAAATAGATATAATATGACCAAGTTACAACCCCGGGATGTTGGTTGCCCAAATAACCTCAATGGGGCCCATAAACTCTTGGTGTTACATCTCCTCGAGTTAGGGTTTTGGTTGTTTAGGGTTTTCTCTTATTGTTCAATAATAAAAAGGACCTTGAGCCTCATTTTAACTTAGTTCAGAGGCATGTAGCCACCACATCTCTTCTCAGAGATAAGCTAACATCGCCTGAGCTAGTCTTATTTCCATTTTGTTTGTAAGCATACTTCAGTATTTGATATTAATGAAATGAAGTGTTATTTGTAATGCATCTTTGTATTTATGGTTATATCCGTAATTTGTTGTGTTCCTACATAAATCTGAATCAGTGGTATCAGAGAGGTCTGCTCCTTCTCGGTTTTTCTTTGCATGTCCCCAACGAGGTCGGGTATAAGGAGTTAGGGCTTAATCTGGTCAAACCTTTGCAGGATCAGCCTCGCAAACCCCAACGGCCTCCCATGGTGGAAGAGAAGAAATACGAGGGAGCAGTAGATTCTATCAAAATATTGCTCAAGGAGGCCCTTGAGAGACAAAGAAACGCGATGATGGACAACTTTGCCTAGATCCTTTAGCGGCTACCCAGGGGTGACACATCTACTTCCAACAGCTACTTTGGAAGCGCCACACCCTTTAAGGTACAAGGTTAACTTTGACATTCCCATAGTTGAGGGTCAGATAGATGCAGATGTCATAGATAAATGGTTAAATCTGCTAGAAGGATACTTTTCTATTCATGATTTTTCTAGCCGAGAAAATATCACTTTTGCACTTCTCAAAGTCACCCCCCAAGTCAAGGATTGGTGGGAAACCTACTGTGAGAAGAAGGACGAGAGGCAACCCTCACTTTTTTTAGCCACACCCACTTGGAATTCATTTTGAGATTCCATCAACGAGTAGTACTACCCCATTGGGAGCTATGAGGATAAATACATAAATTGGACCACCTTGCGGCAGGGAAGGGACCAAGACGTTCCGGAGTTTACCAATATTTTTCATACCCTTCGCACAAAGTTGGGTATCAAGGATTATGAGCGGAATTTGGTACTCAAATACCGTAGCTATGTACACAGGTACATCCAGGATGAGATGGAGTTCTTGGACATCTCCTCACATGGCATGATGTACCGATACACTGTCAAGATTGAGCATAACTTTAAATAAAAGAAGCGATACTTTGGATCTGTGAATCCAAAGAACAAAGGACAAAGCCAAGGCGGGGTGACCCAAGGCAACCTGCCGAAGCTACAAGAAAATAACACCATGAAAAAGTCAAATAAGGACACATGAAAGTAGTGTGAGCTCCATAAGAGCCCCACACACAACACAAGTGAGTGTCAGGCCAAGTAGTCGTTGGTGGCCGAGTTGAAGGCTTCAGAATCAAATGCAGTTCTGATCTTGAGTTAGAACTCGACAAAAGGAATGAAAAATGGAAGAAGATTATTTATGTGGAGCCCAATGCCATTGTTTCCACTGCCAAGATCCATAAGAATGAGCCCAAAGATCTAGAGGAGGGGGATCGTCTTTTCCACTCACAAATGTGGGTGAAGGGTTCATTGCTACAATTCATTGTCGACAGTGGCAGCCAAAATAACCTCATTTCAGTAGAGGTCATGAAGCAGCTAGGCCTACTAACCATACCACACCCGCAACCATACAACATCGGGTGGGTTCACCAAGGACGAGATCTCCGAGTCAGCCAACAATTTCCCCTTCCCTACAACATCAAGCCCTTCACAGATGAGGTATTTTGTGATGTTTCTCCTCTCGAAATTTGTGATTTATTATTAGGACAACCATACTTATGGAAGCGACATGTTGTATATGAGTCTAGACCTCACTCTGTGATTATTTATTTAGGTAATACGTAATACAGGATACGAGAGGTAGCCCCACCTACCGCAACCTCTTTGATATCTACTAAGAAATGTAGTAAGATCATCTCTTAGACTATGAAATTTATTTTCTTTCTGGTTCGCTCACAAATTAAGGGGAATATTGTAGCCACATCCATGGCCCCCAGGAAGGGTTCCTCCACGTAGCAAAAGTAGGTGGATATAGTCATGAAAGAATACAGCGACATCCTCTCCTCATCCACAGGGGTACCGTTGCACTGTCAGGTCAAGCATTCATTCGATATGACTCTCGGAGCACCTCTACCCAATGGGATGATATATCACTGCTCCATTGTGGAAAATTCCAAGTACAAGCAACGACATGATCAACATCGGGTGTCACACAAGTTTCAGGTGGGCGACAATGTTTGATTGCATTTGCAGAAAGAATGCCTTGTCAAAGCCCATCGGAAGCTCAGACCACTCTGATATGGTCCTTATACCATTACCAAATATGTGGGAGACAATGCTTTGGAGCACAGTATTCCCCCATTCCTTGGCTTTCATCTAACCTTCAATGTGGATCGCCTTCGACCATGCTTCCCACCATTACTGGACACATCAGACATTATAGAACAACTCACACCAACAAAAGTTTCCTCATCTCATGGAGGAACTCAACACAATGGGGACCATTTCTTCCTAAGTGGGGAGGAATGATCCAGGTGGATATTGGTGGCCACCTGCCTATACCACTTTTACCCCCACCATTGTCTCTTTCATTTTTTCAATTTTCTTATTTGTAGCACAATTTACTATTTTTGGCAATTTTTCGGATCCTGAACTTCGGAGTAGTTTTGAGGCCTTAAACAACGTTTTTTTGGCAAAATTGCTTCAATGATTGCTGGAATAATTGCATTGGTTGTTGTAGTTCTCGGAGAGATATTTAAAAGGAGGTATCATACGCATCAAACGAAGATAATATGACCAAGTTACGATCCCGAGAAGTTGGCTGCCCAACCAAACCCAGCGAGGCCCATAAACTCTTGGTGTTACATCTCCTTGGGTTAGGGTTTTAGTTGTTTAGGGTTTTCTCTTATTTTTCAATAATAAAAAGGCCCTTGAGCCTCATTGTAACTCAGTTCAGAGGCATGTAGCCACCACATCTCTTCTCAGAGATAAGCTACCATCGCCCGAGCTAGTCTTCTTTCCATTCTGTTTGTAAGCATACTTCAGTATTTGATATTAATGAAATGAAGTGTTATTTATGTTGCATGTCTATGTTTATGGTTATATATGTAATTTTTTGCGTTCCTACGTAAATCTAGATTAGATTTTTGTTTCCCTTTTGTTTTCGCTACGTGAGTTTCTAGAATTGGACATTACTCCACTGCCAATGAGCATCCATAACCCCAACAAAGTCATGCACTATCTTGACTAAAGGAATTTCATCAATTTTTCATTCACATATAAGCATATGTTTCAAAAGCTTCAATTTTCTTTAATTAAATAATTATGGGATGATTATGTACTGTGATTTGACCCAATACCACTAACCTTTCTCTATTTACATTGAGTGTTCATAACCCCGACGGAGATATTGACATTCCCTATTTCAAGTAACTTAAATGATTATAGGATGATTCCAGGTGGAGTTATATTCTTCCCCCATTTTGAAAACTTATTATTTTTTATTAATCAATAATAGTACTTGTGATCAAGCAAGGTCACATGCATGGAGTATAATTATAAGTAGCCAATACAACAAATTGCCTTAGTATTATTAGATTTTTCGAATATCAAATATCGTGTTTATAAATTTAGTATTCATAAGGTAATATAATCTCTCGTGATATTCATGTATGAAACCAGCTCAAGAAAAGAAGAAAAGATAGATCAACGCCTTAGAATTCAGCCTCTTCAAGGGGGCAACCTCCTTTACATTACATAAATGAAAAATTCTTGGATGATACAAATGAAAAGACCTCCTTTCTATATATAGGAGTCTAAGGGGTCATAACATAATCAGAGCCGACATAATAATAATATTGTAAGGGAATAATAATAACAATAGTGGGCTTCTATGGGGCACAATACTAACAATATGGGCACTAAATGGGTACATCGATATAATAAGTGGGTTGTACTAATAACAATAAGGGGTTACACTAGTAGTATAGGGGCCTAACATGCCCCTCTCCTTCAAAAAGTGTTGTCCTCAATGCTTGAGTAGTTCTTGATGCTTCTGTATAAAATTCTTGTCCTCCCATTTGGAATATTCAGCGGGTAAGTTCTTCCACTTGATGAGATACTCTGAAATTGATCGATTTCGTAGCTGTTGGGTTCTTGTTTCTGTGACTGCTCCAGGTTCCAATATGATTTTTCCTTCCTCTTCAATTTCTGGCAATATTGTTTGAATTGGGATCCTTTGCAACTTTTGAATAAGTGGCCATACTTCTTCGTCCTTCTTCCATTCATCCCTTGCTTCGTTTATCCAATCTGTTTGGATAATATAAATAGCACAAAACAATGCTTCCACATCCTCATCCTTGAAGAGTCTTCCCATTTGGTAAGGTCGCCATTTTTTTAAGTGCATGTAGTATTGCCAACATTTCCTTCTCATAAATAGCTTGCTTGAGATGTAGTAGTAAAAATACCCAATCACCTACATCAAAACATTTTTCACTACGATGTTGATCTACCTGTTGTTTCGTTTGATTTTGCACCGAAGTGGCGTTATCCTTTAAAAGTTGGAGAACTTGTTGTTGATGCTCGATGTGATCTTTCACTGCTTGAACCTTTTTCTTCTTGATATGTCCTTCTATCTCTAGAGTTTGAGGAGTGGTAATTTCTTCCAATCCTTTACAAGATATGGTCGGATTCATTTCTTGATGCTCGATGTGATCTTTCACTTCTTGAACATTTTTCTTCTTGATATGTCCTTCTATCTTGATAGTTTGAGGAGTGGTAATTTCGAACAATGAATTACAAGATATGGTTGGATTCATTTGTTCTTTCTCGAGGTCATCCTTCACTTCTTGCACCTTTTTCTTCTTGATATGTCCTTCTATCTTGAGAGTTTGAGGAGTGGTAATTCTTGCCAATGCTTTACAAGATATGGTCTGATTCATTTCTTCTTTCTCTGGGGTGGGGTCCTGGCGTATATCTTCTTCTTTTGATGTTTTTTGATCTTTTTCTTCCTCCTCTTCATATTCTATGTAAAATAATTTCTTCTCAGCACACTTATGACCTTTAGTGCATTTGTTATCACAATTGTAACAAAGCCCTTTTTCTCTTTTTTCTTCCAATTGTTGTGGTGTAACCCTTGTAGGTTGTGGAAGGCTAGGAGAAACAACACTTCCATCTTTATAGTTGTGAGGGGTATGCTTCCTGCTTTCCATAATTTTGCTTTCCATTATGTCACAAAGCCCTTTTACTCTTTCCAATTGTTGTGGTGTTGCTCTAAAGAAGGTGTTGCTCTTTGTATCCTCATAATGTGCTATCATTTCCTACATGAAAATTGACCACGTAACAAGTTGTTTACAAGAACAAATCCCTTTGTACATAAAAATTGATCTGGTTCTAAATATGAAGATGCAATACATACCTTTTATAACAGTTGTACACCATGTAGATCAAAATATTGCTCCATCTGAAGTATCCAATTTACCGGATCCTTGCCATCAAACTTCCTCATCTTGCTTTTTCTTGATTTTAGGAGCTCGACCTTGAAACAACTGTAACTCTGTACTTGCGGATCTTTAAGTTCTGAAATTGCGACCTCTAGTAGCCCTATGTGTCCTCTTTCCAATGCCACCAGTCTTATCCAAATTGGATTCTCTAAGGAAGATTTATGCACAATCTCCCAAGATGACCTGATTATAGACCTTTCCAGAAGAGAAAACTTGTATGAAGTGCCACGTGTCACTGTTTCGACCTTTCGATCTGAAAAATGCATACAAGAAACTACAGTATGTCCTCTTTCTGTACCTTCTTACAAAATTTCAATCTAATCCCCAGAGAGAAAGTTATGACGATTTTCCCCAGGTCACCTATTTTGAATGTAATTCAGGAGTCTGCAAAAAGACCAACTTCCTCAGATCATATCTCTGCAAATATCGCGCGAAAAGCTCTGAAATTCAGACCCAAGGTTCAGCATGATTTCTTCTCAAATGGGTTTTTTTGTGACTTCTAAAACGTCACAGAAAAAAAGTTATAGCGAAAATGCCACGATGACCTGTTTGGAGCAGCGAAACCCTAGAATCCAAAGCTCTGATACCAAATGTTATGAAACCAGCTCAAGAAAAGATAGAAAAGATAGATCAACGCCTTAGAATTCAGCCTCTTCGAGGGGGCAACCTCCTTTACATTACATAAATGAACAATTCTTGGATGATACAAATGAAAAGACCTCCTTTCTATATATAGGAGTCTAAGGGGTCATAACATAATCAGAGCCGACATAATAATAATAATGTAAGGGCATAATAATAGCAATAGTGGGCTTCTATGGGGCACAATACTAACAATATGGGCACTAAATGGGTACATCGATATAATAAGTGGGTTGTACTAATAACAATAAGGGGTTACACTAGTAGTCTAGGGGCCTAACAGTAATAATAACAAATAAACAAAAGATGTGGTCAAGAAATACTCAACATGAACTTTGAAACTAGTAGAGGGATGATGTCTGAGACTTTTTAGCAAAACTAATTACCCTTCAACCTTCTAGTATGAACAAAATATTTAGTGAAATTTACCAAACTCATCAATATGATATATACTAAGGAAGGACCTTCAATCCATAACTCATTATTTTCTCACATCACTTGAGGTTTTTAAGATGCGAGGATTTCATATTTACTCATTCTAAGTTTTACAGCCATAAATTATATCTAATCAAAATTGTAAAAGCATTATTTATGTACACAATTTGTATACAATTATGTTTCCAATAGAAAAACTAATCAAAGAAATAAAAAAGCTAGTGAAACCAGGTTAAAAAATTACTGGTTCCAAACCTCCTAACTCTAGGCTTCATGCTATCCAAAATAATAGTATTTTAAGTGGATTCAAAACAAAGTAAGTTATCTTGAATAACCTACTTCCCAAAAATAATTAGATGTCTAGGTAATAATATGTTGATGTTCTTTGAAAAATCTTATCCATACAGTCTTCCACAAAGTCATAGTACTTTGTGTGAATGTTCAAATGATCAAAATTTTAAAACATAAAGTTTCATGCAACGATAAATGAAGACCTTTCATGGATTCCCTTCTCACTACTTTCTAAAATTTTAACAAGGTTAGTCCCATATAAATTCAGATCCTTGTGGCATTATTGCATATTATGATTGTCATAAGAAAAGGGGAATTCAAGGTTATCAGATTCATCACCCTTTGTATAACTATTATAGATAGGTTCATTATTAGGAAAAGGGAAAAGTTTTGTACCAATTATATGCTCACATTCATTATGCTAAGTTAGTGTCAAAGGGATCATAGTTTCATAATGATTGTAAACCATAACTTGTATATGAATCATCACTAATTTCAATATTATGACAGGAATTAATTTTTCATCTTCATATTCATCACATATTGGTGGTTTAGAATAATCAACGAGAACATGAAATGAAACAAAATAAGAACTATTGAATATATCATCACATACCTTTTCTTTGGTAAGAGATGATTGAATGACTGAATCACTTGATTGAAAAGGGTCTTAATCAATTGATTTTTGATGTGCATATAATGTGGATTCTTCCTGATCAAGTGTCGTAGATGTATCTTCTTCAAAATCATTTTCTTCACAAACTTCATTAGTACTATGATTAGGGAAGTCAAATAGGGATAAACAAATTCAACATTGATCATTAAATTGTGAGATTCTTTAGGACATAGATGTACTTCTTGATTTATAATAGAAGGATTTCCCTAGTAATTAAAACTTGAGATTATCATGTCTTGTTCATTAAAACATTCAGTTTGTAAAGTAAAATAGGATAAACATGTTTCTTTAGAATTGTTAGATTCATCCTGCCAACTTATAATTTCATAGTCCTCATCAGTAACATAATATTTTCTTTCTTAAAAGCCTAAATTGAGTTAACAACATGCTCATTCAAATCACAACGATATTTCCTGAATGATTTATAGGGATACATGTATAATTTTCACGAAATATTACGTGAAAATCCTTCAAACAAAGAAATACTACCAGGAGGAAGTGCCTTGTACCATCATCAAGCATCACCTTGTAAGGAGAATTTAAACAACTTCATTCGAATGTCTTCATGAAAAACTCCAATGTCCTATATACATTCATGGAAATCAATCAACTTTTGACCAGGTTTGTCGTCGACATCTTCTCAAAAATGAGGGAGGTAGTTGTCCCATACATCTGTTTCAGGAATCTCATTAGGAAAACTAGGTATGTTAGAAAAATCGATAGGAGAAAATTGTGAAGATACCAATGAAGCCCACCAAAAAACCATTTAAATAATATGAACAATAGAAATAAATTGAGTCACTTGGTGAAAAATTAAACAAATAAATAATTTCTTAGAAGTTTCAAAGAGCGTGTTGTTGTGCTCCTATTAATCAGACGGTCACAGACTTAATCATTTATTGTTTACTAGGGAACAAAGTATTTACACTTAATTCCATGGCAACGACACTAGAAAGGATGTTGTTTCCTGGATTGTCCCTGACAACAAGAAACAACCCAAAAGGCATCCAATGATGATCTAATGACCCTCCCACTTTACGGCTGAGACTGGCCCTCTCCAACCATAGAGGGTATTCCATGTATTTGGTATTATCTATATATATTTTATATAATAGTGAATAAGTATAGCCAAATTATACATAAAAGAATATTTTGTTTTAAAATTGGGATTTGAGAAAACATAAGTGGTAGGGCTTACAATATGTGAAACTTATTAAATAAATAAATCATTAGTGACTAAAAATTTATATTCCAAATATGCATCACAATCCATATGTAACGAGATAGTTAGAAATGAAATTAGAGTTAGAATAAAAATGAAAGAGAAATAAGAAAGGATAGAACATGCTGGTGTATATATATCCAATTGAAAATTGCAATAAAATCATACGATATCATGTACCAATATCATGATTTCAATATGTAACAAATAATTCATATTGTTGACTTAAATATTTATAAATAGTATATATTTAAAAAATACTAAATCAAATTATGCATGAAGGGTTAACAATGTCAGCATGACATATCATCATTAATTGTTCATGTATGCTAGTAAAAGAATAACAAAGTTAAAAATAAAAATAAAACAATAATTGGTATGTATTAGTATTTAAATGAAACATGCAAGGAAATTATAAAATATCATGTATTGGTGCAATTCCTACCAGTAATGTGTCAAGCAAATTTGAGATTTAAACCTTCTAAATAGTATATATTTAAGAAGTATTAAATAAAATATGTATGAAAGATTTATTGTATGATCATGTGAAATCAGAAATCATTCACGTTTACTAGTAAATACAAATATAAAATAAACAAGAACACATAAAAGAAAACAATATGAATCATAATAACATATATTAAAATCTCAGTCATAATAAAGCATGCCACCACAACATGTACGTTATTCTTTTAAAACAATAAGATTTTCACATCCAAAGCCTACCATCCTATGATCTAATGATCTAAGGATAAAAAAAGATAACCCTAATTTCATAAATTCGACTCATTTTATTTCCTGGAAAGTTAGTTTTCTAACTTTTTCATTATAAAACTAATATTTTAATATTACAATGCTTTTACTTTTAATCCTTCTTTAGTTTCTTGTCGCTCATTAATTTCCTATCTGTTATGCTCCTTCATTATCACTTAAATAACTTAATCCATCTTTAATCAACTTCCCTAGATCATATATAAAAAATGAGGATTAGTTTCATAAATTACATAGCAAGTTCAACATAAAATAAAACAAATTTATTTCCTTACCTCATTTTCTTACTTGGATACATCACCATTTTCTTGAAATACCCTTGGAAGAAAACTTTCCGGGAAAATATTACACTTTACATACTTATCTTTATGATAATTAGGTTATGTTTCATTTTGAAAGTAAAAATTTATTTTAACACAAGTAAAATTATATTGAATTTATGCTTATGTTAAAGTTGTATCTTAAATTAATTCATATATGTAAAAATCCTAGAAAAGTGGAAAACCTTAGAAAAATAGGAATAGGTTTAGTGTTTAACTTTAATATAAGTTATTTTCCAATTTTATTAAATCAATTAAAAGAAGAGAGAAAAGTTAAGAGGATAAATATGGGTGATTAAATTTGGTATCAGGTGGAGAGATATGAGGAAGTGGAAATTTGATTTTGGAGTACGATATATCCAAGGGTTGAAAATTACTGAGACTAACAACAATAAAACATATTCTTGGAGGTAGTTGACTAAGGTGACCTAGCAATTGTCACTCAGTTAACTCAGTAAATTCAATTTGGGGAAGCTTGAGTTTAGCTCAGTATGTTTGGTTCCTAATTTGTAGCAATCTATTTCAGTTAATTTGAGTTATTGTCAGTTTCACTAGTTCTAACTATCAAAAGAACTAGTGGAGGTCAAGTTGTGGAAGTGGAACTTCAATCACACTCAGTGATCAACCAATTAACTGATCAATCAGCCCAAAATAATTGTTTCATGCGGAGAATTAGAGTTACCCAGTTGAGATGTAGATTCTAAGGCAATCTACCATCATTTGTAGCATATTCCAATGTGTACAGGTGGTGCATCCAATCAGAGAATGACCTAGGGAAATTGCACAATTCTAGAGTGTGAATTTCCTAAAAAATAGGGGCAATTTCCGAGAACAATGCAAGGAAATAGGAGCTTGGAGGGCTTGAAATTTGGCTAAGTGTTGAACAGAGTCAATAAGTCAGGCAGAGAGATAGACTATACACTTGTAGTTTTTGCTCAGGCTTGATCAAGCATATGTATTCATCTATATTCTTTGATTAATGCAATACAAATAGGAAGGGTTTTCTAGTAGTTTCTTTCCCCTAGATCAATATGTCTGCATGTGTGATGTTTCCTTTTGAATGTCTATGATTTGCATTCTAGATTATGAATTGATGTCCACATAGTAGTAGAGTAGATTCGAGTCTTGTGATTTAGTAAATTTCATGAGAAGTTTCAAATCTACACATTAATTTCTACATGGTATCGGAGATGGAATCACTGTAGAGCATATATTTCGAATTTTTTATTACAGGAGGGTTGAATTTGCAGATCAAGGTTGCAAGTTTTCTTCGGGACTGAGAAGATGGCTTTCAATGGACTACGGTTTGAGTATTTACTTGAGGGAAGCTAGAATTATGTTGCATGGAAGGATCACATGGAGGGAGTACTGGAGGATAATGGGTTGAAGGAATTCATTGATAATGATATTCTGAAACCAGTAACAGCTTATGCTAAGGATTTGGAAGAATGGAAGAAGTGTGTATCCAAGGCGAGGAGGATCATATTGAAGGGAGTACGAGACCATATTGTCTCAAATATCCATAAGAAAGAGACTCAGTATGCAATGTGGGAAGCACTGACATATTTGTTCTAGAATAGTAGTGACCATAGGAAGATGGAACTCAAGGACAAGCTTTGAAATATCAAGATGCAGAGGAACAAGACCATTCCACAGTACCTGAGCAGGTTCACATAGTTTCATGATGAACTTAGTTAAGTTTGTGTTAATGTAGCAAAGGATGATTTGTTGAACCTAGTCCTTCTAAGCCTTCCCAAGAGTTGGCACAACTACCAATATTCGTTGAACGGGAGGGAGAAACTACCAAATTAGGAATGCTTGTGGTATGATTTGGTACAAGAGGAAATAAGGCAGAATACCAGAGACGGGACTTCATCCAACAGTGAGGATGAGGAGAATTGTGCCTTGGCTGGAAATGAAAAGAAAGAGAAAGGGAAGAAATCTCAATCCAAAGCAGAATCTGGTCAAGGGGGAAAGAAGAAGGACTTGACCAGAATCAAGTGCTTTCATTATCATGAATTTAGGCACTATTCCACCAAGTGTCCACACAAGAAGGCAAGCAAGAAGACTGCAGGAGGAGAAACAGGTGAAGCTTTGGCTTCATAGTTAGAGCTTGATTTTACTCTCATTGCATGCATGGCCAACACGGTGATGGGAAGTGGGTGGTATCTCAATAGCGGTGCCTCGTTCCATATGACGGGGAATAGAGATATTTTTAGTGGATCTCCTCTCAGGCTCAAGGATGTGATGTTTGTTTCGGGTCTAGAGAATAATCTTGTCTCTATTGTAGTTTTAGAATATCGTGGCCATGATGTGATCTTCATTTTAGGAAAGGAATTCTTGAGACACATTACCATGGGACAGGTGAAGCAGATCGAGGTTCGTCTGAAGAACCTCTACAAGATATATGTGGACAGTTATGTTGCATTGAGCACAAAAGTGGAGAAAGTGCAGAGCCACGATGTTGGAAAATTTTGGCATAGAAGACTTAGCCATTTGCATCATGGCACTTTGAAGATCATGCATCACATTATCGCGGGCCTCCCTAATGGAGCACTAGAGTAGCATGACACATGCAAAGGGTGTATCTTAGGGAAGTACAATGAAGCCACTTTCCATGATCAGGATAATAGAGCACATGTAGTCCTTGAAAGGATCCACTTCGATGTTTATGGACCTTTCTCGACAACCTCCACTGATAGGCACAAGTATTTTTTCACCTTTATTGATGACTATTCGCAGAAGTGTTGGATATTCTTCATACGGAAGAAGGATGAGACCTTCTCCAAGTTCTTAAAGTTCAAGGCACTAGTGGAGAAAGAAATGAGAAAGAAGGTGAACACTCTCAAGAGTGATAATGGAGGTGAGTTTGTGTTGAATGGGTTTTAAAAAAATGTGCAAAAGAAGGAATTCAACGAGAGATGAAAAAACCCTGCAACCCACAGTAGAATGGGATGGTTGAGAGGAAGAAATATAGCATTTTGGGAGCAGCACGGGAAATGTTTCATGACCAAATCCTACATCTACACTTGTGGGTTGAAGAATGCAGCACAATGATCTATTTGCAGAACAAAAGTCTCCATTAGATTCTTAGCATGATCACACCAGAGGAGGCTTTCTTGGGGGGGGGGGAGTCTGATGTGTCGCACTTTGAGATATTTGGAGCCTTTGTCTATTGTCGTGTCTCCAAAGAGTCAAGGAAGAAGTTAAAGCTGAAAGCAAAGTGGGCAGTATTTTTAGGTTACACAAAAACTCCCCACAACTATCATGTGGATTTGTTATCCCTCATAATAACAGTTATGTAACGGGATGCTAAATTTGATGAACACAAAGCCATGTGGTGCTCTCTTGAGAGGGAGATTCAGATCCCACTAGAGGAGGAGCTTTTAGCTCCAAATGAGGAGCCTCAGGATTTTGTGGAGCTGCAACAAGTTGAGGAGTAGAGAGTGGAGATGATCACTCAAGAAGAATCATCAAAAGAAGGTAGGAATAGAACCAGAGAAATTGACAGACTTGTGCAAGATGTGAGGGAGAATGTGGGTACTCGTTAAAATCAGTGCAGGTAGAGAAGGTCACTATATCAATACACTGGGGTTGAAGCCTCGAAATTCATTGTGACAACATGGGGGATAACCACCCAGTCCGAACCTTGAAAGCAGCTCCTTTTCTATTTGGTGTAGTGGATCTGACTGGGGATAATGGGACCAGTTTCCAAGAGAGGATTGATTTGATAATGTTGTTGGGGTGATATAAGATATAATGAAGAATGACTTAACTAAAAGTGATCTAATCTAAATAATAAACAACATGCATCTATTAATTCTATTGTTTATCTTACTATATATACACCCGGGAATAATCTAAGATATGTGATCTACAGAGATGTCTCAAAGCGACTGGTAATGAAGATTATTCAACAGCTAAAAGAAATGAAATCGTGAATGATAATTGTTTTGGATAAATAGTTAGACAAAACAATTGAAAAAACTTTATCACATATACTAAGTGTGCATGTATTCAATAAGGAATTAGAGTTGAAACATCATACAAAAGTGAAATAATGTAAAACTATAACTCCGATTTCCTATATAACACAATACAAGAAAAAGTATTCCTACTTCATAAATGAAACACAATCATAAGATTAAAGTACCATATATGAAAGGTCTTTCTCATGATATCAACAATATTTATCCACTTTCTTCCAATCAAATATACCCTAAGATTACAGAAGTGAATTTCAGTAGAGTATGCTTCAATATTCAAGAAAATTAGATCATGTTCCAATTGTTTCATCAAAACATTCACAAAAGTAAAGAAGTGTAATCTCTTGAAAATTGTTTTTGATAAAATTATGGACCCCTCTCTGTTATCGTGAAAACTAGTGTCCATTCAGAGCTGCTAGTCCCACTAAGATGGGTAGCTATCTTAGAAACAAACAAATTAAAGTTACTTGTGTTTTCATTTATGAGAGATAGATGAGAGAGAAGCAGAGAGTACCAACCTCAGTCTTTCGCTAGTCTCCTTGCTTGTTTCCTCTCTCCTTTGATAGAGCTTTCACCACTCCTTTCTCACTTGTCCTGCTTCAAAGAACACCTGTAGAGCCAAGGCAGAAAAATACCATCAAAGCATAGAGATCTATAACCATAAATAATGTAGGATCAAATGTACATTAACCATATAAATGCATACATAAACAAGATTCAGAGATATACAAGCATATGGAGGAAAAATCAAATAGCTTTATTGATAGAAGTAGTAGAAGAGAGGATTACAACTAGGCTGTCTGATCTAGCATCGTCCTCCCAGCATGAAAGCCCTCTTCACCTCATACAAAGCAAGATCACCCAACAATGTCTTCAAAGAGAAACCAACAGCACTTCCTTGCAAAATACAAAATTCCAGCCCCTGGATCTCTTGGATGAGGGATCCATATATAGATGTTTTTAGGAGAGTGAGTCAGCTTCTGGGATTTTGATTAGTGTCATTTCACTGATAGTTCTTGGTTCCATTTGGAGATTTCAAATCTCTTACTCATCCCTGGGCGAATTCAGAGAGGCAAGTGTCATATGAGCAGTTTCTAGAAGATTCTCTGGGTTTCCACCTAGCACATTGCTTCTACCATTTGTCTGCTCTCACTCATTGCACCCTACAGAAGGGCTTTCCAGTATGCATCACACCCCCCGTGTGTAATAGGTGCGATGCATCGCACCCTATGCATGGAGAAGTCTGTATGGTCCTGTTTTGACCACTTCTAAGTAGTTTTTCATGGAGAACTTTTGGGAGATGATGTAATCAGCTGACCTTGTTCCTTTAGGGTATGAAACAACACTTTTAGGGGTTTAGAAGCCCTTGGTTTATGGACATATATGATTGGGGTTGCAATGCCCAAATATGTCTATAACAGTTGCCCCCTAAAGCATGAGGTCGTAAATCCTTTTGATGTCGGGTGAAATGCTTTATAATGAGGATCCGAGATTTTTCAAACTGGAAGGTGACCTGTAATAAGATACAATACAATACATTATCTTCACAATATTTTCATGATCTAGCTAAGGCGGGCATTCCCATGCTCAGCTTTATAAATTCATATTCATGCACATAAGACAAACAATCGTCTGTGTGGAAGACTGATGATTCTGCTAGAGCCATCATCCTTTAGTTTGGATGATTATCTGTGCAGCAAGGATGTACATTTGATGTCTTTATTTTCCTAAATATATCGCAGCTCGGATGGATGAAACTAGATCTGGGGTCTTCAAACTCGTTCAATCTTCACTCGAAGTACAAGTCGATCCATGTGAAAAGATGTTCTGATGTCGAACATGGAAAGACATCGCCTGATTACTAGCCAATGATGTAGGTCGTTAACAGGCACGAGAGGAATCACCGATAATGATGATGACCCTCAAGGTACTGCTGTACAATTCACGTGGTGTGAATACATGAGCTGATGTCGAACACCACATAAAATCTTTCGGTCGAAGGCCATTGATGTAAACCTGTCACCGGAAGTGAGAAACTTGCCATTGAGGCATGCAAGCTTCAAAGTACTAAAAGGGTTGTCCCTAAGTCAACTTCTTGGATAATGAGCTGATGTCGAGAAGAAGTGACCCATCATAGGAGGGCCTTAATGAATCCCACATCTACGACACGGAACGAAGCAAATGATTTTGTGGAGGTGAAAACGATCTGATGATACAAGGTTTAGGGTGGTAGTCATGAAAAATGGAGAGTGAAGGCATTGCAGCGGATGAGACGTTAGCTAGGTTGGTGAATTCTATGAGCAACTTCTCTTGAACATATCGGCAACACTGAGATGGATTGGTAGCGTTAACCCCAAGGTGGATGGTATGGTGGACCAATGGTGATGTGACCGGTGAACGGAATAACCCAACCCGACTCAATCATGGTGACGGAGTGAAAGTGTCATGTTCAAGAGCGACCTGCTACCAATGAAGCTATTCAAGTTTTCTTCCCTTTTTCCCCAGTCATTTCTGACCAGTACCTCTTTATTTTTTTCAAGCTTGAGGAGGATAACATATGCTTGTTCTATAATTTTCCCTTTGGGCAAACCCGTCGCTATGTTTTAACGAGCCTAGCGATAGTGAAACTCGCCCTTGTCTGCACGGACAAGTTTGTCGCTATTGTTTTAATGAGTTTAATGACAAAGATAACTCGGTCATTTTCAATTTTAGAGAGTCTAAAAAGGGACGTAAAGGCAATTCCAGTGGTCCTTTTTCATAATGTAATCCCTTAAGTCCAGAAAAGTGTAAAATAATACGAAAGGGAGGACTTTTCGATAGTTTTAACGAGCCAAACAAGACAAGCGCTCAATCTTTTTGTGTAATAATCCCTCCGGTCCAAAAAGATTAAAATCTAGAGGGATGGCACTTCCGGTCACTTTAACGAGCTGGAGAGGCCAATTGCTCGGCAATTTTTTCATATTTTACGAGTCAAATTAAAAGAGCTTAAAGGGGACTCGTTTTTTGAGGAACGAGTGATGTTTTTGGATATCAACTAGTTCCAGCTAAGGCTTGGAACTTTTCAATCACGGCAGTGGAAAGAGGGTGGCTAATAGAATCACTCATCGCAACTGTTCCTCAAAAGGGTAAACAATCAAATGGAGGCGTACGATCAGCTAAAAAAAGAGTGGAGGTGATGGTAAGAACACGACCAAGGTTCAAAAGCTGATAGTCATGCGATCAAAATGGTTATTTACCGGGGGTGGGGTTCATTTTTTAATGAGCTTGAACTCTATGGAAACACTTGCTCATTGCTAGGTTTATTTTTTGACGAGCTTGAACTTCACGTAAAACTGCTCATGGCGAGGTTTATTTTTTAACAAGCTTGAACTTTGCGTAAAACTGCTCGTGGCAAGGTTTATTTTTTGACAAGCTTGAACTTTGCGTAAAACTGCTCGTGCCAGTCGTGTAATAAGGATGTCATCAATAGGTTCATTTTTTAGGGAGCTTGCCCCATTCAAAACTTTGCTCTTGAGCCTTTCGTTATGCAAGCTAGGAACGACCAACCTATGAGTCTAAAGGGTTGAGAGCCTACAAACTAAGAAAATAAATGGTCACTTTTCACTTGCATGGAACAAGGTTTGCATGCCCCCAGGTATAACGAAATAGAGTTTCCAGGTTACCATACAGAAGTTCTTGCATTAGAAAGATTGTTTCATCCACATGTGCAGACAAAACACTTCCTTGGATCTGTCCATCGAAATGGACGAAGGTGATTCTAGCTCCAATCACCTAACCTTTGATGGAGGAATCCTTTCCAGACTAATCCATTATCCTAAATGAACAGGATTGTCAGACTAGTCATATTCCTACGCGGAAACCTTTCTTATATCTGGGATTTTTCTACCAAAGCAGACCAGGGCACATGCCTCCTAGGTTTCAGTCACAATCACTGAATTACTCGCAATCATCAGGTGGATAGACTGGAGATTTATGACACATTCCTTATGCGAAAAGACCAGTTAGGGATGGCATTTGACTAATAGCTGTGTTTGAACTAGGGAACGAAAGCTGGTCTACGAGCCAGACCACTTTTCCTTCATGTGGAAAACACATCACTGAAAAGAGAGAAGAAGCGATAGCTCCCATGCTATAAATGTAGTCACACCCAAGGAGTAGATTGTAATATAGAGGTCCTTGGACTACCATCATGTTTAGATGAATGGTTCTCCTTCTCAAAGTTATAGGCAAATTTGGAAGGATCCCTAACGGTCGACTGGTTCCTTTATTGAAGCCTGTCAAATTTCGAATCTTAGGCATAAGCGATGGCGAACCAAGCGCTTTCCAAGCAGTTGAGGAAAGGATACTCATAGAAGCCCCTTCATCTATAATGGTACCCACCATGATCATTCTGTAAGCTTGTACTATGATTCGGAATGGTACATTAGATGGTAGGTGGGGTCCGCCTAGAAGATTCCAATCGAAGGAAACGACTAGATTGCTTGGAGGTGGGACCGAATAAACGGTCGGATACATCTCTGACGAACTTCCTTCCTGTAGTAAAGGAATGGGTAGATTGCCCCCATGTTCATCGGAGTCTGTGTTTACGAAAAGAATTTGAATGGTGTCGTTCTCATTCTCTTTGGTGACAGTATCATCTGAAGGTGAGTCCTCTGAAGACAAGATTGGGTTGACCACTATCTTGACCTATTAAATTTGGTCCAGTGTGGACTCAGAGGATCTATCTTTAACGATAGGTGCTTCGACCAAAAACAATGGTGTGTCAGTCGGATTTTCAACTAGCGATGGACTCAGCAAGAGTTTCTTGTATTTAGAGGAAGTCGCTGCAGTGATGCAGGACAGTTATCCAAGACACTTTTAGCTTTGTCTAAGAAGGGACAATGGTGGAGGGCATCATCGCCTTCACACAGTATACAAGGAAATTTGGATCTTCCTTTTTGTCCATTGACTTCAGTTTCACTAGTTGACAGTGTGCTTTCAACATGATCGTCAGTGATTGAAGACATGGGATTGTGAAAGCGAGGAGACCAGTCCCTCAAGATCCATGGGATGCAGGGACAATCTCGATGATAGTGGTCTCCCTTGCAAATGACACATGGAGATTTAGGTTTGGAAGGTGCATTGTGTGGATTTTCGCAAGATGATGTACAGTTGCCCCCTTTTGCTGTTGGGTTCTTCTTCTTCTTCTCCTTCCCTTTCTTCTTCTTCTCAGTTACTTGGTTTTTAGCGTTACTAGCTTCACCAAGCGAAGAGGAAGAAGGGGAGGGAGAAATAAACGAAGTAGAAGGTGGGGGAGAAACTTCATCTGGTTGTTGATTTGATTGCTGAGGAATTGCGGTGTTTTGAATGACAGAGGTCAAGAAAAGCGATACTGGCAGGCCAATTGTGAGTCCTGGAAGGGACAATGTGGCCATGTGTGGAGCACCAACATCCCCGCAAGAGGAGAAGGGACTAGGATTTCCCCCAAGGGGAAATCCTTGATTGGTAGACTCCATTTATCAACCTAAAGACCAATGAGGGAACAGTGATGTTATTCCGATTAAAATAAATTTTATGATGCTTTGACACAACTTGATTAATTTTTAAGGGTCGAGAAAAAGCTAAAGATGACTCTAGTCGCCTTCAATTTTTAATGAGCCTGAAGTGACAAGTGATTAGATGGACCTTTCTTTTAAGGAGTCTGAAAAGGAACGAAAGTGACTGCTCTAGAAATCTAGACAGAGGGATTACCAAACCAATCACAAAACTGCAGAATACTTTTTACGGTATAGAAGTCAGTCTTCCCAAATGCTGTGTTCAGTGCATGCAATCGATAGGGCGGAAAACACAGCTTCCTAAGGATAAAGTATGTAGCCTATTGTGGTCTCCCAATATATACTTGATGGTACGTGGGAGCACAAGTCCATACTGGCACTTTTCATCTCAAAGAGGAGGAATCACCCAACCTATGGTGAAAGCGATAGTTTCCAGGCTTTACAGCACCAGAATACGTCTCTAGCCTAGACTTCTAAATTTTGTGCATTAGGGTCCAAAGCGTTTTTATGTTCATTGAAGTTTATTTTACAGTTGATCTTTCTTAAGAAGTTTTCCTTTAAGGTTCATCGCGTGATGTAGATATACAATTCCTAAATATGCAATCTAAGATGATAAATAGTCGTTTATTTTATTTTTGCAATGAAAATCCTAGCTACTAAGGAAAGAGAAATGAAATTCTTTCAACATAGAGCAGAGAGCACACACTAGATGCACTTGTCCTAAATCAACTTCAACATGCAGTCTTAATGCAAATGCACATGCATGTATTTTTTTTCCGCTTTCTTAATGTATGAATGACAAAAAGAATGCTAAGTACAGATCTGAACTATTCTTCTTTCAAAGCCACAGTACTAACAATTTTCTTTTAAAAAAATGAAAGTAAAGCCAAGACGAAACTTTGCGATTTCGAATTCAAAATGGCTTTCAACACTTGAAATACTAATGATTCAAATCAAATACAATGGCAGAAGTGTAATCAACTATCAAAAATAGGAAGACTCTCTTCTTTGACTGAAAACAACACTTGTGACACTTTCAAATCAGAAGAAGATAGTTCGATTAAGCTATTGTTTGCACAAGAGAACTGTAAATGATGAAAAATACATAAAAAAACATTCACAATTCCTTCTGATGGAGGCTAAATAATGCAAAGGAAGATGGTTTCAACAGAGATATACTGATCATAGACAGAAAAACTACTAAATAAAGCTGAAGACAATGAAGAAAAAACCAAAATCTGGAGGCAGAAACAGTCTTAGTCAATCATCGCACCTGTAACATAGGGAAACAGGGATGCATCTCACCTGCAACACACAGGAGGTCTGATGCATCTAGATTTCCTAGAAGAGACAGTGCAATGGTCCAGGGATGAGACTGTGCTTGGTTTTCACTCACAGTTTGCAGCTAATTTTAGGGATTTAGGTTGAGCTAATGATTTTCAGTAAACACAAAGTATAGGGGCTGATATAATGCGGTTATTTGAGCTACCACCAGGCACTTAGGATGTTTGCAAGATAGATGTTCAGTTCATAAACCAACCTGGAGATTGACTGAAGCAGCGTTGATCTACTTTGCAGTTGCATAGAAAAAGTAGTTTGAAGGCTAGCTGGCTTGACTTCAGGCTCCGTCAGTGATTTATAAAGCAAACAACAGTAACAAAACAAACAAACTATTCGCTCCCCAACGGAGTCACCATTTCGTTATCGGGAAAACTAGTGTCCATTTAGAGCTACTAGTCCCACTAAGACAGGTAGCTATCTTAGAAACAAACAGATTAAAGTTACTTGTGTTTTCCTTTATAAGAGATAGATGAGAGAGAAGCAGAGAGTACCAACCTCAGTCTTTCACTAGTCTCCTTGCTTGTTTCCTCTCTCCTTTGATAGAGATTTCGCCACTCCTTTCTCACTTGTCTTGCTTCAAAGAACACCTGTAGAGCCAAGGCAGCAAAATACCATCAAAGCATAGAGATCTATAACCATAAACAATGTAGGATCAGATGTACATTAACCATATAAATGCATACATAAACAAGATTCAGAGATATACAAGCATATGGAGGAAAACTCAAATAGCTTTATTGATACAAGTAGTAGAAGAGAGGATTACAACCAAGCTGTCTGATCCAGCATCATCCTCCCAGCATGAAAGCCCTCTTCACCTCATACAAAGCAAGATCACCCAACAATGTCTTCAAAGAGAAACCAACAACACTTCCTTGCAAATTACAAAATTCCAGCCCCTAGATCTCTTGGATGAGGGATCCATATATAGATGTTTTCAGGAGAGTGAGTCAGCTTCTGGGATTTTGATTAGTGTAATTTCACTGATAGTTCTTGGTTCCACTTGGATATTTCAGATCTCTTACTCATCCCTAGGTGAATTCAGAGAGGCAAGTGTCATATGAGCAGTTTCTAGAAGATTCTTTGGGTTTCCACCTAGCACACTACTTCTGCCATTTGTCTGCTCTCACTCATTGCACCCTACAGAAGGGCTTTCTAGTATGCATTGCACCCCCCGTGTGTAATAGGTGAGATGCATCATAACCTATGCATGGATCAGGCTATATGGTCCTGTTTTGACCAGTTCTGAGTAGTTTTTCATGGAGAACTTCTGGGAGATTATGTAATCAACTGATCGTGTTCCTTTAGGGTATGAAACAACACTTTTAGGGGTTTAGAAGCCCTTGGTTTATGGACATATGTGATTGGGGTTGCAGTGCCCAAATATGTCTATAACATTCTCTACATGCATGAGAGAGGTTTAAATACTATAATACATATTTCAAAAATAGATTATTACAAAAAAAGTTGAGGAGGTTTCAAACAACATTCCTCGGAGTAAGAAAAATGAAACTAAAAATAGGAAATAAACTAATGACAAGCTTCTTCATTTTGAATTTTCTTAGTCGGCCACTTGGTTTTTGAGATTGCAGATATACATCATTGGTTTCACCTGGGGAGGTTGGCTAATTGTATATTTTAACTGTCCTACGAATACGGCATCTGAGAGAGTTGGCACCATTTTTTGTGCAGAACTAGTTAAGAATCGTAGAGTCATCCATTGACTATGTGGTTTTACCAAATACTACTAGTATGTCTCCCAAACAACATTGGACAACTATTTGATTGCTTCCTCTTTGGTTTGGGTTGTTTCCTTCCACTGTTGTTCTAGTTTTCTAATGTCTGGAAGAGATCCTGGTATGCATTCTTTAACAAGGTTGGCACTCTGGAGATTTTCATTCAAGGCCTCAATTATGTTGTTTATTGTACCTACTATTGTTGTCATTTCCCTTTATGCCTAGTTTAACTGTGTATCCCAATCTGCAAATAGAATGTCTTTATGGGATTCTTCTATCTTTGGCAAATCAACTTTTCTTCCTTCATCAGATTCCTTCCAGTCAATAAACTCTGAAATCTTTTTATAGATTTCTTCATATTCAAATCTTAGATCAATCACTTGGTTAGTCAATTTATTACTTTTTTCACAGTAAGGATTGATCTGTGACAGCTTTCGGCAGAACATCTCTTGGTGTTGTGTTAATAGGGAATTTAGCTTGATGGCCTCTTTAACGAACTCATATGTCTGTGGGTTATCTTTGAACCTGTCTACTATGGCCTATATTTGGAAAATTTGTGAGTCTTTTTCTGACATGCTTGCCTAGTGTTTTAACCTCATTTGCTCAAAATCCCCTTGAAGTTGCACTAGTTGTTGTTCTTCTTGCTGATTGGTACTCTGTTTGTCTTCTTCCAATTGTTGTTCCAGCAGTTGTATTCTTTGTTCTTTCTCTTTAAGCAGAAGTCAGATTTTTGTTGCTTTATCAATGGTTGTGGTGGCATAGGCACCTGCAAACTGTGACAACTTTGTAAGGTTCTCAAATGGATCAACATGAGTGTCTTTCCATACAACTTCCATTGATTCATTCTCATGAGTTGCAATAGTTGTTGTATCTAACTTCCTCTTCTTTCTTTGTCTTTTTACCACAGCCTTGTGTGTAGGGCTATAAAATATGTCCAGAGGAGGTATTTCTTCGATTTTCAAGACAATTTCAGAAGTGGGGAAAGCTAGGATGACCTCAATATCTTGAGTGTTTGTGACACCTTGCTCTATTGTCTCTGGATTTGTTACCTGTTGAGTTTGTTTGGGGGTCTGGAATCTAGATGTCTCCTCAAGACTTGTCCCTGTTTGGAGCTTTTGATTGAATTTCTCCCATTCCTTGTCTAGATAAATAACTTAAATCTAACCTGTATGAGATGATGTCGACTCAACCTCTGTATGTTTCTTGGCCAAGGCATTTTTAGTAGTTTCCTCAATATTTCCTTCTTTATTTTTCTCAGAACCTTTATTGGGACTTTCTTCTTCACTCTGAGATTGATGCTCTGAATGTTCTGACCCCTGAGTTGATCTTTCTTGTGACTCTTCATCATAATTCTCCTCAGAACTTCCCTCCAAGCTCACGCTAGGAGTAGGTTCTCTTATTTCTGTATACATGGAAAGAATTGATGTCATATGGGCTTAATTGTAGTGATGCTAAATGTAATACCTGTGCAAATGATTCGGCTCCCTAGAAGAGGTCATTAAATTGATCCTCTTCATGAGTAAACTGCCTTATTTTAACCATGGTGGTGAAGTCTCTGGCAACTTGGTTTGGGTCATACTATCGACCTAGAATCGTGTCTAGTTTTACAGAAGTAATATTCTCCATTTATTTCACTATATGCCCAAAATCATGCAGTGCGAAAGTGCCACATTACAGTGGAAAGGTTGGCCAAATGGACTTTTTCATTTCCTTTAGGTTTTTTGTTAAACCATCCCCTACTGTCCAATAAGTAATCTCTCTTGCTAATAGATTGTCTGGAACATAATATGGGAGGACATGTGTTGTTGAAATGCTCCCAAAAACTTTGATATAAGTAAATGTATCTTCACCAAGCCATCTTGTGACTAGAAAGATGTCTATCTTTGCCTCTTCAGAAAGCCTGGGGGATGTTTTATCAAAAATGGTTTTATAAATGGGTAACATAATACCATGGAAAATTCTATAGAAATGGGAACTAAACTGGGATTCCCATAAAGTTTTATGATACACATGGATGGGGAGAATGTTCTATATAGTCCACTTCCAACCCATGTTTGGAAATTGTGAGTAAAAACATATGGCGTCCATTACATAAGCACTCATGTAAAAGGGGGGAATGATTCCTGAGGAGACAATTCTCGTTTGCCTGTATTCCCTAATAGCCATAGCTAAATTATCTGATAGAATATGACCCCAATTCATAATCATTTCATTAACAACTGCATCAATCAATGGAACCCATTCTATGGAAAATTTGGTACTATCAGCTTTCCCAAATAGTCTACACACCATCGCAGCTGTCAAAATATGTGGAGCCAAGAGGGTTGAAATTAGGTGCATACTGGATTTCTCTCGTTTGAATTTTCCAGAGCCCGACCTCCAGTTCTACATAACAACCATTGGGTCCTCTTTTTCTTTGGAAAAATCTTCAAGGAAATCTTTATCATAGAGATTTTGAGGCTCTAGTAGATGGTACATCTAGCACAAATTTTATGGTGTGAAAGACCCCATAACCTCATGTCTTGAATTTCTTAATGTTGTGTCTGAAATATTCACATTATCAATTATCCATTTCCCCATATCTTTGTATGGTAATATCTTCGGCCTTGCAACTATTTTGTGTAGAAACGAACAAGCTGCCTCAAAGTAAGAAGCCTCAAATGATATTTCAGTGTTAGTTGTCGCCTTAGTTTCCAGTGGTCTCAGTTTTTCTCCCTCGAGTAAGTTATACATGGCTTCCGACCATGTGGTCCCTCTGTCTTTGTTGCAAGTGGTATCAGAGAAGAGTGGGAGCATTTCTGATTTCTCAAACATAGTAGCTTTTCCTTTCTTCACCATATTTTCAAACGTTGTTTCCTTTGGAGGTTTCTTGAAAATGAGCAATAGAGATTATCAGAGAACACACAGATCGGAAACAATAGTGAAAATGCAATGACACCGTTAATTCTGAAAGATGACAAGGAAGAAGATTTTATTTGAAAATACAGATGAAAGATATCAAATCTCGTTGAGCCATTTTAAACTTAAATGCCATTAAAACTCATTAACTACACACTAAGGTCTTTTCATTATTTCCTTTATGACTCATTTAAACCATCACATCGCAAATTGGTAAGTGATACTTCAAGTTGACGCGTTAAAAGGGTGTGATGTTGATGATGTGATTACGATTAATGGTAATTTATCGCAATATCACAATATTAGTTAAGGGCCACTTCGAAGTCTTTTAGTATTTTGTGATGTGTGATGTGAGCGGCATACCTTTTATCCTTTTGAGTGCATTAAGCTTAAATGAATCATTATTACATAAAGTAGTTGTTTACTATGCATCGAACCTGATTTAATTTATAACATATTTCATAACTCTATCGGGTCCAGATCACATCGCATTTCGCAACTTTTTAATGTTTCACAAGTTTGGCATTTGTGTAAGAGTCGCGATGCGATGAGCATTTGACTTATCATATTGTAATATCGCAAATCGCATATCCTTAAGGTTTTATTTGTTTGTGCTTTTATGAACGTCACTATGTGATTGCGATATGTACTTATTTAGTAAGAAATGCTTTAAGCCTTAGTTTTAATGAAAAGTACAATGATACCATAAGTCTACTACGATGGTCCTTTTATTGCAATTTGGTGGGCTCCAGTATTGCAGCAATAATGCTGCAACTCCTGGGACTCCCTTCTTTACTCTTATCAACCCGGTAGTTCGTAACAAACTTGGAAGCGACGGTGTTGTATGCACAAGTACTAGCTCTTGCCGCAGTTGTCACTTGGTCAGCTGGCACAAGTCCGCTAAGGGCTCAAGACAACTTCTATAGGCTATTAGAAGAAGCTTTGTACCTGATGGATGGAAGCTAACTTAAAGGAAGCTGATCTACTTGTGGAGAGAAACTGAAAGCCAAAGAGTAACATAAACCCTAGCAAACCCTAATTCTACCAGCTAGTCCTACTGATGTAGAGGAGAGGATGCAAACTGTTGAAAGAGATGCCATTAATTCTACAAAGGTAAAATGCACATGCCTATGCTATCTCTATCTGAAGAACACATCTTTTTGTATTTTTGATTAAGTTATCAGAATTATCATACATGTGCTTTTAACTGGCTTTTCACTGTGCAGGGGTGGATCAAGAGAGGGAAATGCTTGGAAAAGGTTGGGAAGGCGCAAAGAAGGTCTAAGGAGTCCCTAACACCCTTCAAGAGAGTTTCACAAAGTTTGGCTATCCAGCAACATCACTTGTGAGCTTCTACAGGAAGTCTGCAGGGGTTCTACAGGATGTTTCAGGGATTTCTACAGGATGTTCAAAAACTTCTACAGGATGTTCTAAAATCAGATTTTGGAGGATGGGTGAGTGAAAGAGGATGCATGAATGGATAGGGAGGTAGGGTAGGGGTCTGAGATGACCCAGTGACTGATGGATGAAGTGATGAGAGGATGTGGAAAGCTAACTTGTTTTAAGGAAGGCTAAGGCAATGGAAGAGCAAGAAGGTAGGGTTACGTGGACAGAAGAGTAGTTGTGAGATGAGGAAGCTAACTAGGAGATGGAGCAGCTGGCCTGGACGAAGCTTAGGTGGATGAGAGAAAGATGGATATGCCTTGCACAGTGTGTACTTAACTGAATCAACCAAATCCTGCACACAATCAAAATATTAGCTAATCTATCCGAACTGTCAACGAAACAAATGAACAGCAGCTTTATTTCCAAAGAGAACCATGTACAACACTTAATCAAAGAAACATCTAAAGAGGTATGAACACATGACTAACTTCTACAAATGAAAACATTACACCAAAGATTGAATGGTCAAGCAAACTAGTGTTTTTGTTGAGTAGCATTGGTTCTAAAATTCCAGCCCCTGATCCAATAAGGGAGAGGTGAAACTGAGAGTGCAGGAAACCCTTTTCTGGAGCTTTTATCAATGCTTATCTTATCAATCTATTCTACACACCTGAAGCAATTCTATTCCTCAATAATGACCTACTTAACCAACACAACTAAATCTAGCTCAACAAACTTCGTTTCAAATGCATAAAAGGAAAATCACAGTGCTGAAAGGAAAGATAACAATACAAAGAAGGAGGCCCTAGGCTCTCAGGTTGGGCCCAAACCCGAGAGCTATGGCTCCTATAAGAACTCAGAGCTGATATCAAATCTGACTGCTTCCCATTATCAAAAAATAATCATAAGTCAAGAGTTATGCCAATAATGGCTACAAAAGAACAAAACAGAGCTAGCAGCACTGTAGTGCAAAATGTGCAAGAGTTTTCAAAAGTCCTTTTCGAAGGCTGAGGCCTTAACATTTATACACTACGAGGCCCTAGCTGGCCTCCTAAATCTATGGGACTTGGCTGCCCAAACTGTGAGTGAACAGCTCCTTCCAAGAAATCTGTTTGGCTCCCTTCTAGATCCGGTTTTGGTGGCCTTTGGAGCTTGGAGTTGGAGGTGAAGATCCCAAGGGAGGCTATTTAATGCCATAGACAACCCCCTTACGAATCCTCAACCCAAGCTTGGCTATCTCCTAGCCCATGTCTGCTCGGTTTTGCTCCAACATGTGTCACAAAATCCTGAAATGAGCACGTGTTAGCCACCTAGGAATAGTGACTACCCTTATTTGTACAAATGACATAAACATACTAAAAAATAATGCATAAGTTATGAAAAATGAGGGATTGAACAAGGGTAGTTAGGCCAAATGAGCCCAAAATGTTACCAAATTTGGGGCTCATCATCACCCCCCTGCTAAAATGATTGCTCATCCCTAAGCAACTAATCCAGCTCCTCGTCCTTCATTGCTTTAACCGCCACTGTCACATCCCAAGCTTTTGAAGTAGTATCCTCCTCACTGTCATGGAACCCGGCCTTCTTTTCCACCTCTTCCCATTGCTCATGCTCTTCTTTTTCTGTGCTGCCTTCTACCAATCCCAAAAGCAAAGGTGTGCTTAGCTTGAGGCTGATCCAGCTAGCCTAGAGGTTCTGCATGGACTTCTTGTAAAGAGGTACCCGTACTAGGCCCTCCCTCATCCTAGTTGGAGTGTGATACTCCCTGATTTTGAGGTTGTGGGACAATGTGTTCCACCTTCGGGTGCAAGCATGAACACAATTTTCCCCTAATAATCGCTCCATATCCTCGAAATGTGCTATAGCCTGAGCCTGCTAATCCATGTATTTTAGTAAAGCCTGAGGGTTGGTTGTTAAGTGTTGGTGGGCGGATATCAATGCAGTGGGGTCCCTTGGCTCTGCTCTGATTAACGGTGGTTCATGTAATTCTCGGTTCATAACATCTTTGACCTATGTCGCTCTCTTTTCTTCGTGGTTTAACCATGAGGTAAATGCCATCAGCTGCATATCTCCCACAACTGTGTTGGGATCCCATGAAGTTACATTAGGAAGGGCCAAATTATGGAGGTAGAACTCTGATAGCTTGGCCTTGTCCTCTGTGGAGTTGTTGTTGCATAAATCTGTGAACTGCTGGGGGTTTTGGATCTGGGAGATACCCCTCTGTGCTAATGCATTAATTTGGAACTGCAGCCACTGGTCCCGTAGGTATAGGCCATAAGATTTGGCCGGCTGCCTACATTGTAGAGCATCCATAGCCCAACTGGCCATGCAGGCCAGTTGTGCCTCTTTTTCTTGCAACTGCTATTTGAGAGCTTGTATCTGTATGTCTGCTTGCAATTCCCTTTCCTGTAGATGTTGGTTTAGTTCCTCAAGACCAGCTTGCATTCCTTCTTTGCCTTGAGGTTCTACTGTAGTGTCCTCTAATGTTGTGCCCCTTTCTTTCCTCTGTTCCTGTAGTTGCAATTTGAGCTTCTCATTTTCTTCCTGTAGAAATACTCGCTGGCAGTTTCCCACGTGTTTTGCCATAGCTAATTCCCTTCTTGCCTCCTTGAGTTGTTCCTCCAAGGGGCCTATATCTGCTACTCCTTTAGATTTAGCTATCCTCATCCATGTGTGGGTCCTTACTCGTTCTTCCTCCAGAGCAAAGAAAAGCGGCACTGTGAATTTTTGTGGAATAATTTTCCCAGCCTCCAAAAAGTTATAATAAGAGCTCAAGCTAGGCTGGGGGCTAGGCTCCATAATGTGTTCTACCTCTTCTTCCCTTTGTGGTGAGGTGGCTGCCTCCCCCTCCATTCTTTCGGTCTCCTTGAGCCTGGCTAAAGTTTCCTGTAGAACTGCTTCAGCATCCTGTAGAGGGGTTTTTGAAGCTGACCTTTCCATTCTCTCCCTCCAGGTAGTTGTCTTGGGGCTCCCCCGTTCATAAGTGACTGATACTTTGGAGGGGGACTTCTCCTTTGGCGAGGTAGGGGTGTCTTCGATGGTAATTGGGTCTTTAGATGGAGGTTGGGGCCTGCCAGTTTTAATTCTTACACTTCTCCTCGCTTTGAAATATAGAGGAGTCTCCCTTTTGCGTTTCTCCTTTGGCTTGGGAGAGGTACTTAGGGTGGCCAGCACAGCTACTGCCTCCCAAGCAAGAATTTCAGCTGTCTTCTCCTTCTGTATTCTTTTCTCAGGACTTCCTGTAGAAAGCCCTGTAGTGGCTGATTTCTGGCTTCCTGTAGAAGTCGTTTTCAATTTTCCTGTAGAAGCAAATGGCACCGTTTTAGCCTGCTTGGCTGAGGGTGCTTTTTCTTTCAATTTTGCTGAGGCTGCCTTAGAGCTGCCCTCACTGACATGGACTTTTTCAGTCCTTTCCACCCTGCTATGTAGTCGTTTCTCCCTGGGGGTTAATGTGGTTTTGTCACCCTCTGTTTTGGCAGCTTGTTTTTTCTCTTGTTTTCCCTTGTGCTCTTTCTTTGGTGCTTTGGCCATGGTTTCTTAGCCTTTCTCTTTCTTCTCTGTTTGAATTGGTTCCTTCTCCTCGCTACTGGAGGAGGTGAGCTCCTTAGCCAGCACTCGGATGTCATCATCCTTAGTCAAATTTCGAAAGATTTCCCAGGAGAGAGGGACAGTGTACGTGTGGAGTGCATCTTCCACCAGGAGCTTAATGAGCCCATGATGGGCTATCTGGTCTGGTGTCCCCTCTCTCAATTTAGTGGCACACTCAGTCATGGACTGCAGGAGGAAGTAAGGAATGCTCAACTTTTTCTCTGAGGGTAGGTCCATTTGGTGCCTAAGTTCTGTGAGCAGCCGAAAATGGTATCCATACACGATGCTGAATCGCCCCTCGCACGTGATATACTTCATAATTTGGAGACTGACCTCACTCCAAAACAGCGGTAGACTGGTTCTTCGAACTCCATTCTTGTCTTCTGAGACTTTCTCCTCTGGAAAAAAGAACTCCTTCTTAGCCTTCTGGCCCAGTTTTCTCTCCTCCTTATCCCAAGGTACCCCCATCGGTAGATCAGTGACCCTGCTAATGAACTGTGGGGTGAGTCTGAGGGTCAAACCTCTAAAGTTGATGACAGCCAACTTTTTTGACTTTGGCTGCAAGGATTGCAGGAATTCCTCTGCAACCTCGTCATCGTGACCTTGAAGCTTGTCACAGAATGACATCCACCGTGCACGAGAAAATAGGTCTACCACCTCAGGGGTTTCCCGTAGCTTCTTTGAGTCTGTAGGCTCTTTCCTGATGAACCCACCCGGCATGGTAAAAGCTTGTTGTGTTGGCCTGAGCTGGCTGGCGCGTATAAAAAGATGGGTCTGTGGGATTTCCTTAGACAAAGCACAGAGTTATGCCTCTATCATGCACACAGTTTATAAATTCACGGCTGTCTACAGGTGAGCCTTGACAGTGGCTCAATTATGAACCAAACCCTGTAGAAAATCCCACATACACACTATGACGACAATTCTCATGCAGAAATAAGACGACACTTGCAAATTCATGCACAGACTGTAATTTACGGTTTTCTACCCCTTTAATACGTCAACTTCACCACCTTTCGAACCAATTACATGGAAGGAATATGTTCAGGCTTACCTCGTTCCATAATTGCCACCTTTGATGTGAACAGTTTAATTTTGCTCCGTAACGTTGAGCTTCCTGTAGCGCAGCTTCCTGTAGAAGTCGTGCACGGGTTCTGGGGAGCGCTTCAGTGGTTCTGGGCCTTCTGTGCAACAACAGGACATTTGAACAGGCAAAGAACTCAGAGTAACAGCCTTCAGGAAATTGCGGATGCATACTCAGTTGCAAAGCGGTTGAGAGTAAATGAGTGTAATGCACCATACGCGATCTAGCCAGTGGATTTGAATCTCTACGGAACTCGTGGCACGGGGGTGAGCTGTCCCCGTCGGCCCGTTGGCCGACGTCATCTGTTATCATTCCACTGTATGTCTGCCTGACCGCCGAATCATTCCTTGCATATCTACCGCCGCCACTCCTATTAGATCGCCGCTTCTCTCCGACTGGACTCTTCCCACGTGTCCATTTCCTGTCTCGTTGACACACCCAAGGCTTTTCGGATCGGACGAGGCCGTCAGGCTGGTTGTGGTGGCCAATTGAATGGCTACCCGACTTGCTCAACCCATTCATTTTCATATTTACACACATTTTAGAGCATTGTTCATGTAATTTGACGAAACAGGGTGAGGCACTTACCTGTGCGGCCATGGACGTTATTTTTCTCATGCTTCAGGACGAGGGTGACAGATCTGCTTGCTACCGTGTCATGCACAGGCACAGGAGCTCCTTTTCGCTGACTGCTGCTGGCTACGAGACCAGTTGCCTGGCTATGGATGGTGCATGCGCCGGCTCATGAGTTTCAGGTATCTTCATGGCGTGTGCTCTAGCCGGATCAACTGCTACAGGATTCCTGTAGGACATCCTGTAGCCGTTTCTCCTCCTCGGGTGCATGCCGAAATGGTGGAGTCACGTTCACGGTTGCAGGGTCCTTAGATTGCCTTGACAGGTAGTGCATTGGCCTCTGCATGCTTTATTTTCCATTTGAAAATTATTTCTTCTGAGAGTCCAACGTTCTGGTTTGACTGTGCAGGTATTTCAATCGTATGGCAGCAATGGTGGTGGAAGGAGGCGATAGCAGTGGGTGATGGAGAAAAACATTGGTTGCATGCCTCCTTATTGGACTTCGGGCTTCAAATTCTGCCACACAGTCGGTCCTGACCCATCCCAAGATTCTACAGGAAGTTTCCTGTAGAAATACAGAACTTCCTGTAGAAAGTCCTGTAGCTTCCTGTAGGAGGCTAAACGATGACCAGATCGTGCCCAAACCTTGGAAGAGATGAGTGTTTCTGGAGGGAGTGCTGGTGAGGTCACCTGGTAGCATGGTAGGGACCCTTGTCCTTGAGTTGAGAGGCCTCCTTTTCTGCATGGAATACCTGCAACCTGCATTAATTTCCAAAGCTTGAGCTTGTTTTTTTTGTTTCTGCCTCCTTTTTTCTTTTTCTTTTTTCTTTTCCTTGGTTTTTTTTTCTCTTTTTTTGAGGAGACAGCAGGGGTGCCTCAATGAGGTTTTCACCCCTACTATCTACCTTGGGCGCCTCAGAGAGGTTTTCACCCAAGGGTCTTTTTGTTTTTATTCCAATTTTTTTAGAGAGACAGCAGGGGTGCCTCAATGAGGTTTTCACCCCTACCATCGGCCTTGGGAGCCTCAGAAAGGTTTTCACCCAAGGATCTTTTTATTATGATTTTTTTTTTTTTTTGATGCTCAGGGTATGCCCAAAACAGAGGCAGAACCCTTCTCTATGACCAGCACTGATTTTTCCACAGTTTTGATGAACTCTTGCCTCGAAAGAGGTTTCCTGTAGATCTTTAGTCGATGCCCATTGACGAGCATAGGTATGGCTTCCTCATCAATGGTCCGAATAAGAACAGACCCATTATCATTATACTTCTCCACTGCATATGGTCCTAGCCATCTTGTCCTCATCTTCCCCTTGAAATCCTTATGTCTGGAATCATACAACAGCGCCCAATCTCCCGGTTGGAATTGCTTTTCATTGAGGTGCCGGTCATGCCATATCTTCCTCTGAAGTTGAATCACTTCTGAGTGGAGGAGGGCCTGCATTCTGTGTTCATCTAGCCCATTCAGCTGCAATAACCTTTCTTGTTGGGCATGGCTGAGATCTAGGTCCAGCTGAGCTGTCATCCTCAATGTGTTGTACTCGAACTCAATTGACAGCAAAGCTCTCTTCCCATAGACCAATTCATAAGGTGTGAAGCCATTTGTGGTCTTCCAAGTGGTGTTGTAAGCCCAAGTAGCCTCAACTAGGTGATCTGCCCAATCCTTTCTGTTGTTGCTCACCACCTTAGTCAAAATCCCTTCTAATGCTCTATTGGTGACTTCCACCTGCCCATTTGCTTGAGGATGATAGGGGGTGGAAGTCCTATGCTTGATCTTGTGATGAGCAAGCAAATCTTCAATTAAGTTGGAGGTGAACTGGATTCCTTGATCGGTGACTAGCTCTCTTGGGTAGCCAAATTTGTAGAAGATGTTCTCTCTTAAAAACTCAGCCACCTTCTCTTCTGTCGCTGCTTTGATTGCCTTGGTTTCTGCCCACTTTGTCAGATAGTATATGCACACAATGATGTAAGACCTTTGCCTTGAAGGAGGATTGATAGGACCCACAAAATCCATGCCCCACTTCTCAAATGTTTCAAGAGTCACTTGAGGTTGGAGAGGCATTTCGTCCCTTGGGGTTGGCTTCCCCATCCTTTGGCATTGGTCACATTGGCTGATATATCTCTTGACATCTTGATGAAGCGTGGGCCAATAGTAGCCTGCCTGTAGAATTTTGAAGGCAGTCCTCTTGGCTGCAAAATGTCCTCCACAAGGCCTATCATGACAGGTTAGGAGGATGTCAAAGACTTCCTCCTCCCTTACACAATGCCTTAAGATCTGATCGGGGCCAAGTTTGAAAAGGTTGCCCCCGATTCAAGTGAATGAGTCACTCTTCCTTACAATTCTGCTTTTCTCTTTGGAAGATAGATGTGGAGGGAACTATGCTGAGACTAGATAGTTTGTTATATCATCAAACCATGGAGAGAGTACTGAGATAGAAAATAGATGTTCATCTAGCATCTGGTCGTCCACTGTTCCATCTTCACCTGCAGGTAAATCCAGTCTAGACAAGAAGTCAGCAACAACATTTTCTTTACCTGGTTTGTCAACGATAGTCAAATCAAACTGCTGCAACAGAAGTAACCATCTAATAATACGAGCATTCACATCTGGTTTATTCATTAAATATCTAATTGTAGCATGATCAGTATGTACAAATGTTTGATAGCCAGTGATGTAGTGTCGGAACTTGTTCAGGGCATGGACCACGGCCAAGAACTCTTTCTCAGTTACAGTATAATTCAGTTCTGCCTTGGATAAGTTTTTGCTGACAAAGTATATGGCATATGGGAGTTTTTGTTCAACCTGTCCTAAGGCTGCCCCTATGGCTTTGTTCAAGGCATCAGTGTGGATGTGGAAAGGTAGGCCCCAATTTGGACCTCTTAATATCGGGGCGGACACCAACTTATCCTTTAATTCATTCAGCGCCCTTTGACAGTCGTTCGTCCATTTGAACTCAACATCTTTTGCTAAGAGGCCAAACAGTGGCGAGGCTAGCTTACTGAAGTCTCTAATAAATCTTCTATAATATCCTGCTAAGCCTAGGAAACTCCGAACATCTCTTACTTTCTGAGGAGGTGGAACCTTTTTTATGAGAGCGATTTTATTAGGATCCACCTGCAATCCTTGGCGAGAAATGGTATGTCCTAGCACGGTCCCTTCAGTCATCAAGAATTCACATTTTTCAGGACTAAGGGACAGGTTCATCTCAATGCACTTGGTTAGGACTTTTCCCAGATTGAACAATGCTTCTTGGAAGTTGGACCCATAGGGAGTGAAGTCATCGATATAGATTTCCACCGAATCATGGACCAGCTCAGAAAAGATGCTCAATACTGCTCTTTGGAAAGTGGCAGGAGCGTTGCATAGCCCAAAGGGAAGGACTCGGTAAGCAAAGGTACCCCAAGGACAAGTGAAGGTGGTCTTATCTTGGTCTTCCGGGCTGATTTGGATCTGGTTATACCCGCTAAACCCATCATTTCCCATGGTCATCTGAAAGATCTCTCCCTTGGCTTCCTTGGACCTACAGTAGTCCCGGTATTTGGTATTGAAAGCTTACTGCATCTGAGCCCAAGTGGTGATACTGTTTCCAGGTAATCCCATGAACCAGCGTAATGCTTCATCCTTGAGGGTAGAGGGAAAGAGTTTCAGTTTTTTCTCATCTTCTGTATAGTCATAGGTTCGGCAAAGGACAGCAAACTCAAACAAGAAGGTATCAGGGTCTTCAGTAGTCAATCCATGGAAGTGAGGTAAAGAGGAGGGGCTTATGTTTTTCATTTTCATGTCTCCATTGGTCTCTCAGATGGGAAAGGCACATTCTATTCTCTCATCTTCTCTTCCATCTTCAGCCATGGCTTCAGGTGGAGTGGTTTCTAACTCTTCTTCTGGTATAGGATCTTCGTATATCTCAGGAGGCTCGCCTATAGGTTCTTCTGGGTCACTGTCACCAAAGAAGAGAGAAGGGTGACTCAGTGAAGTGGTGGGGGTGTTGGGTAAGAATTTGCCAGTTTTATCTTTGTTCCTACGAGGCATGAAATGGAAAGGCTTTTGATTGCTTTTTGTTTTTTCTGCTTGTACCTGCAAAACTAAAATAGATTGAACTGCAACTAGCTATCTTGTTGAAATGAAGATGCGGAATTGAAATGAAAGCAGGAAAGGACTAAGCTACGTTGCTCAAATGAAATTGCAGGAATGAAATGCTAGTCTACACTTGCAGAATTGAAATTGCTAATCTACGCTTGCAGAATTGAAATTGCTAGTCTACGCTTGCAGAATTGAAATTGCTAGTCTACGCTTGCGGAATTGAAATTGCTAGTCTATGCTTGCAGAATTGAAATGCTAATCTATGAAAGCAAGAAATATCTATTTTACTTTTGCGGAAATGAAATTGCAGGATGGAAATGAAATAAACTATTTGGCAGAAGGAAAGTGTAGAAAAATAGAAGAAAAGCAACAATCACCAATACTCTAACGCTTCCCCGGCAACGGCACCAAAAAGGATGGTGGGCTCCAGTATTGCAGCAATAATGTTGCAACTCCTGGGACTCCCTTCTTTACTCTTATCAACCCGGTAGTTCGTAACAAACTTGGAAGCGACGGTGCTGTATGCACAAGTACTAGCTCTTGCCGCAGCTGTCACTTGGTCAGCTGGCACAAGTCTGCTAGGGGCTCAAGCCAACTTCTATAGGCTCTTAGAAGAAGCTTTATACCTAATGGATGGAAGCTAACTCAAAGGAAGCTGATCTACTTGCAGAGAGAAACTGAAAGCCAAAGAGTAACATAAACCCTAGCAAACCCTAATTCTACCAGCTAGTCCTACTGATGCAGAGGAGAGGATGAAAACTGTTGAAAAAGATGCCATTACTTCTACAAAGGTAAAATGCACATGCATATGCTATCTCTATCTGAAGAACACATCTTTTTGTATTTTTGATTAAGTTATCAGAATTATCATACATGTGCTTTTAACTGGCTTTTCACTGTGCAGGGGCGGATCAAGAGAGGGAAATGCTTGGAAAAGGTTGGGAAGGCGCAAAGAAGGTCTAAGGAGTCCCTAACACCCTTCAAGAGAGTTTCACAAAGTTTGGCTATCCAGCAACCTCACTTGTGAGCTTCTACAGGAAGTTTGCAGGGGTTCTACAGGATGTTTCGGGGATTTCTACAGGATGTTCAGAAACTTCTATAGGATGTTCTAAAATTGGATTTTGGAGGATGGGTGAGTGAAAGAGGATGCATGAATGGATAGGGAGGTAGGGTAGGGGTCTGAGATGACACAATGACTGATGGATGAAGTGATGAGAGGATGTGGAAAGCTAACTTGTCTTAAGGAAGGCTAAGGCAATGGAAGAGCAAGAAGGTAGGGTTACGTGGACAGAAGAGTAGTTGTGAGACGAGGAAGCTAACTAGAAGATGGAGCAACTAGCCTGGACGAAGTTTAGGTGGATGAGAGAAAGATGGATATGCCCTGCACGGTGTGTACTTAACTGAATCAACCAAATCCTGCACACAATCAAAATCTTAGCTAATCTATCCGAACCGTCAACGAAACAAAGGAACAACAGATTTATTTCCAAAGAGAACCATGTACAGCACTTAATCAAAGAAACATCTAAAGAGGTCTGAACGCATGACTAACTTCTACAAATGAAAACATTACACCAAAGATTGAATGGTCAAGCAAACTAGTGTTTTTGTTGAGCAGCACTGGTTCTACAATTCCAGCCCCTGATCCAATAAGGGAGAGGTGAAACTAAGAGTGCAGGCAACCCTTTTCTGGAGCTTTTATCAATGCATATCTTATCAATCTATTATACACATCTGAAGCAATTCTATTCCTCAATAATGACCTACTTAACCAACACAACTAAATCTAGCTCAACAAACTTCGTTTCAAATGCATAAAAGGAAAATCACAGTGCTGAAAGGAAAGATAACAATACAAAGAAGGAGGCCCTAGGCTCTTAGGTTGGGCCCAACCCCGAGAGCTATGGCTCCTATAAGAACTCAGAGCTGATATCAAATCTGACTGCTTCCCATTATCAAAAAATAATCATAAGTCAAGAGTTATGCCAATAATGGCTACAAAAGAACAAAACAGAGCTAGCAGCACTGTAGTGCAGAATGTGCAAGAGTTTTCAAAAGTCATTTTCGAAGGCTGAGGCCTTAACATTTATACACTATGAGGCCCTAGCTGGCCTCCTAAATCTATGGGACTTGGCTACCCAAACTGTGAGTGAATAGCTCCTTCCAAGAAATCTGTTTGGCTGCCTTCTAGATCCGGTTTTGGTGGCCTTTGGAGCTCGAAGTTGGGGGTGAAGATCCCGAGGGAGGCTATTTAATGCCATAGACAACCCCCCTACGAATCCTCAACCCAAGCTTGGCTGTCTCCTAGCCCATGTCTGCTCGGTTTTGCTCCAACATGTGTCAAAAAATCCTAAAATGAGCACGTGTTAGCCACCTAGGAATAGTGACTACCCTTATTCGTACAAATGACATAAACATACTAAAAAATAATGCATAAGTTATGAAAAATGAGGGATTGAACAAGGGTAGTTAGGCCAAATGAGCCCAAAATGTTACCAAATTTGGGGCTCATCACAATTCGTGAATCACGATTGTCAATTAACCTTTGTTATGTAAGGTCCAGCGATTTGCGATTAAGCGAGAATGCCTAGTCACAAAGGGATTTCAGCTTTATATCTTGAGTTTAATCAAAATTTTATTTGTAATAGTTCAAAAAAAGGAAGTTCTCATTTGCTAATTTTAAAAAATAAAAAATAAAGGGTCCCCATTTATTAATAGAATATCAACTATTAAATCAATAAATTGGGTGGGGTTGTGTGTTGAATAGTACAACAATTGGCGATTCACTAGAAGAACCAGTTATCTCTTATAATTTTGAAACTTCTAAAACTTCCAAAATAAATATAATTTAGGAAATAGGAATTACATGAAATTTAAGATAAGTAACATTTCTCTGAATAAGGAAACAAACTCACCTAATTACCATTCATTTGATATCCTCTTCAAATTGAAAATTCCTTTATCTATATCAGTCTTTACTTAGCTTAATGATAAAGCAAGGGCTCTTGCAGATTAGCTTTTAGATGTACTCATTTTTCATAGGTAGAGCCTCTGCTACCAACAGGCGTCCATAGCCTCGACAGGGTTACCTTTTAACCATCAATGATTAAGTATCTCATCCAGATAAGAGTGAAATTTTTAGAGATAAATTCATAAATATATACTTATTCTCTTTTTTTTCCTTTTTCTTTTTTTAAATAGTTTATTTTTCTAAAAAAAATATTTTTTACTACTTAAAAGTCATTGTCTTGGTTTGGTGGCCGAATAGTGACAATTTCATTCACTGGTTGTAATTCAACTGAACAATTTGGCTCGTGATGAGACCCCTTGTCTTTTGATTAAAAAAATCCCAAGCCATTACCCTGTCTTGATATGTAGTTTTGGTAATGTCAGTCTATTATTTCCCTATGAACATGGTAAGCCGACTCTTGATGATACCTCTTATCTTTTAAGTTTTAGTATATTTTAGAATTACACTCTAAAAAGAGAAAATTTTATTGGATGGGGAGAATCATGGACTCCTTAAGAGTTTCTGGATGAAAATTATAGAGTTAAAGGTGCTTATTTGCAGAGAGTCTTTACTTTGTTAGAGATACTTTTCTTGACTGATAATAGAACAAAAGTATCTTTATAAAGTTGTGGTTTCACAAAGAATAAATAATTTTGGTGGAAACAAGAAAATTTCAAAGAGATAGAACTTAGCTTATTTTGAAATGTTATAATTATTTCCTTAACAATCTATACTCATACAATCAAAAAATCAAACTATTTGAAGAGATTTTTTTTATTATAAGGCCAAAAGTAAATATTATTTAACTTTTATTTTCCTAGGAAAAGTAAAGGCGATAGTGTACAAGGGATAGAAGAGGTTATCTTCTATGAAAAATATTTCTTCAAAATCTACCCATTCAAAGGCAGAGAATCTCTCTTGCCTAATAAATCTTGCAATAGAAACGTTGATGGGTTGATTTTTTCTGCAATCTGAAATGGGCCAAGACACATTCTTTGGAATTTGGTATGCTTACCTTTTTCCTCCTGTGCTTTGTCCCACTTCAATACAAGGTCTCCAAGTTGAAAAGATTTAGGACTTACAGAATTTGCATTACAGATTTAACTAATTGTTGATGATGTGCATGTATGATTTTGGATTTCTATCTTTCTTCTTCGAGTTTGAGGATTTATGATTGCCTTAATTGCATAAAAGAGGAAGGAGTTCCTTCAATAAATTGAACTAGGGCTAGAGAGGTAATAGCTACATTTGTAGGAAGGAAATATTATTTCCCATAGACCATATTAAAAGGAGAAGTGCTTATTGAGGCCTTCTGTGTTATCTGATCTGCCCATAGAGAAAATTTTAAAGATTTATGCCAGTTTCTTTGACTCTGGTCAATAGTTCGTTTGATCATCCTTATGAAATTTTTATTTGTTGATTCATCTAAACCATTTCCTTGAGGATAATAGTTAACAGCATATTTAAGTTTAAAACCTCTTTCTCAGAGCAAATTCTGCCATATCATTGCCTATGAAATAGGATGCATTGTCAAACATGAGCACAATTGGTAGGCCAAATCTGGTAATAATAAATTGATCAATAAATTCAATAATTTTTTCAAAATTGGCTACCTTTAGTGGAATTTCTTCCACCCACTTAGTGAAGTAATCAGTTGTTGTAAGGATATATCTATGTTTCTTTGAAGAGTGAGGAACAATCTCATCTATTATGTCCAGTCCCCATTGCTCAAATGGTTGTTCAATGTTGACTGGATGTAATGGAAATGCAGATTTCCTTTGTCTTTCAGTAGTTGTTTGATAATATTTTCACTTCCTTACATATTCGTGTGCATCTTTGAACAAGGTTGGCCAATAATAGCTAGCATGTAGTATTGTATGCATTGTTGTGTCTCCTCCAAAATGTCCACTATCTAGTCCATCATGGAGTTCCCGCAGAACCTTTTCTGCCTCATATTTTTCAAGGCACCTAAGTAAAACAGAATCATAATTCTTCCTGAATAAAACATCATTGATGATTTCATATTGCTTAGCTTTTAATCTCAAAGCCCTTTTTCTTTTGTAACTGAACTGCATAGGGGCATATCCATTTTTCAAATAAAAGATGATATCATCATATTTAGATTCATTATCATTGAGGCTTACCTCAGATATTTGTATATCATTGCCTGAATCTTCTGGTGTTGGTAAGTTGGATGCTCCAGCTAACATTCTGCAAAAACCTTGACCTCTAAATATTTTAGTTGGTCTAATTTCAATGTCATGTTCTTGCAGTGTTGTCACCCAATTTTCTCTTTTCTCACCTAATTCTCTTTGAATTAGTAAATATCTCACAGATGAGAATGGAACTATTAATTTAGTGTGAGTTTTAAGAAGAAAAGGTCTAAAATGTTTGATTGATTTGAAAACAGTGAAAGCCTTCTTTTCAACGTCTGAGTAACTATATTCAGTGCCTTGCAAATTGGAGCTAAAGAAAGAAATCAGTGCTTCAACTTTCTCATCATTGACTTGTGTAAAAATAGTTTCATATGATGTTTCGGAAGCAAAATTATATAAAATAAAATGATTAGAAAAATTTGGAGTTGCTAAAGAGGGAGAATTTATAATTGCTTGTTTGATAAGATTGAAAGTTTCTTGCTCAGTATGTCCCCATTTAAAAACATATTTTTTCTTGATCATAGATTGCAGGGGTAAAACAATTCATGAAAAGTCAGGGACAAATCTTTTAACAAAATTTATCTGACCTAGGAAATATTGCATGGATTTTTTGTTGTGAGGAAAAGAGATTTAAGAGATTTCTCTTATCCTATCAGGATCTATTTGAATTCCATCTTTAGATACAATAAACCCAAGAAATTTACCTTCACTTAAAGAAAAGAAATATTTCTTTGGGTTTAGAGAAATTCCATACCTTTTACAATGTTCAAAGATCTATCTTAAGTCCTTTAAATGATTACTGCGCTTCTTTGAATATACAGTTATATCATCTAAATAAATGACCACAATTTTATTCACCAAACCTTTGAAGGCTATATCCATGGCTCTCTGAAATGTTGTGCCAACATTGATTAATCCAAATGGCATATTTTGATAAGTGTATGTTCCCCATTTGGTTCTAAATGTGGTCTTTAGTCGATCATCTGGATGTACAAGAATTTGATTATAACCTGAAAATCCATCCAGAAAAGACATTAACTCTGAGCTTGCAATTGACTGTAGTATCTGTTCCATAGGAGGCAGTGGAAAGTTTTCCTTATGACAAGCTTTGTTGAGATTGTGAAAGTCTATACAAATTCGAATATCACCATTATTTTTCCTAATTGGAACTAGGTTAGAAACCCACCTTGAATGTCTAACAAGAAAAATTATTTTTGCCTTAAGAAGTTTATTTAATTCAGATTTGATTTGATTTTCCAAATTTGGATGAATCTTTCTCAACTTCTGTTGTACAGGCTTTTTGTCGGATATCATAGGAATGGTATGTTGTATAATGGAAGTATCATATGTCTTAAGATCATCATAATTCCAAGAAAATACATTTTTATATCTTCTCAAGAGATGAATGAAGGTTAATCTTTCATCGGGTGTAAGATCGAGACCTATATTAATATTTTGTGGTTGAAGATCAGTTCCAATATTTACTAATTCAAACCTCAATGTTGAACTTTGAAGCTTTGAGTTAGTTGGTTTCTTGAATCTGTCCTTAAGATCATACAGATCTTCCAGCTTAACTACAGATTTAGGTATGGTATTTACACTTATCTTTTGTTTAAGTTGGCTATCATGTTGGTCTTCATCTATTATCTGGTCATCATATGATCCTTCGGATGTTAAAAATTTTACGATATCTGGATCATCATTAAAAACTCACCAATTGGTGATATTATCAGGAATAGAAGGTCTAAAAATTAATTCTATAGAAAATCGGTCAGGACTATAATCTCCTAGTGGTATAAGTTTAGATGCAATGTTAGCCAAAAGGTAGGCAATTCCATTCTGAAGTCTTGGAATTGGAGAAATGTTAAATGTTAGGAAATGTGCGGTGAGGTCCTCGACTAATGATTGATAATATTTTAAATGTCCATAAAGACAATAATTAGTATTCCTTACCTATTTGATTACAATTTTTGAATCTCCAAAGACTTGTAGGTATTTGATATCAAGGCCTATGGCTTTGTACAATCCTTCAACTAATGCCTCATACTTAGTAGTGTTATTCATGCATTTGAATTCAAGTCTGCGTGCCAACATATTTTTTTCTCCTTCGGGGCTAACTAATATGCAACCTGCCCCTACTCCATCATTAGATTTAGATCCATCGAAAAATGATTTCCAAAATAAAGAATTGACTACAGTTTTATCTAAAAATTTGATACATTTAGAAGAGTCTGTTTGGGAATAATTTTTTATTTGTGATATAACAAAGTTTTCCAAAAAAAGGTGAAGTATATGCATTAAAATTGCCCAAAAATGATTCAACTGAATAATTTCCAATGATATTATTATTATATGCAATGGGCTCATTTTCTCCTTCCAGTTCAGTCACGATATACTTTAAATGTTTCTCACAATCGACCCTTATTTTATTTAGCTTATCATTGTAAGGAAGCCACATATGAGACCAATCTATTGCGAAATAGCCATGAATATTTTCAGACCAATCTCTACTAAGGATCAAGCCATAGAATTCAAGAATATCAGTGACAAGAATGTCAATTACTTGACATACTCTTGGATTTGATGAGAGTATGATGGTAACCACATTAATTTCTCCTATGACTTTGACTTGCGTTCGATCTAACTGTACAATGCGACCAACATATTTCTGGGGTAAAACGTTCAACTTTGCACAAACCTTCTTTGGCATAAGGTTGGATGAAGCTCTAGAATCAACTAACAATTGTGAAAAATCTTATTAAATACTTCAAAAGTCAAAAGAAAAGGAGTATGGGATTTAGATCTACCACCAATTAAAGCAACATCATTTGAACTCATTTTATCCGATCAAGTACTGGGAGGCCTACCCATTTCTTGAACAGCCTGGGAAATTACAGCAGCAGGAAGAGGAGTAGTGGGGACTGCTTTTAATTCTTTGAGCAATAGCTTCAGCTGATGTTTTAACTTTCTAGGCTCATAAAACGTAATATTAGCTCTGGTCTTCTTCATGTCATCGACGATATTGTATTCCATATTATCATAAACTAGCAAGGTTTTGGGTGGAGAAGAAGAATTGGATTGAGGAGGAGATGTTTGAGTAGACTTGGGAAAAGGTTTCTTACCTATTACTTTTTCTTTGACAGCAGGAGTTGGTGATTTCTATTTTTGACTTGTTTATGGCAAATCAATGGTTCTCTTGCTTTTGGTAGTGACGGGTAAAGCTTCTTCTTCTTCATTATCTGATAAAGGAAGAATGAAATCCCACATTCCATGTACTTCAACTATCTCTTCGTCATCAATTTGTTCTTCAGTTGTTGATACTTCTTCTTCTTCCACATATAATCCAGCATTTTATATTATATTTGGTGGTTTAGGATCAGGGGGGGATTTCTTTTAAAAGTTCTAAAAGGTTTTCTAGAAGAAGTCTCAGCTACTTGCTTTTTTATGTCGACCATTTCATTGGACATGGTTTTAAGTACCTTTTGCAGACCTTCAAGATTGAAAGGATCTTTAGGTGTTTTATTCTTGGATTCATCCTTGAAGGTGACATTTTTGGATTTTCTTTCTTCTAATGCATTTTTCTTTTCTAAAGCTAAAATTCGTTTTTCCACAGCTATAGCTTCTTTCATGTTTTCAGCCAAGGTTGGCTTGGCAACTCTATCAACAAAAATAACTTCATTTGAGGGAAGAGAAGAAATGTAGCATTTATTTTTAACTTCAGTACTTAGCCTGGATGCCACTAGGATTTTGTTTAATAATTTGTTAAAACGTGAATTGAAGTCCTTAATTGGCTCTCTAGATTCACCTTTCAAGTTGGAGAGATCATTGAGTATCCAGTGAGCGGTCATCTCCAAACTTGGTTAGGAATTGTTCCTAGAATGCATTCCAATTATCAATAGAACCAAATGGTAATGAAAAGTAGCAGGATATTGTTGATCCTTGTAAATTATAAGGGAATAATCATACAACTGCGTCTTATTCTACGACTCCATTTAGATTTATGGACAGCATGAAGTTGTTTATATGTTCTTCGGTAGGAAGACCATCATCGGGGTTGAATTTTGGCAACCATTTTTCTAGATGAGAAGGTAATGGATGTAATGGTCCTGCAATTTGAATGGCTCTTGGATTTGTCCATGGTCTTTGAGCCATTATGGGTATCTGTGTGGAAGAAGATGCACCAGTGGTTGAAGGTGATTGGGTAAAGGAAGGTTGTGCTCTTGTACCAGTGTAAATCGCAATCTGAGATGATGAGGTGGATGATTGAGTTTGTGATCAAGATGATGGAATGAATTTGGGAGTTTTTGGTGATGGTGAAAGAATCTCACTATGAGTTTCAAACTCGGATTTCTTAGTTTTCCTTCGAGGAAGAGGTAGAGGAAATTCAAATGGAAGAATTCCAAATTTTTCATTCTGTGATATAGTTAATCTTCGAGAGGAAGGAAAATGTGATGAAATGTTGGCTTGAGATAATTCAAATTCTTCTTGAAATAGAGAAATCCCTTGTAATTTATTAATTAAAGACCGAACTTCAGGAGTTTCTGCAGAGGAAGGATGATCTAATTTCATTGGATAAACACTAGTGGATTGTAAATATTCTTTTATAACTTCTCGTTTAGGATTTGGAGCTTCTGAATGTGACCAAGAAGTTGGAGGTGATGGTGAGGGATTATTACTCTTATAATTTCATTCTGATTTAGATTTACTTGCCATTCACAGTCTTAGCCCTCCTTTTAGCACCAAAATGTTGAAGCCTCGAAATTTGTTGCGACAACATGGGGGATTACCACCCAGTCCAGAACTTGAAAGAAGCTCCTTTTTCGTTTGGTGTAGTGGCTCCAACTGGGGATAATAGGACCAGTTTCCCAGAGAGGATTGATTTGATAATGATGTTGGGGTGATATAAGATATGACAAAGAATGGTTTAACTAAAAATGATCTAATCTAAACAATAAACACATGCATCTATAATTCTATTGTTTATCTTACTATATATACTCGGGAATAATCTAAGATATGCAGTCTACAGAGATGTCTCAAAGAAACTGGTAATGAAGATTATTCAACTGCTAAAAGAAATGAAATCATGAATGATAATTGTTTTGGCTAAATAGTTAGACAAAATAATTGAGAAAACTTTATTGCATCTAGTAATTGTGCGTGTATTCAATAAGGAATTAGAGTTGAAACATCATACAAAAGTGCAGTAATGTAAAACTATAACTCAGATTTCCTACATAACAGAATAAAAGAAAAAGTATTGCGAGTTCATAAATGAAACACAGTCATAAGATAAAACTATCATATATGAAAGGTCATTCTCATGAGATCAGCAATATTGATCCACGTTCTTCCAATCAAATACACCCTAAGAGTATAGAAGTGAAATTTCAATAGAGTATGCTTCAATATTCAAGAAAATTAGATCATGTTCCAATTATTTCATCAAAACATTCACAAAAGTACAAAAGTGCAATCTCTTCCAAATTGTTTTTGATAAAATTTTGGACCCCTCTCTAAATGCATGAGAGAGGTTTAAATACTATAATACATATTTCAAAAATAGATTATTACAAAAAATGTTGAGGAGGTTTCAAACAACCTTCCTCAGAGTAAGAAAAATAAAACTAAAAATAGGAAATAAACTAATGAAAAGCTTCTTCATTTTGAATTGTCTTAGTCGACCACTTGTTTTTTGAGATTGCAGATATCCATCATTGGTTTTGCCTGGGGAGGCTGGCTGAGTGTAGATTTTAACTCTCCTATGAATACACCATTTAAGAGAGATGGCACCATTTTTTTTGCAAAACTAGTTAAGCATCATGGAGTCATCCATTGGCTATGTTGTTTTACCAGATACTGCCAATATGTCTCCCAATCAAGTTTGGACAGCTATTTGATTGCTTCCCCTTTGGTTTGGGCTATTTCCTTCCACTATTGTTCTAGCTATTTGATGTCTGGGAGAGCTCCTAGTATGCATTCTTTAACAAGGATGGCACTGTGAAGATTTTCATTCACGACCTCAATTATGTTGTTTGTTTTACCTGCTACTATTGTCATTTCCCTTTCTTCCTTTAACCATGTATCTCAATCTACAAATAGAATGTCTTTATGGGATTCTTCTATCTATGGCAAATCAGCTTTTCTTCCTTCATCATATTCCTTCCAATCAATAAACTCTAAAATATTTTTATAGATTTATTCATATTCAAATCTTAGATCAATCACTTGGTAAGTCAATTTATTACTGGTTTCACAGTAAGGATTGATCTCTGAGATATTTCGGCAGAACATCTCTTGTTGTTGTGTTAATAGGGAATTTAGCTTGATTGCCTCTTTAATGAACTCATATGTCTGAGGGTTATCTTTGAATCTGTCTACTATGGCCTGCATTTGGAAAATTTGTGAGTCTTTTTCTGACATGCTTGCCTAGTGTTGTAACCTCATTTGCTCAAAATCCCCTTGAAGTTAAGCTAGGTGTTGTTCTGCTTGTCGATTGGTACTATGTTTCTCTTGTTCCAATTGTTGTTCCAGCAGTTGTATTCTTTATTCTTTCGCTTTAATCAGAAGTAGAACTTATGTTTATTTATAAATGGTTGTGGTGGCATAGGCACCTATAAACTGTGACAACTTTTTAAGGTTCTCAGATGGATCAACAGGAGTGTCTTTCCATACAAATTCCATTGATTAATTCTCATGAGTTGCAACAGTCATTGTATCTAACTTCCTCTTCTTTCATTATCTTTTTACCAAATCCTTGTGTGTAGAGTTGTAAAATATGTCCAACGAAGGTATTTCTTCGACTTTCAAGACAATTTCAAAAGTGGGGAAAGTTGGGATGACCTCAATATCTTGAGTGTTTGTGACACCTTGCTCTGTTGTCTCTGGATTTGTTACCTGTTGAGTCTATTTGGGGGTCTGGAATCCAGATGTCTCCTCAAGACTTGTCCTTGTTTGGAGCTTTTGATTGAATTTCTCCCATTCCTTGTCTAGATCAATAACTGGAATCTTCCCTGTTTGAGCTGATGTGGAGTCAACCTCTATATGTTTCTTGGCCAAGGCCTATTCGTTCATTTCCTCAGTATTTCCTTATTTATTTTTCTCAGAACCTTTATTATGACTTTCTTCTTCACTTTGAGATTGATGCTTTGAATGTTCTAACCCCCGAGTTGATCTTTCTTATGACTCTTCATCAGAATTCTCCTTAGAACTTCCCATCAGGCTCACGCTAGGAGTAGGTTTTCTTATTTTTTCAATTTGTAATAGGTCCAATGGGACCTTCAACAATATTTTATTTCAGTATACATGGAAATCATTGATGTCATCTGGGCTTAACTGTAGTGATGCTAAATGTAAGACCTGTGCAAATGATTCGACTCCCTAGAAGAGGTCATCAAATGGATCCTCTTCATGAGTAAACTGCTTGATTTTAACCATAGTGGTGAAGGTTGATATTGATACTGAGGTTGACTTTGGGGTACATATTGAGGCTGGGGTTGATACCCTTGGGGTTGATACCCTTGAGGTTGCCCCCCAGTCACGAATGAAGTACCTTGAGGTTGCCCCCCAGGCATTAACGAAGGTTGCCCCCCAGGCGGTAATTGGCCACCTTGAGGTTGGTTAATGGGAGTTGAACCTGACATCATATAAACGTCACCTATACTCAATGGTACATTACCACTGTTTCCAACTAATAACCCATGATCAACGGGTTGAGGAGATGCTCCCGCAAAGGTACCAGAAAGTGATTGATACCCAGTAGGAACAGAAGGACCGCCATGTAAAAAAGATTCAGGACTTTGTGAAAACACAGATGACTGACCAGACATATTTACAGGAGAATGAATTCCTCTAGGTGGAACCGGAGTACGAGGTGTAGAAAAACCTACTGAGTTGTCTAAAAAATTGGTTAATGCAAGGTACCAAGATTCACTTCTAGGAGGACTGTAAAAGATGGATTCACGCTCCCTTAGATCAAGGGTAATTAGATCTTCAGAATCAGAAACGCCTATTTCTTCCTCTGGAACAAGTTCTTCTATAGCAATTAATCCAACAGGAAGATTTTCGGTGATAATTCTTTCTATTCTTGGTGAATCAGGAACACTAGGAGTTGGAGTAACAGGTTCGGAAATTTCAGGTTCTTCGCCTGTTTCACTGGCAGATGAAAAACTACCAGCAAGCTCGGAAACTGTAACTGCTTCGGGATTGTAACCTGTTTCTAAACTTTGGTAATCTGGATGGACTACCAAGGAAAACTCTCCTTCTTCAGGTGATCCTACTTTACTGCCACTAGGAGGAGTTACAAGGACCTTTAACCCTTCTAAATGACCCGGAATGTCTTCAGGAGATTCACCCCGCGATTTACGGAGTTTTCTTAACAAATCTATTCCGGTAACAATCTCAGGAGACTTGCCCCGAAGTCTACGGGACTGTCTCGGTAATTCCGCCACAATTAAAGATTTTAACTACAACACACGAAAACAAAGTAAAAAATTTCAAATCAAACCACCTAAAGTCTTCTAAAGAAGCAAACAAATTTGAAGCACACGCCTAAATAATCTAGAGCGTCAAACCACACACAAACAGTAGTCTTCCGGACCAAAAGCGCTAGTTGGTGATTAGGCCCAACCTCGCAGGATTCAGTACAGAAATGGTGGGTGGAACAGTTACCCCGGCAACCTGCTTAATGAATAGACTGGACCAAGTTTTCGGGCGGTGATCGCGGGTTTACCTGCTGGATCACCTGTTAGTGCCCGTGGCCCAACTGTTCCCAACCAACTCCTAACTAAAAAACTACTTTGGAGAGGGTATAAAAAGACATCAAAGGGAAGGCCAAGGGGAGAGAGAAAGGAGAGCAAGATTATTATGCTGATATTTTTCCCTTAGACCAGGTCTGAAGTCCTTGGTGCATTCTGCACTTCCCCCATTTTGCATAGGAAACCCTTGTTTCCATGTGTATTGGTGATCATTCATCCTTGACATCATCATTGAGTAAGACTTGGAAGGAGCTCTTGTTGGAGGCTGGAGGCTGGAACGAATCCGGGAGGAAGCTTGCTTGGAGCCTGCTGAAGGTGTTCAGGTGATATCTTTCCGATATATGTACTTTATTTGCCTTTATATGTAAAGAAACACGTCTTTGTTCCCGAATAATCTTTCTTTATGCTTATGAGATTCTTGTGTTGAATTCTTATGAAAGTGGTTACTTAAAGCCTTTTTATAACTAACTTTATAGCATAAAGATGATTTATATATAAACTTCTATACATGTACTGTTGTGTTCTTTGATTTGTTTGTCTTGCAGGTCAAAGAAAGAAGAAGGGAACTCCAAGAAGGGTTTGCACCCTAACGGTCTTCTCGAACGTAGGACCTTAGGTATGTACCCTAAACATTAGAATTTGCTTAAAAGTAAAAAGATGGCTGTGTGTGTGTGTTTCTTTGTATAAGCAATTTTCAGTCTGGTAGAGTCTTAGCCCAAAGGACCCTAGGGGTACTTTCCCTTCAACCAGAATTGGCGACTCCGCTGGGGACAACACTCTTGTTGTTCCTAGTTTGGGTAGTCCTCAAGCCAATCAAGGCTCAGTCCCTCTGTTTGTTGGTTCTGACTGTCTGATATTTTCTTGAACTCCAAGCTTTTCCAGTTTTTCAGTTTGTGTTTTTTTATTTTTCTTGAAAGACTTCAGATACGCACTTTTTCTGGATTACAGAAGCGTATATACGCAAGTTGCACTAAGTAAACCCGCGTATACGCAGGTTTCCTTAGTTACAGTCGCGTATACACGCATTCTGCAAATAATTGCAGGCGCGTATATCACATAATTTTCAAGATTTATAATTTTTCTTTTGCTGAATGTTTGTCTGGTGGTTTGGGTCAGTTTAAAACAGTCAATTCCCAGTGACAGTTCTCTGTTTAACAGGGGGCATCTTGTTTCGAACTCTCTCTAGTTATAAGGAGTGCTAGTCTTGTTTTTCGTTGATTGCAAGCGTCATTGATTTTTGACACACAAGATTTCTGTTTAAGAATCTTGATTGCTCTGTTTCGGCAGAGTGGGAAGATTGTCTTCAAATCTTTGTGTCCATTTTGTTTTCATGACATTTGTGTTTGCTTAACGAAATCATTTATATGACCATTTACTCCTTTGTTTCGGGAAATTTGTTTGTTACCAGTTTCTTGAAACTTGTCTTTTGATATTTTGGACTTTCATTGCTGCTTTTGATTATCAAAAGCGTTTTCGAACACATTTTATTTTTGTTGAGTTTTCATCATTTGAAAGGTGTCAATTCACAAAAGTGTTTGGTGGCTTGTTTATCAATCATTAGTGTCAGTATTTTTGAGAGTTTTCCTTTGAAAAAGACTTTTTGGTTTGATTGAAAGAAAATCTTTTGAAAGTTTTTGAGTTTCGCTTTCTTAAACTTGCTTCTCATTTGATTTCCTTTTTTGCGAAGTGAAAGTGCTTTGTTTTTATCTTAAAACTTGTTTTTATTGTTTGGACGAAATGATTAGTAACAAATCATCTTCTATCTAAGCATTTCAGTGGCAAGACAAAATTTGGTAAAGCAGCAACTTTCCTTCTTTGTTTTTAGAGTAGTCTTTGAATCGTGCATCCACATTTAGTTCTTGCATTAGGGTAAGATTTGCATCTCTTTTTAGGCATATTTAGTTTTGTTAGTTTTTGTGAGTGTGAAGTCTGAAAAGAAAAAGGAAAAAATTTTGTTTATATTACAAGTGCCTTCTGAACCTCATAGAAATTGCTATTCATCGAAAACAAAAGTGCATATGCATGTAGCTAAGTTTTATTAATTTCTTTTGCGTCCATAAAACACCACAAGTTTCACCTCCATTACCTTTGACTTAAAGAACAGCCTAATAAAATCAAGCGCTTAATTAAAATCCACTAGAACTTTTTGTTTTAGTTATTACACCAACAAGTTTAGGATTTTAGGGCCTTGGATTAGGCGAGTGGAGAGTTAACTCTCCAAGGCCACACAAAACGTCAAACATAAGAGTCTCATTAAAGAGAGTAAATCCAATAGCGTTAGGAAGACCAGGAAAGCTCCGGATCTGGGAGTTAAGCACGAGGGTCTGTGAAGACAGGGAAGAGAGATACCCCCTCTCCTACTTGTCCGAACTTACCTCACGACTGTTCCGCCTGGCTTCTGCGACGAGTTGGTACCCATAGTTGCCTCTCCTAGGGATCTGCATAGGTGGCTGCGGAGGGGAATCCCGTGGCACCTGAGGTCGACGTTGTATCACTCTCGACAGTACTTCCGGAGGGCACCCTTGCGAAGCTTGGGGGCTTGCACCGACGCAGACTGTTGTTAGGAGGTCAGCGTAACTTCCTCTGATACCTTCGCTGATAGGACTGGGCCCTCATCATCCCAGACTATCCTCGGAAGGCCCTTTGATTCACTTTCTCGTATTTTGGTGTCCGGTCTCAATCACCCGGAGCGGAAATACTTGAAAGTTGTTTGACTGGCTGTATCTTTAGGAACTTTATACTGTGTGCTCTGTGCTCCTAGTCGGCTTAGCTTTTAATTTTTTGAGTCTTTAGTTAGATCTTAACAAAAAATTCAAAGTGGCTGACCGGTCTCCAAGACGGTCTCGAAGACTTCGTGGTCTCTCGCCACCTAGTTTAGAGCCTTCTCCTAGAAGGCGCAGAGGGAATACTACCAGTGGGGTCCGTCCCACGCCGGTTGACGCATCGGGGATTGATCCTCCTCTCGGGGATATTAGCGGCCAAGCAAGGCCTGGTACTTTTGAACAAGAGAGGGACACTCCAGTCTTTTCTCAAGTTCGCTTTCAAGCGGAGAATAACGTAGAGGTAGAAGAACTTTCAGAATCATTAGTGATTCCAAATTCTCCACTACCATCTAGTTATCCAGACGTATTGCAATACGTTGGGCCTCCATTATATAGACCAGCGAGTCCAGGTTACGCTACGCGCTTACCATTTATAATCACTACTAGAAGCATGGCTTCCACGAGCGCTGCGACTATGCAGACCCCAACATCGGTGCAAGGGGGAGGAACCATTTCCATCCCCTCCGCTTCCTTGTTTGGATCGTTTGCTAGCACATCTTTGGTTGGGTCTACCTCCATTCCGTCCACGAGTGGAAATGCCCAAACCAATGCTTTTAGTACTGGTTCCTTCCTTTTTGGCACCCAATCACAGGGTATTCCGTCAGTTCCGTTCAGTGCCGCTACGTCCATGATGGGCGGATCGGCTTCATTTCAGGGTTTTCCTTTTGGAAGTGGTCATATCCCACATTCCAACCCAACGGTAGGATCCATGCCTTTTTCTTCAATAGGACAAAGCAGCAATCCTTTCCAAGGTTGGAATAACCCTGGGGTTAGTAACGCAGGAACTGCGAATCCATTCATTAGCCAACAAGGAAGTAGGCCGTATTCCACGGTTAGCATGTTTCAAAGTATTCCTCCCCTCGCTTCGGCTTGGAACCCATATCAGGGGTTATTGACTCCTTACAATTCTTTAGGAGGAAACTTTGCAAGCTATGGAGCTTATACGGCAGGAGTTGGTCAAACTCCGAATTTTGCTGGACCACAAGGCTTGCCTTTTGGTTCAACTGGTTCTATTGGTCACTTGGGGCAGCCTGGTGCCTCTCAAATCCCAGGACAATCTTTTCAGAACTTTGGGAGTTCTGCCCAGTCTGGGTGGAATCCCTGTCACACGGAATCTGTCAAGGGTGCGGACACGACTGACCTTCCTAGAAGTCTAAGACATTCTAATGACAAACAAGACAAAATGGAGTGATCTTTCTCTAAATACACCTTTTACAACATGAAAACTACAAGTGTTTAGGCTTACCTTATTCCAAAACGCTGTTGTTGAAGTCCGTTCTTGACGATCCGGATGAGCTCCTCCTTCAAGTCAATTCCTGCAACCACAAACAATCAAACAATTACCAAGCACTTGCATTTCATATAATAAAACATATATTCAACATGCAGACCAAGGAACACATGAAATAACTCATTAACACAAGCTATTGAGAAAAATAAACCAGTTTGTATTAATAACGAAACAAAGAAACTCTTACAACCTGGCCTTGGTGTTGTGCAAGTTCCTCCCAGGGTCCATCAAGGGTTTTCCTCTACTTTGACAAAGCTCACCCTCTCCCAAGTAGAATCAAGTGAAGACAATCTCTCCTCACAAAGGCTCTAATGGAAGACCTAAATCCTGCAGCATTTACCCAAAGAAAATGTATAGCTCCAACCTCCTCTCCTTCTGGCTCAATGCCTTTATTTATAGTGCTGTAAAGAGGTTATTCAGGTCCACTATCAATGGGATCATCCCCCTCTTTGGGTGGGATAGCTCCCTTATTGATGGGATAAGTTCCCCCTTAATAGAGATACATGAACCAACTGGAGGCGCATCCATTTCATCAAACCGACCTCTAGAATGTTCTAGAAGTAACCACAAGTAACTTTTTCAAGATAAAACTCGCGCATTTTGCCTTTTACAGAGGGACGCACCTGTCCCTTAACATACAGAGCGTCCATGGACGCATATTTTGTGAACAAGGTCAACGTCCCCGCATGTAAGGCTAGAGAGAACCTGCGACCCCAGAGATAAACATAGTTTTTACAAGACTTTCTCTCTTCTTTGAGTTTGAGATGGATAACAGAGGCATGAGACTTGCCTAAGAGGGTAGCATGACTGTTGATTTGAGCCATACTAACTGTAAGTAGTCAAGGTGACATTTTTTAGTGTAACAGATTGCCCCCTAAAGTGCGAAGCCTGGAATAGAATAGGGTTTTGTAATTCTAGGAAGGGTGAAGCGCTTTATCATTTCAAGGATTGCCTTGTGGATGGCCTGGTTGGAACCTGCAATTTTCAACACAAAATACATGGATAAGATTATATCATCACTGAGGTAGGCATTCCCATACTCAGATTCAAAACTTTAACTAATGGACTAACTATTCTGATACAGGAATGATCTTGCAGTACATCATTTTTATAGACTTTTGTAGACACAGTATGGACGCAGCCATCTGTTTATGATTAGTCTACATAGATAATGAATACAAAACTCCTCGCAGCCTGGATGGTAGAAACTAGATCCAGGGTCTTCACTTCTACTTCCCGAATTGGTACGATTCTAGCCATGTGATTAAATGATTCGATGTCGAACATGGTAGAAACCACTTGATTACCAGTCAATGATGTAAACTGTTAACAAGCGTGAGAGAAACCACCAGTAATGTCAATGGTTCTCAAAGTACCAAGCACAACCCGTGAAATGTGAATAGATGTTTTGATGTCGAACACTTCACGGAATCCTCTGATCGAAAGTCAATGATGTAAACTGACGTCAAAGGCGAGAAACCTGCCATTGATGCATGCAGACTTCAAGGTACTGTCGATTCCTAAGTCATCTTTCTAGATAATGTGTCGATGTCGATAGAAAGCGACCCATTGCAGGCAAGCCTGCAACACGAAATCATTGTTCAAGTTGAAGAAATGTTGCTGTAAGGACTGACTCAGGGATGGTCAAATGGATGACAAGTATTTTGCAGATGAAAGTTTTTGCTTGCAGACCTCTTGAACACATAACGACACAACAGATGGCTTGGTGACGTATAACTCAAAGTTAACCCCTGGAACCCGGTTAAAGACTTTCAAAGTGATTTGGTCAACTGTGAGGTAAAAGATTTCCCAACCCAGGTGAATGAAAAGTGTCGTGTTCAAGAGTGGTAATAAAGTTTCTTCTGAGACAAATGGTGACAAACAGGTTCATTCTTCTCTCTTTTCCCCCACCATTTCTGGCAAGTACCTCTTTATTTTTAACAAGCTTGAGGAGGATAACATATGCTTGATTATAAGCTCATCCTTCGGACGAGTCCAACCTAGTTTAAATTCGAACCCTAGGAAGGAGTGGTTCGTTCCTGTTTGTAATTGAACAGGTCCTCTACTGTAAAAGTTTAACGAGCCCAGTATAGGAGAAACTCGGCGTTTTTCAATTTTAGAGAGTCTGAAAAAACTAAAGGAGACTCCACGTTGAACTTTTTCGTATATTTGTGTCCCTCAAGCCCGAAAAAGTATAAAATAATACCTGGGGGAACCGCTTGATCTTGCGACCAAGGAGTACTTTCATAATAGTGTCGTTAACCTGAAAAGTAAAAAGCGATCAAGGACACGTCGTTTTATTTCCTTATCGAGTTCGAAACGACAAAAACCCGGCAATCTTTTCCTGATTTTGCGGTCAGAAAAGAGCTAAAAGGGGACCGTCTTTTAATTCCGTTTTAACGAGTGAAAAAGAAACACTCGGCGATCTTTTCATGTTTTAGGAGTCAGAAAAGGGCTTAAAAGATGACTCTGATATTTTTGTTCGTGAAAAATTACAATTTCCCTCGAAATCCCTTTGTCCATATCATTTTTACCGTTTCACTGTTGAGGTTGAAAAAGGAGCTTTTGACAAGAAACTTCCCGTGGTCGCTGCGGAAAATCTGACCGTCGGAATCGAACGCCGTCTCATCCAGGTATTTTACACATCCTACTCTGCATTTCTATCCGTTTAGAATCAATTTTTAGGTTTTAGTTTCATTTTTTGGGGGGGTTTTGGTTTTGGAATGCGCCTCTCGGCGGACGCAGGTGCCCTTCGGGTGACCTGCGTCCCCCGACTTTTTCTCATACGGGAAAACGGTCGGAAGACGCAGCCCGCCTTCAGGCCAGCTGCGTCCGGGCGCCCTGTGCTACAAAGCCGGGGTGCGTCCTCCGAGAAACGCGCATTTCAAAACCCCAACTCTCTCAAAAAACCACCAAAAATTCCCAAATCAATTTCTAATTGCTATTTTTGATATGCAGGGCATTAATCATGTTAGACTGGAGAGAAAGAGAGCATGTAGAGGAAGATGAAGCTGCAATAAATCATCAACCTTCCTTGGATGCCCTAAGAGCATGCGGATTATACAAATATTGGACCATACCGGGCATGAGGGGCCAGGTAAGATTCTTGGAATGGCTGGTTGAGCGATGGAACGTACAAGAACAATGCTTTTACATAGGAGGGCACCAGCTCGAGATAGAGCCCTCGGATGTATACTTTCTCACTGGCTTGCCAAAAAGAGGTGAGCAACTCAGTCTTGCGGGGACTAGGCCGGGTGGCCAATCCCTTGATAGTCTCCGCGAGGATTGGTGCACACGTGGGGCTCACCATTCAAAAGGCATAGAGATAAAACACATCACTCTACCGGAACTCAAAGTCATAGCGTTCACGGTTACCAGAATTTGCGGCGCGGCCGCTTTACACATTGCTTCCGGATCCCAAATGCGGATGGCAATTGACTGTTACCAAGGCACCATTTTCAACTGGTGTGAAGCTGTGTCGGCTCATATGAAGAGCCAACTGACCAAGGCAAAGAACGGACGACTAAAGACTTTTGGATATGGGCCTATAGTCGTGAGCTTTGCCTTGGAGAGAATTCCAATGCTGATCCCTCAGCAACTCACTGTTGATATCTTGGGTCCTCAGCAGCCAAAGCTGATACGATGGGTTGCGGTGATGGCCCGGCATCCTGACGAGGGCGCGACAGTAGTTCGATTCTCAGATAGTTATTTTGACTGGTTAGAGGGCCAGCTTTTTGTGATACAGGACTTTCCGTATGCCGGAATGGATTTCAGAGGTGATCCGGACATGGTTCTTCCACAGGGAGAACAATGGGACGACAGAGGTACTTTTTATTTTCACAAGTTTTCTAGTTATGTATTTTTTGTATTTTTTATATATATCGTCTCAAAACTAATAGTAAACTTTTTCAAAATGCAGATGTTGGTCCACAGCGTCCAGCCAACCTCCGGCCTTATGATAGACTACATCCAGCTGCACCGGTACCGGCCCCACAGGACGCGACAGCAGAAGTACTAGCTGAGTTGGAGCATGATCTAGAGCGTCTCACGGCAGATATACCTGAGACTACTATGGACGACATTCCTATCAGGCTTCAGCGCTTCGTAGTCGCGGTCCCTGGACCGTTTAGGAGATTTTTGCGTAAGGTAGCCCGCGCAGTGGTGTCGTACAGAGAGCACCACCAGTGATTGACTAGTCACTTTTGTAGTCACATGTGACATTTTTGACTTTTTGTACTATCATTTTGCCGATCATAAGGTGTTTTAAACCTATGATCGAAGACGATGTATATATTTTTTGACACACTTCTATCTATATATATCACTATTACCGGCTTATCTTGTTTAACATATGTGATGAAATGTTTTTAAATTTACTTGCATGATTATCGTAAATGTCTGTCCAACATTCGAGAAGCAATTGCATCTGCTAATGTATTCAAAGACCTTGGAATATGTTGATATTCAATGTAATCAAATTCACGTTCCAAGAGACGCACTCTCAAAAACAACCTTAATAACACAGGATTTCTAATGGCATAAACTCTATTAAGCTGTAATACAACAAGTTCAGAATCTAACCTCACTATCAAACGTCGAATTCCAAATGAAATAGATTCGGATAATAATTCAACCACTGCACTGTATTCTGCAATGTTATTCGTTGTTTGACCGAGGCTTACCCCATGCATAGAAACTAACTCGTCAGAGGGCGAATAGATAACCCAAGCTGCGGAAGAGATATTCCGTGTATTACGACAAGCACCATCAGCAAATCCAATGTATGTTTGGAGAGGCGTCGACATCTACAATATCAAGAGTAAAACCAAGATAAGCCAGAATAATGACGAAAAACCACACTCGCTAAGCTAAGCACACTGACTAAACTAACACACTTGCTAGCTAGAAAGGAAATCTAACCTATCTAAAAATTTCTCCATACCCATCATTTTAAGCATAATACCTCTTTAGGTAAAGTCCATTTCTGGGTTTACCCAAAGAGTCCCCATCAAAATCAACTAACTCATAAGCCCCTTTTGCTAGCTTTCGCTTTACAATGTAGGGCCCATGCCACATGGGAACGAATTTTCCGGCACCTAGCTTATCGTTAGCTTGATCATATAATAGTACTAGGTCTCCTTCCGAAAAACTTCGAGGGGTTACATTTTTATCGTACTGAGCTTTCATTCGTTTCGCGTGAGTCTCGATAGCTAAAGTAGCGTCACGTCGAGTCTCATCTAATTTAGCCAAGTATAATAACCGTTTCTCCTCTTCGGAAGTAGCTGGAAGTAATTCGACAGCCATTTGAAGTGATGGGATTTCGCATTCAATAGGTAACACAGCTTCTAAGCCATAAACTAGCTGGAAAGGGGTGAAACCTGTTGAATTTTTCACTGAAGTTCGATATGCCCATAGCGCCGAAAATAACATGTTATGCCAATTCGTTCGATGGATACCAATGATCCGTCGAATCATGATGACTAGAACTTTGTTGATTGACTCAACCAAACCGTTGGCTTGCGGATAATAAGGAGTAGAGCTATCGTGGCGCAAACCAAGCTGGCTTGTAAGCTCAGTCATCATGACGTTTCGAAAATGGCTCCCATGGTCAGTAATGATTGCTTGTGGGACACCAAACCTAGTTATGATATGATTGAATACGAAAACTGCAGCTGTCTTGCCGCTTGCGTCGAATGTAGGCATCGCCTCGGCCCATTTTGTAAAATAATCAACCGCGAGGATGATATACGCATGCCCCCCGGCCGAGTGAGGGTTACAAGTAATAAAGTCAATGCCCCATTTGGCGAATGGACCAGCGGCAATTATAGGGTGGAGAGGAGCAGGTGGAGCGCGCATCTTTCGATCAAACACTTGACAGTTGTGGCAAGTTCTGACAGCAAGGATACAATCTTTAAACATAGACGGCCAGAAATAGCCAGCGCGCAACACCTTCTGAGCTGTGGCATACCCAGACATATGACCGCCACATGCTCCAGAGTGACAATCATTCAAAACTCTCTCAGCCTCTTCGTGAGTTAAACAACGTCGAAAAACTAAGTCTGCCCCCCGGCGATAAAGTGTATCTCCAATAATTCTGTATTGCTGGGATCGAAACCGAATTTTTCGACGGTCTTCCTTGGAAGCTTCAGGCCGAAAGGTTTGGGTTTGGAGATAGATGATTATATCCCCATACCACGGATCTAAAGTGCTAATAAGAAACAAAGATTCGTCCACAATGGACTCCTCTGCCACAGTCTCTGTGTCAGCACTCGGGAAATCACACATCAATTCCGCAAAAACTAAAGATTTCTTAGACTTGGACTTCTCGAACTCCAAGTCGAACTCTTGCAGGATAACAATCCATTTAGAGTACTTGCCCCCTAGCAGTTGTTTTGTCAAAATATAAATCATAGGGTTGCAATCCGAAATAACTGTAGTCTTGCGGAGAAGAATGTAGTGACGAAAACGCTGGACAGCTTGAACGGCTGCCAGGGCCAATTTCTCCACATGCGAATATTTTAACTCAGTGGGATTTAAGGTTCTACTAAGATAATATATCACATGCTCTGCTTTGAATTCATCTTCTTGAACTAACACCATTCCAATGGTGGAATGCGAAGCTGCGAGGTATAAGAAGTAGTCCTGGTTGTAGTTGGGAGGATGCAATAACGGTGCATGGGTCAACGCGTGTTTCAGTGCATCAAAAGATTGTTGGGCAATCTCGTCCCAAAAGAATTGTGCGTTCTGTTTCAACAACCGTGTAAAACCTTTAGTGACCTCGGCGTAGTTTGGGATGAATCGGCGTAAAAAGTTCGCTTTCCCTTGCAAACTTTGGAGTTGGCGCAAACTCGAAGGAGGAGGCAATTTGATGATAGCCTCGACTTTCGAGGGATCGACGCGAATGCCGGCTTTTGAAACAACAAATCCCAGCAATCGACCTGTTTCTATACAGAAAACACACTTGTGGGGATTCAACCGAATTCGATAATGCCTACACCTCATAAAGATTGCTCGTAGGTGGACAAGGTGATCAGCTCGTTGTAAAGAATGAGCAGGCAAATCATCGAGATAGGGTTGCACAATGTGCTTGATGTCATGAAATGCATAAGACATTGCCCGTTGAAAAGTAGCGCCGGCATTCTTAAGCCCAAAAGGTAATTTGCAATAAGCAAATGTCCCCCATGGACAAATGAATGCCGTTTTTGGTTGATCGGCAGGTAGAATATTGATTTGATTATAGCCTGAGAAACCATCCATGAAGGAAAACATCTCACTTCCGGCACAATCATCAATGATTTGATCGATATAAGGCGTAGGATAGTTGTCTTTTGGACAAGCTCGATTGATATCCCTATAGTCGATACAGATTCTTATTGTTCCTTGTTTTTTATTGACGGGAACAATATTCGATACCCAATCCGTTAACGGGATCGGATAAATGAAACCTGCTTTCAACAGCTTTTCGACTTCTGCTTTAATCGCAGCCGCTTTTCGAGGGTGAATCTGACGCAACCGTTGCCGAATGGGTTTAGCATCCGGGTAGGTTTTGATTTCATGAACAACAATGGCAGGATCAATTCCTGGCATTTCCTCGTAAGACCAGGCAAACACGTCGCGGAATTCTTGGAATAGGGCCTTGTAAGTTTGGATTTCTTCTTCAGTACATGCGGCACCTATATGAATGTTCTCCTCGATTCCGGGCTTCACTGAAATATCAATGGGAATAGTACGAGAAATATTCCCTAAATTCAGCTCTGAATCAGAATGTTTCGTTGGATCCTGAGCGTCTTTGACATATTCAGCGGTAAAGATAGATGAAAAATCATTTTCAAATGCATCATCCTTAGGTAAAAACGAAGATCTGTGATGGAGATCTTCCCATGGTAGATCATCTACACTTAGGATTTCGCGAAGTTGTTCGTCAGATGACACTTCTTCGGGAAACGTTATCCGTTCTAAGGGTGAGGTGAAAAGTGACTCTTCACTGACCACATTCATTTGGTCGGTTTCGGTTGAATGAAAGTCGGTAAAAGACATAAGAGCTTCATAAGCAATCTCATACGGACTCAACGGCATAACATCACCGAGTGAGTCTAGCTCAGAGTCAGAGGGAACATACCAAGGATCATCATAAATAATGTTTTCTGACGTGATCATATGAATTGTTGCAAACGAAGGGTCTGCATTGAGTGGAGGGAGAGGAAAAGTTCCCAGTAAACCGGAATCCTTAACTAAACCTACACCAATGTCCCTATAAGGGATTGTCGTTTTACCAACATGCTGGATAGTTTCTAAAGAGGTTGGGTCGGATGAAAAGTATGTCAGCTGATCAATAGTCACGATCTTACCGTTATGTGGAAACTTAATGACTCTGAAGACCGATGACACGACCGCTGTCATAGCATATGACCAACTTCGACCCAAAAGAAGGTTGTAGTCTAGAGGGGCATCAACCACTTCCACATCCAGACTAACGGTTTTACCTTCGACCCCTATAGGCAATTCTTGTAGAATACCAAACGGACGGAACCCACGGCCATCAAAGGCCTTAAGGATGGTGGGGGATTGGTTCAACGAAGGAGAACCAAGCGATCTCCAACATTGAATCGACATAATACACGTAGAAGCTCCCTCATCAATCACAGTCCGATGAATAGGCCTGTTTTTTACTATCACTGGAATTTGGAAAGCCATTTGATGGGGGAGACGCGGTGTACTACTTTCTAGATCAAAGATCATTAGGTTCGGGTCCTGAACATCGACAGCTCCAATAGCCGACAAAAGCAATTTTCGTTGCGCTGGACATGATTGCAGCACTTCGAGTGCCGACATTGCTGAAGGTGAAACAGCTAAGTCTTCAACAATGTTGTAATTCTGGGCTGCTCTCGCATGTGGATTGAAAGCAGACCTTCGAAGTACACCCTTGGCGGGCGGCTTAATCACTAAGTCTGGGTTAGGTTTTTCGATCTGTAGTGGATCGGAACCAGGAGCTGAGGTTGATGGGTTAGAGTGAGAAGATTCTGCTTCCTTACCATCAACAGGAGCCTTACTACCATAATCTTGCGATCGAGTCGCAATCCTGACATGAGACATCATCAAAATGGGTTCTTCACTGGCATTCGAAGAAGAACCTATCATCTTATTCTCCTGCTCTGGAAATGGATTTTTTAACACAGCAGGAGTGGGAGAACCTTTGACTATTTTCACTACCTCGGCCCGATGAGGGCAGTCTCTCGTAAAATGATCTTCTTCACAAATAAGACAAGGATATCGAGGTTTGCGTTTTTCGTCATTGGTTTCCGACTTTTCCGTTTTCTCCTTTGGAGCCTTGTCTGCTTTAGCCTTCTTCTTTCCTTTCTTCTTTCCACCGTTTTTTGATTTGGCCGTAGATGACTCTACAGCGTGAATGTCGGCGGTAAGTTCAGGAGGAGAAGACTCTCCTGTCGGAGAATCAGGCAAAGTGATAATTGGAGTATTGGAGGTCTTGGAAGACTTCTTCTTACTCTTCGTAGTCACGATACCAATCATACCATCAGCGGCATGAGATCCCGAAGGAGCAGCAGCGATTTGGTTTGACTTTGGAAGATCCGGAATTTTCTCGTGTAACGTACCCGACTGAGTGTAAACTAAGTCAAGGTATTGTGCCTGAGCAATGACTTGCTCCTCAGTAACTACTCCGGCCTTAGCTACATCTTCAGTAATTCTTGGTAATAATGATTTGACAAACCATTCAGCTAAGATTTGGTCCGGGATAAAAACTTTCACTAATCTTCTTCGACGTCTCCACTCATGGATGTGATCAGAAATGTACGTGGATGTCGATTGTTTTAGCGAAGTTAATAATTTTGTACCATTATCGTATCTGACTGGTAACTGAAAATGAGTTAAGAACGAGGTAGCTAACTGGCTAAAGTTGTAAAAAGAGGCCCGTGGTAACTCAATGTACCACTTGGCTGCGAGACCAATGAGTGTACGCTGGAAAAGACGTAAGCGGATGGAATCATCTGAGATGGAATTTGATGCACACCAGAGGTGGTAAGTCATCACGTGATTAGACGGATCCTCTCCAGACTTACCTTCGAACTTGGGTATATCGCTGGGCAACTTATTTGGCATTGGCGGCCAGAACTGAAGATATTGAATTGGATCGTTCGTTAGGCGCGTCAAGTCGGGTAAATCTAAAGTCGCAATAAACGGTAACTGCCGGTTAGGATCTCTAAAACTCTGAGTCACAATACCAGCCCCAGGAGGAGGATATCCAGGATAACTAGGAACAGGAGTCGCATTTGGGATATTATATCCTCCTGGAAAACCAGGATTAACCGGACCGTACTGGGGTTGCTGAGGTGGTTGATAAGTGTACCCAGGATACGGTTGATACTGGTAAACCGGTTGTTGGGCAGCTTGCCCAGGTTGATACTGTCCCTGGTACGGAGGTTGAACAAATTGAGGTTGAGTAGTAACAACCGTACTTGTACCAGGTTGGCCTGCAGGCATCTGGACTGTGGTTTGAACCGTGGGTCCAGACAACGGTACAGATGTCTGAGGCGTGGTTACAGGGACAGTAGAAACCGGAGCTGCCGATACTCCAGAAGTAAGCATGGTAGATGAAGCGGTAGTTGCTGCAGCCGTGTGAGGTGGAGTACCAGGTGCAATTGGCGGCTGAGTAACTACAGAAGTTACAGGGGTCTGAACACTTGACTGGACAGGTTGCGGTTGCTGGGGTGGACCAGGAACTGCAGGTTGTCCTGCTTGAGGTACCGACTGTATACTTGGTTGCGACATCTGTTGACCCTGTGACGGATCCCATGTTAACATTCCAGGGTATTGACTCGTAACAGGTTGAGGATACTGAGATCCATAGCCGTATTGAGGATAGGGTTGATAACTGTAAGGTGCAGTCCCATATGATTGCCCTTGAGGTGGTTGATAACCTTGACCAGGGTATTGACCCGTAGGTTGATAACCTTGAGGTAAATACGAATACTGGGGTTGACCTTGACCTTGAGGTTGGTATCCTTGAGGTTGATACCCTTGGGGTTGATACCCTTGGGGTTGCCATCCTTGAGGTTGCCATCCTTGAGGTTGATATTGATACTGAGGTTGACTTTGGGGTACATATTGAGGCTGGGGTTGATACCCTTGGGGTTGATACCCTTGAGGTTGCCCCCCAGTCACGAATGAAGTACCTTGAGGTTGCCCCCCAGGCATTAACGAAGGTTGCCCCCCAGGCGGTAATTGGCCACCTTGAGGTTGGTTAATGGGAGTTGAACCTGACATCATATAAACGTCACCTATACTCAATGGTACATTACCACTGTTTCCAACTAATAACCCATGATCAACGGGTTGAGGAGATGCTCCCGCAAAGGTACCAGAAAGTGATTGATACCCAGTAGGAACAGAAGGACCGCCATGTAAAAAAGATTCAGGACTTTGTGAAAACACAGATGAATGACCAGACATATTTACAGGAGAATGAATTCCTCTAGGTGGAACCGGAGTACGAGGTGTAGAAAAACCTACTGAGTTGTCTAAAAAATTGGTTAATGCAAGGTACCAAGATTCACTTCTAGGAGGACTGTAAAAGATGGATTCACGCTCCCTTAGATCAAGGGTAATTAGATCTTCAGAATCAGAAACGCCTATTTCTTCCTCTGGAACAAGTTCTTCTATAGCAATTAATCCAACAGGAAGATTTTCGGTGATAATTCTTTCTATTCTTGGTGAATCAGGAACACTAGGAGTTGGAGTAACAGGTTCGGAAATTTCAGGTTCTTCGCCTGTTTCACTGGCAGATGAAAAACTACCAGCAAGCTCAGAAACTGTAACTGCTTCGGGATTGTAACCTGTTTCTAAACTTTGGTAATCTGGATGGACTACCAAGGAAAACTCTCCTTCTTCAGGTGATCCTACTTTACTGCCACTAGGAGGAGTTACAAGGACCTTTAACCCTTCTAAATGACCCGGAATGTCTTCAGGAGATTCACCCCGCGATTTACGGAGTTTTCTTAACAAATCTATTCCGGTAACAATCTCAGGAGACTTGCCCCGAAGTCTACGGGACTGTCTCGGTAATTCCGCCACAATTAAAGATTTTAACTACAACACACGAAAACAAAGTAAAAAATTTCAAATCAAACCACCTAAAGTCTTCTAAAGAAGCAAACAAATTTGAAGCACACGCCTAAATAATCTAGAGCGTCAAACCACACACAAACAGTAGTCTTCCGGACCAAAAGCGCTAGTTGGTGATTAGGCCCAACCTCGCAGGATTCAGTACAGAAATGGTGGGTGGAACAGTTACCCCGGCAACCTGCTTAATGAATAGACTGGACCAAGTTTTCGGGCGGTGATCGCGGGTTTACCTGCTGGATCACCTGTTAGTGCCCATGGCCCAACTGTTCCCAACCAACTCCTAACTAAAAAACTACTTTGGAGAGGGTATAAAAAGACATCAAAGGGAAGGCCAAGGGGAGAGAGAAAGGAGAGCAAGATTATTATGCTGAGATTTTTCCCTTAGACCAGGTCTGAAGTCCTTGGTGCATTCTGCACTTCCCCCATTTTGCATAGGAAACCCTTGTTTCCATGTGTATTGGTGATCATTCATCCTTGACATCATCATTGAGTAAGACTTGGAAGGAGCTCTTGTTGGAGGCTGGAGGCTGGAACGAATCCGGGAGGAAGCTTGCTTGGAGCCTGCTGAAGGTGTTCAGGTGATATCTTTCCGATATATGTACTTTATTTGCCTTTATATGTAAAGAAACACGTCTTTGTTCCCGAATAATCTTTCTTTATGCTTATGAGATTCTTGTGTTGAATTCTTATGAAAGTGGTTACTTAAAGACTTTTTATAACTAACTTTATAGCATAAAGATGATTTATATATAAACTTCTATACATGTACTGTTGTGTTCTTTGATTTGTTTGTCTTGCAGGTCAAAGAAAGAAGAAGGGAACTCCAAGAAGGGTTTGCACCCTAACGGTCTTCTCGAACGTAGGACCTTAGGTATGTACCCTAAACATTAGAATTTGCTTAAAAGTAAAAAGATGGCTGTGTGTGTGTGTTTCTTTGTATAAGCAATTTTCAGTCTGGTAGAGTCTTAGCCCAAAGGACCCTAGGGGTACTTTCCCTTCAACCAGAATTGGCGACTCCGCTGGGGACAACACTCTTGTTGTTCCTAGTTTGGGTAGTCCTCAAGCCAATCAAGGCTCAGTCCCTCTGTTTGTTGGTTCTGACTGTCTGATATTTTCTTGAACTCCAAGCTTTTCCAGTTTTTCAGTTTGTGTTTTTTTATTTTTCTTGAAAGACTTCAGATACGCACTTTTTCTGGATTACAGAAGCGTATATACGCAAGTTGCACTAAGTAAACCCGCGTATACGCAGGTTTCCTTAGTTACAGTCGCGTATACACGCATTCTGCAAATAATTGCAGGCGCGTATATCACATAATTTTCAAGATTTATAATTTTTCTTTTGCTGAATGTTTGTCTGGTGGTTTGGGTCAGTTTAAAACAGTCAATTCCCAGTGACAGTTCTCTGTTTAACAGGGGGCATCTTGTTTCGAACTCTCTCTAGTTATAAGGAGTGCTAGTCTTGTTTTTCGTTGATTGCAAGCGTCATTGATTTTTGACACACAAGATTTCTGTTTAAGAATCTTGATTGCTCTGTTTCGGCAGAGTGGGAAGATTGTCTTCAAATCTTTGTGTCCATTTTGTTTTCATGACATTTGTGTTTGCTTAACGAAATCATTTATATGACCATTTACTCCTTTGTTTCGGGAAATTTGTTTGTTACCAGTTTCTTGAAACTTGTCTTTTGATATTTTGGACTTTCATTGCTGCTTTTGATTATCAAAAGCGTTTTCGAACACATTTTATTTTTGTTGAGTTTTCATCATTTGAAAGGTGTCAATTCACAAAAGTGTTTGGTGGCTTGTTTATCAATCATTAGTGTCAGTATTTTTGAGAGTTTTCCTTTGAAAAAGACTTTTTGGTTTGATTGAAAGAAAATCTTTTGAAAGTTTTTGAGTTTCGCTTTCTTAAACTTGCTTCTCATTTGATTTCCTTTTTTGCGAAGTGAAAGTGCTTTGTTTTTATCTTAAAACTTGTTTTTATTGTTTGGACGAAATGATTAGTAACAAATCATCTTCTATCTAAGCATTTCAGTGGCAAGACAAAATTTGGTAAAGCAGCAACTTTCCTTCTTTGTTTTTAGAGTAGTCTTTGAATCGTGCATCCACATTTAGTTCTTGCATTAGGGTAAGATTTGCATCTCTTTTTAGGCATATTTAGTTTTGTTAGTTTTTGTGAGTGTGAAGTCTGAAAAGAAAAAGGAAAAAATTTTGTTTATATTACAAGTGCCTTCTGAACCTCATAGAAATTGCTATTCATCGAAAACAAAAGTGCATATGCATGTAGCTAAGTTTTATTAATTTCTTTTGCGTCCATAAAACACCACAAGTTTCACCTCCATTACCTTTGACTTAAAGAACAGCCTAATAAAATCAAGCGCTTAATTAAAATCCACTAGAACTTTTTGTTTTAGTTATTACACCAACAAGTTTAGGATTTTAGGGCCTTGGATTAGGCGAGTGGAGAGTTAACTCTCCAAGGCCACACAAAACGTCAAACATAAGAGTCTGATTAAAGAGAGTAAATCCAATAGCGTTAGGAAGACCAGGAAAGCTCCGGATCTGGGAGTTAAGCACGAGGGTCTGTGAAGACAGGGAAGAGAGATACCCCCTCTCCTACTTGTCCGAACTTACCTCACGACTGTTCCGCCTGGCTTCTGCGACGAGTTGGTACCCATAGTTGCCTCTCCTAGGGATCTGCATAGGTGGCTGCGGAGGGGAATCCCGTGGCACCTGAGGTCGACGTTGTATCACTCTCGACAGTACTTCCGGAGGGCACCCTTGCGAAGCTTGGGGGCTTGCACCGGCGCAGACTGTTGTTAGGAGGTCAGCGTAACTTCCTCTGATACCTTCGCTGATAGGACTGGGCCCTCATCATCCCAGACTATCCTCGGAAGGCCCTTTGATTCACTTTCTCGTATTTTGGTGTCCGGTCTCAATCACCCGGAGCGGAAATACTTGAAAGTTGTTTGACTGGCTGTATCTTTAGGAACTTTATACTGTGTGCTCTGTGCTCCTAGTCGGCTTAGCTTTTAATTTTTTGAGTCTTTAGTTAGATCTTAACAAAAAATTCAAAGTGGCTGACCGGTCTCCAAGACAGTCTCGAAGACTTCGTGGTCTCTCGCCACCTAGTTTAGAGCCTTCTCCTAGAAGGCGCAGAGGGAATACTACCGGTGGGGTCCGTCCCACGCCGGTTGACGCATCGGGGATTGATCCTCCTCTCGGGGATATTAGCAGCCAAGCAAGGCCTGGTACTTTTGAACAAGAGAGGGACACTCCAGTCTTTTCTCAAGTTCGCTTTCAAGCGGAGAATAACGTAGAGGTAGAAGAACTTTCAGAATCATTAGTGATTCCAAATTCTCCACTACCATCTAGTTATCCAGACGTATTGCAATACGTTGGGCCTCCATTATATAGACCAGCGAGTCCAGGTTACGCTACGCGCTTACCATTTATAATCACTACTAGAAGCATGGCTTCCACGAGCGCTGTGACTATGCAGACCCCAACATCGGTGCAAGGGGGAGGAACCATTTCCATCCCCTCCGCTTCCTTGTTTGGATCGTTTGCTAGCACATCTTTGGTTGGGTCTACCTCCATTCCGTCCACGAGTGGAAATGCCCAAACCAATGCTTTTAGTACTGGTTCCTTCCTTTTTGGCACCCAATCACAGGGTATTCCGTCAGTTCCGTTCAGTTCCGCTACGTCCATGATGGGCGGATCGGCTTCATTTCAGGGTTTTCCTTTTGGAAGTGGTCATATCCCACATTCCAACCCAACGGTAGGATCCATGCCTTTTTCTTCAATAGGACAAAGCAACAATCCTTTCCAAGGTTGGAATAACCCTGGGGTTAGTAACGCAGGAACTGCGAATCCATTCATTGGCCAACAAGGAAGTAGGCCGTATTCCACGGTTAGCATGTTTCAAAGTATTCCTCCCCTCGCTTCGGCTTGGAACCCATATCAGGGGTTATCGACTCCTTACAATTCTTTAGGAGGAAACTTTGCAAGCTATGGAGCTTATACGGCAGGAGTTGGTCAAACTCCGAATTTTGCTGGACCACAAGGCTTGCCTTTTGGTTCAGCTGGTTCTATTGGTCACTTGGGGCAGCCTGGTGCCTCTCAAATCCCAGGACAATATTTTCAAAACTTTGGGAGTTCTGCCCAGTCTGGGTGGAATCCCTGTCACGCGGAATCTGTCAAGGGTGCGGACACGACTGACCTTCCTAGAAGTCTAAGACATTCTAATGACAAACAAGACAAAATGGAGTGATCTTTCTCTAAATACACCTTTTACAACATGAAAACTACAAGTGTTTAGGCTTACCTTATTCCAAAACGCTGTTGTTGAAGTCCGTTCTTGACGATCCGGATGAGCTCCTCCTTCAAGTCAATTCCTGCAACCACAAACAATCAAACAATTACCAAGCACTTGCATTTCATATAATAAAACATATATTCAACATGCAAACCAAGGAACACATGAAATAACTCATTAACACAAGCTATTGAGAAAAATAAACCAGTTTGTATTAATAACGAAACAAAGAAACTCTTACAACCTGGCCTTGGTGTTGTGCAAGTTCCTCCCAGGGTCCATCAAGGGTTTTCCTCTACTTTGACAAAGCTCACCCTCTCCCAAGTAGAATCAAGTGAAGACAATCTCTCCTCACAAAGGCTCTAATGGAAGACCTAAATCCTGCAGCATTTACCCAAAGAAAATGTATAGCTCCAACCTCCTCTCCTTCTGGCTCAATGCCTTTATTTATAGTGCTGTAAAGAGGTTATTCAGGTCCACTATCAATGGGATCATCCCCCTCTTTGGGTGGGATAGCTCCCTTATTGATGGGATAAGTTCCCCCTTAATAGAGATACATGAACCAACTGGAGGCGCATCCATTTCATCAAACCGACCTCTAGAATGTTCTAGAAGTAACCACAAGTAACTTTTTCAAGATAAAACTCGCGCATTTTGCCTTTTACAGAGGGATGCACCTGTCCCTTAACATACAGAGCGTCCATGGACGCATATTTTGTGAACAAGGTCAGCGTCCCCGCATGTAAGGCTAGAGAGAACCTGCGACCCCAGAGATAAACATAGTTTTTACAAGACTTTCTCTCTTCTTTGAGTTTGAGATGGATAACAGAGGCATGAGACTTGCCTAAGAGGGTAGCATGACTGTTGATTTGAGCCATACTAACTGTAAGTAGTCAAGGTGACATTTTTTAGTGTAACAATCCCCTAGGTCCTCCTAGGCTTCCTTTTCTGGCAACGTTAAACTTGCCAGATCTCACTAAGCTAACGAACGACCCTATCAGATACAATCCGGCCTGGCCTCCGGTCCCAACCAAACTCCCTTCGGACATACCAAAATTCGAAGGGAAGAGTGGTGAAGATCCGGGCGATCATGTAACCACATTCCATTTGTGGTGCTCATCTAACTCCCTCATCGAAGATTCGGTTAGGTTGAGACTCTTTCAGCGCACCTTGACTGGTAATGCGGCTAAATGGTACATAGAGTTGCCAGGGGGCAGCTTTACATCGTTCGCTGACTTAGCCAATATCTTCTTGAATCACTTCCAGTTGCCTGTCCGCTATGATGCCGGAACTGAACTTCTGGCTACCTTTCGTCAGGATAAGGCAACCCACATTTCTGATCACATACAGGAATGGAGACGGAGAAAAAGGCTCATTAAAGCCGAAATCCCTCCGGAGTACCGTCTAGAGTGGTTTTTGAAGTCTTTGCAACCTGAGATCTCCAAGGATGTCTCCATGTCTGGGGTCTATTCTGAGGAGCAAGCCATTTTCAGGGCCCAGCAATTAGAACTGATCTACTCTCAGTCTGGGATCCTCCAAAAGTACTTGCCAGATGCTCCTGGATCTAAGGTTGATTTAGCTAAGCCAAAGCCAGGTCCTCACGCGGATGGTATCGTGGGGTCAGTAGACTCGACTACAGTGAACTTGTTGAATCAATTGCAGCAGTTGTCATTACAAACTGCTCCTAACAACCAAGTCACAATGTCTAATCCTCCCGCTTCCCAAAATTCTTCCATTAACGCCGTCCAATCCGATAACCCCAAAGGAAATCAAAATTCCAATGGGAAAAAGAAAGGACGTGGTAAAAAGAAGAACTCGGATGGGAAGCCCGATGCAAATAAATCCGGCAACAACGCTGGTGGTGGTAAGGGTGAGTCGAGAAAGAAAGTTAAGTTTCCTTGCAAGTTATGCAGTGGGGACCATCTAACTCACCTTTGCCCTAGAATCGAGGACGCTCAGCGCTTGTTAGGACAGCAAGGGACTTCTAGTTCGCAAGCTGTGTTGACTAACCCGTTTCCCCAAGGGCAGCAACTTCTTGCTGGCGCAAATTCGAATCCTGGGACCTCCTCAGGGGGCAACCAGGAAGGGGAAAAAGCATCAAATGTTTTTATGATGGGTTCAAACGTTAACGTGACTACTCGGTCTCGTGATTATGTTGAAGCCGAAACATCTAAGGATAAAACGGTTCCCGGAAGTAATGACCTTCATATTGAGCGACCTCCTGTTGAGACTGTACCTAGGATACCGAAAGGTTCCGCCAAACGCGCGACAATTAACCCCAATGCTAGAGCTGCTCAAAATTACTCCATTGTGGAGGATTTGGCTCAAAGCCCATGTGCTATGTCCGCTTTGGAAGTTCTCCAGTCGTGTCCGTCTCAGAGAAGTGCTTTACTCTCCGCCATTGGAGCAGTCGATCCAGCTAACTCTCTAGTGCTCTCTTTTGACATGTCAAATGTCAAAAAGAGACTCCCTCATCATATGGCTTTTCAGGTAAAGTCAACATACCGGAAAATCAATATTTTTTGCACCGTTATAGATGAAGGAGCTTCCACATGCGTCATGTCCATGTCATGTTGGAAGGCTATTGGTTCACCTTCGGTTGTTCCTTCACCAACCGTCTTAACTACATTTGATGGCCATTCTCACAAGCCGCATGGGATTATCCCGGCCTTTCCTATATGTGTTGGAGGGAAGGTCGTTAATATCGAAGTTGAAGTCGTAGATGCTAACCTAGACTATAATCTCCTATTAGGAAGGAACTGGGTGTATGAGATGGAAGCCGTTGTTTCGACTCTGTTTCGTGTCATTTGCTTTCCTCATGAGGGGAAAATCGTTAAGGTTGATCAATTGGACTATGCTCCAATCGATCCTCAAGCAACCTCCGACTCTACTGTTCCTTTGGTGGATAACCCTCGCCCGCCGACTGAGAATTTAGGAGTAGGGATGTATTCCTCATTGATGGGTACGTTTGATCTTCCCTCTCCTTTTGCAAGAATCAATGCTATTTCATCATCCAAGGAATCTTCTCGAGAGGAGTTCTTCCGAACTCATCATTTTTCCGACCCTTGGACCTTGCCTTCACCTACGACCACATTAGTTGAAGGGCAAGTTAATGGAATGGCGTTTCCTATATCTGCAGCTGAGCTTAGATATCAGGCTATCGTAGACTCTGCAGATAACCATTCTACTCCTTTTTCCGAAGAGGAGTTAGATGGTCATGTGGCCCCCGCTTGGAGCTTTGATTCTAACTCTGCCTTGGACTGCTTAGATTCGGTTCTACCTTCTGAAGAAGCAATCCTCGAAATTATGATGGGTATAGATCGACCTTGGGAAGACTTACACCATCGCTCATATTTTCTTCCTCCATTGCAGGAAGTAGAATCTAGATTCTCCGAGCTCGTTGGTAGTGATGTTTGTATGGTATCGAACCCTTTGGCTCCAACACACACACGTGTTGAAGGTAATATGTCGGTAATCTCAAAAACGATACCTATAAACATCTCTAAGAATCCTAACATCATCGAGAATATCTTCATCGGAAGTGAGTGTTCCCCTGAAGAAATTCAAATTTACACCGACCTATTCAAGGAATATCGTGATGTATTTGCTTGGTCTTATGAGGAAATGCCCGGCATTGATCCTTCTATAGTCCAACATGAGATCAAGACGTACGAAAACGCAAAACCGATTCGTCAAACGCTTCAGCCGGTTAACCCTAGGAAAGCAGCGGCTATCAAAGCTGAGGTTGAGAAGCTGCTAAGGGCGGGTTTTATATACCCTGTTCCTCTTACGGATTGGGTTTCGAATCCAGTCCCTGTGGACAAAAAGCAAGGAACAATCCGCGTATGCATCGATTTTAGGGACTTAAACAAGGCTTGTCCAAAAGACAATTACCCCACGCCATTTATTGATCAAATTATTGACGAGTGTGCGGGTAATGAGATTTTCTCCTTCATGGATGGTTTCTCAGGTTATAATCAAATCTCTATTCGTCCTGAGGATCAGCATAAGACTGCATTCATATGTCCCTGGGGTACCTTTGCATATCGAAAGATGCCCTTCGGTCTTAAAAATGCTGGAGCCACCTTTCAGCGGGCCATGTCTTACGCTTTCCATGACATCAAACATATCATCGAGGCATACTTAGATGATCTCGCTGCTCGTTCTCGAAAGAGAACTGATCATCCTAGTCATCTTCGATTAGTCTTTGAGTGATGTCGTTTTTACAAAATCCGGTTGAATCCTAATAAGTGCGTTTTTGCGGTTACATCAGGTCGGTTGTTAGGGTTTATAGTTTCCAATGAAGGGATTCGGGTTGATCCCTTCAAGGTTGAGGCAATAGTTCAGTTGCCTCCCCCGTCTTCAATTCGTCAACTTCAAAGTCTTCAAGGGAAGGCCAATTTCTTAAGAAGGTTTATAGCAAACTACGCCGAGATCACTAAAGGGTTCATGCGTTTGCTACGGAAAGGAGTTCCATTCCTGTGGGACGACTTTGCGCAGCGGTCGTTTGATGCTTTGAAAAAGGCATTAGTCTCTGCCCCGCTTTTGAGTCCACCGGATTATGGTAGAGACTTCCTTTTATATCTCGCTGCAGCAGAATCTACCATTGGTATGGTTCTAGTTCAGGAAGACGATGCTCTTGTCGAGCACGTGATTTATTATTTGAGCCGAGGCTTGATAGGCCCTGAACTCCGCTATTCTCCAGTTGAGAAGTTGGCCTTGGCAGCGGTCCATGCTGTCCAGAGGCTCCGTCATTACATTTTGCTACGCAAAACTTTTGTCTTAGCGGCAGTCAATCCATTCCAATTTGTCCTCAGTAGGCGAGTGATTGGGGGCAAATATAATAGATGGATAGTCATTTTACAAGAATTCGACCTCGAGTTCTTGTCCGCCAAGTCTAAGAAATCTATGGTCTTCGCGGAGCTAATTTTTGAGCTTCCTTGTGGAGAGGATGTTGTTTATGAGGAAAGTTTACCTGACGAACATATATTCCTCATCTCTTCACAAGACCCTTGGTATGGAGATATCATTGTTTATCTCCAGACTTCGAAGTTTCCCTCTACTTCCTCCAAGGATGAACGTCGCAAGTTACGTCACCTGGCTAAAAACTATGTTATCATTGGTGACACTTTATACCGTCGAGGGGTTGATTCAATTCTTCGACGTTGTTTAACCTTAGAGGAAGCAGAGTCTGTTCTTAATGATTGCCACAGTGGAGCTTGTGGTGGTCATCTATCCGGGCTTGCTACAGCCCAGCGCATCTTACGTGCCGGCTACTTTTGGCCTTCACTCTTTAAGGACTGTGTGGAAGCGGTAAAACGCTGTCACCCGTGTCAAATTTTTACTCACAAGATGCGCGCGCATCCAGCTCCCCTTTTTCCCGTTGTCACCGTCGGTCCCTTTACTAAGTGGGGTATTGATTTTACGACTTGTAATCCGCCTTCAGCGGCAAATCACAAGTACATTATCGTGGCTGTAGACTACTTCACGAAGTGGGCTGAAGCCATGCCTACTTATAAGAACGACAGTGACACGGCAGCTTTGTTTCTTTTCAATCAAGTTATCTCAAGATTCGGTATCCCAAGAGAGATTGTCACTGACCATGGCAGTCATTTCCAAAATCAGCTAATGTCCGAATTGGCTTTTAAATTAGGTTTCCGTCAGGAGCATTCGTCCCCTTACTATCCTCAGGCCAATGGACAGGTCGAGGCGGTCAATAAAACTCTTAAGACGATACTACAACGGACAATCGATAAAAATCGGTCCAATTGGCACATTATGTTGTATCCGGCTCTTTGGGCATACCGAACCTCCGTTAAAACGGCTACTGGTTTTACTCCTTTTCAGTTAGTTTACGGGATGGAATCTATCTTTCCGGTCAAATGTGAAATTCCATCTCTGAGATTGGCTGTCGAGCTTCTTCCTGAGACTTCGAGTCTCGAGGAGCGCCTGGTTCACCTGGAACATCTCGATGAGCAGCGTCGAGATGCCGCCACGACGAATGAGGCCCATAAGAAAAGGGTCAAAACTCAGTATGATAAGTCTGTCCGACCTCGTGTCTTTTCTGAAGGTGACCTTGTCTTGGTCTATGACCAAGATAAGGACGCCTTGGGGGCAGGCAAATTCAAGCCTATGTGGTACGGTCCTTTCATTATCAAACGAGTCTTAGAAAAAGGATCGTATGAGTTAATTGATTTCGAAGGAAACAAGTTGGCGGAGCCCCGAAATGGGCTCTATTTAAAGAAGTATTTTGCTTAGTTTTACCAGGCAATGGCTTCTTTGTATTTTATGTATATTTGTACATATCTTATCGAGCGTTTCCTGATATCAGCACTTTTTGGGTCTGCTTTGGCAGGTGTTGATGGATGATTTGGTTTATTTTGGATTCGCCGATGGTGCTAGTCGGCACACTCGGAATCTTGCTTCCGCAGCTTGGGTACTTTATTACCCAACTGGTCAGTTGATGACATCGAGAGGTGTGTGTATCGGTCCTGCTTCAAACAATATGGCCGAGTATACAGCTGTTATCAATTTACTATCCGAGGCAATCTCTTATGGGATCGACTCGTTGGTAGTGTATCTTGATTCTCAATTGATAGTGTCTCAGTTAAATAACATTTATCGGGTTAGAGATCCATCATTATATCGCCAATATTTAAGGGTGAGGTTGTTGCAAAGATCATTTATTTACATTAATTATTTGCACATTCCAAGATCTCAAAATTGGTTAGCTGATTCTATCGCTAATCAAGCATTAGACTGGCATATCAATCATTCATCATCATAAAATCATGCATCAAAAAGTCAAACTGTATATATATATATATCGCAAAGCGTCTCGAGTGTACATATGTGTGTCCAAAATATACAAAATTGGGACTCAAATGCCCATAATCATGTCAGGCATATCTAATGCCTCGGCTCTGGATGAGCAGCTAAATAACTAACTATAGCAGTGGCCACGCGCCGAAAGACGCGAACCCAGTCACGTGGCATCCCAACCACATGACGCTGCATATCTGGAGGAAGGTCCTCTATCTCGGCCATCGGTACTTGGTAGCTCAATCTCGCCAAGTGTCGCTGGACGTTGTTGAGGGTCCTTTCCGCATTCGCAGCCTCCTCTTCGGCTCCTCGGCCACGCCGTCCATGCCGTGGGAATCCATCTGGTCGCACGGGCCCAATGTCTGGAACATGATCATCATATCAGTCATTTGAATCTCATCAAAAAATAATATATTTTTCAAAGTTCATCATTATACTTGAAAAATCCTAAAAATCATAAAATCATAAAAAATCAAAAAAATCTTACCGATCTCGCCCCATGCTGCATCCGGTGGCAACACTAGATCAGGATCTCCTCGGAAATCCAGTCCAGCATAGGGGTAGTCATCTATGGCGATGATCTGTTGCTCCCACCAAGCAAAAAAGTCATCGTCGAATGCATTCCTGGGCACTTCCCCACCCCCCAGACGTTTCATCAAGTCAGCCCACCGGCCCATGCGTGGATCACGTGGACTACTGATGGGAACTGCCACCCTGGGGCGAAGTGCTGGAACCTTCTCAAAGAAAAAAGTGCATAAAATGGTTCCGTACCCAAAGTTTTTGGTCTGTCCCCTCCTGATCGAAGCAAGCTGTTCTTTCATGTTGGCAAGTAGAGGAGTACACCAGTCAAACACCGTGGTGAGACAGTCCACTGCTACGCTCATGTTTACCCGTGATGCCTGATGTAGCGAAGATGATCCGTTCACTCGAGCTATGGTGAACAAGATTATCCGCAGTGACAAACTCGCCACGTGTGGGATCGAGATTTGACTCCCGACCTTCCGATGACCTGGGCAGTAAAGTTGTACATAGTCGTCTACGCTGAGACTATTCCGGGTCCTGCCCCGGGAGTGTACTACCTCTCCCCTTCGGGAAAGGCCCGTGATGAAATATATATCTTCCACTTCTATCCTGAGTGGCATCTGATCAATCATAAAAGCTTCTTCCTCGACATCCCAATAATCAATAAGTCTCTCGAGCAGACGCACATTTGCTTTCATATTCGGCAACTTGAAGAATTTTAACAATCCGCATCCCCGTAAGGCATCTAATGCCTCATCATTGTCCATAACTTCATTATCTACAGCTGAGTGCTCTCTTTCACGCCATGTGAGAGTCATCCTGGAAGAAAAAATCATTTTCATCCATTAGTTTTATGTATAAAAAATTTTCGCTGCGCACACGCGGTTTACCCTCTACACAGTCGCGTGTAGGGCCGTCGTATACGCGATTTATATACATCCAACCCGCGTGTACGCCGCAGAGCGATTTTTTGCAAAAATCTAACGGTGAAACATTAATTAAACTTCCTAAAAACTATCACAATTGATTGCAAGACAAGTTTAGTGCTTACCTGAAAGTTTTCGGCAAGTTTGAACGGTGGAATAAGTCACGGGGAAAGTTTGCTCCTTTTGCTCTACAATTTGCTCTCCAAGTCAAACGGTGAAAATGGTAAGTCCAAAATTTCTTTTTATAAGTTTTGAAAATGCAAAATTTTTTCAAAATTTTATTTTGTTTGGTTTCATGTCACTTTTAACTTGGGAGCTTGGAATGTCGAGATTGAGTTGTTTTTCAGGAAATTTTTGGACATTTTTCGACGGTTCGAGACGGTTCCATGACTGCTGACCCGTCATGGCAGGTATCGTGTTCTCACTGGCATATAGGTTAGGGACACCATTTTTCCGTTGCATTATGCATACTAGCCTCCATTTGACCGATGCATCTGCCGTAGGGTCGACCCCATCATGTTATGGTTCGCAAGCCATTTTCACTCGCCGATTCTTTAAATCATGACATGATGGTAGAGCCATCCTTTTACATGGGCATCCTAGTTAGCACCTCACTGACATTTGTTGCCCATGCTGCTTCGTTTTGAGTAGGCTCGGGAGTCCTCTGTAGTCCCGCCATGACTTATGCGTTGAAGACTCATTCTTCTTTGCTTCTTCGTTTCGTTCTGGCCTTATACCCCAGAGGCTCCTATGTGTGTTGAGTTGTACTTCTGCATTGCATGTTGACCATTTGCACCTTTTGGCCTATAGCCGGCTTCACTTGGACTCGTGTTTAAGCCCACTTTTGACCATGACGTCTGCAACAATCAACCTTGCATACCCTTGACCTCTGCAGCTTGACATACCCAGACCCGTGGAAGGGACATACCTCTGAGTGTCACTGACCAGTTTTTCACCTCCCTGCATTGAGCATAGGAACGTTCCTTTCCCAGGAACTAGATCATCTGTTTCACCGACACTCGTTCTTTCCACTGTACCATAGCATTCTTTTATTCTTTTTCCGGCTTATCAGAAAAAGACAAAAAAATTAAATATTCCAAAAAGAGCGGGAACAGGGACATTATTTCCATTTATTGTTGGCAGCTAGAGTCAGTCGTGTCGCCCTTGAACAAAGCACTCAAAACAAAGTCTCCTCCGCATGGGTGGGATTTAGTTTGACTTAGGTAAGCCATAGCCTTGTTATCGAGTCAGTTCTCCCCCGATTGGTTATCTCTTCCAATCATATGGAGGGTTCGTTCGTGCCTCCTGCATGACGAACTTATACAGATTCATTATATGCTGCCACATAGTCACATTGAGTCGTGCTTTTGTTCAAGGGAAGTTAGCCTGAGTCGGCCTTTCTGCGGTGTCTCTTGACTCATTTTTCAGTCGGCCATCCCTGGTTGTCAGTATCATGTCTATCATCACATCAGTTATATTGGTCCTTCACTCGTGCCGGTTTGAGAAGGTCCCCATTGACTTCTTGCTGGCGGGTCTTGTCCTTATCGACGACGACACATTGCTCTGAGGGCAGACCTAGAGACCGCACCCTGGCCCTATTTTCATTATTGATAGGTCACCTTGTGCTCAGCATCGATCAGTATCATGGGTCTTTGACTGAGTGGTTTCCCTTGTGTTCGACATCAGCATACATTATCACACATTGGGATTCGTGCAGTACCTTGGTTTCCATTTGACCCTATTGGTGGATACCTCGCCTCTGTGTCAGCTTTCATTATTGGTTGGTTCAGAGGGTTTCTGCCGTGCGCTAGCCACATCTTGTGTACGCCGGAAACGTACTTCGGTTGGGTTACTACATCTTTTTCGTCCGATTCCTTCCACATTATTGGCCTACGGGTTACACTCGCGCTAGATTGATGGAGGATGCCTTAATGCCTTCCTTCTAGCGGATCTTTCCCTATCGACTCCGACTCATTGCTCTGGGGCAAAGATCTAGAGTCCATTTGGCAGTACCTTGGGGTTTGCAGTCATTAGTGGCAGATTCCTCGCTATCGACAGTGGGAAACCATCATTGTCTCCTGATTGATAGATTCTTACAGGTGTTCGACTTCAGCTCATCTATTCACACTTGTTAGATTGTACTGGGTACCTTGACGCTCATTATCATTATCGGTGAGTAGTCTCGCGTTTGTTAACGGTATACATCAATGACCGGTAATCAAACGATTTCTCACATGGTCGACTTCAGATCATTTATTCCCATGGTGTAGAAATGTACCACGGCGGTCGGTGAAGACCTCAGGTTGTATCAGCATTCATTGGTTCACTTGACAGTTGCTCCTGTTGCTGCTAGTTGATACCACTCCACCTTATATGTTGCAGTCAGTCATAGCGACATTCTATATGCTGGCACCTGAGTTTGCAGTGTAGTACCATCCTATTCCATCATGTTCAGTTGGTACCTTATGGGATCAGTCTTTGATTTCAGTGATCCGTTGCATCTTTCAGCATCATTGACAGTTTTATATGTGATATTCAGACATGTACTTACTCATTATGATCAGATGATCCATTATGTATTTTACAGTCATTTATACTTGTATACTTAGTGGATCCGCTTGTACTTGATATGCGGACATGCTTTACTTTTCCTGAGCATGGGTATGCCCGCCTCAGACAGTGTTTCTTTCTGATCTCCTTTCGGTGGCTTGGCAGGCTGAATTCTGGTGAAGTCCTCCTCGGTTTTTCGGCAGAGTTCCTTTCCTTGTACTTACTTAATATATTTCGGCCATCATGTTCCCCTTCTGACCTCATACATTAGGGGGCATCTGTTATAGCTCCAAATCTCACTCTTATGGTTTGTGATGCTGCACTTATGGCCTAGGGCAACCCCTCCTTCCAGACCTGGTCCAAAAATTTAAAAAACAGTGTTTTATTCCATATACGCGACTTTGCCCTGTGTTAAACGCGTGTACACGCGGGTCTGTCATACCCAACCCGCGTGTATCTGTTAAAACACTTAAAAAAAATATAATTTCCTCTTTTTCGGGCGGTGATCGCGGGTTTACCTGCTGGATCACCTGTTAGTGCCCGTGGCCCAACTGTTCCCAACCAACTCCTAACTAAAAAACTACTTTGGAGAGGGTATAAAAAGACATCAAAGGGAAGGCCAAGGGGAGAGAGAAAGGAGAGCAAGATTATTATGCTGAGATTTTTCCCTTAGACCAGGTCTGAAGTCCTTGGTGCATTCTGCACTTCCCCCATTTTGCATAGGAAACCCTTGTTTCCATGTGTATTGGTGATCATTCATCCTTGACATCATCATTGAGTAAGACTTGGAAGGAGCTCTTGTTGGAGGCTGGAGGCTGGAACGAATCCGGGAGGAAGCTTGCTTGGAGCCTGCTGAAGGTGTTCAGGTGATATCTTTCCGATATATGTACTTTATTTGCCTTTATATGTAAAGAAACACGTCTTTGTTCCCGAATAATCTTTCTTTATGCTTATGAGATTCTTGTGTTGAATTCTTATGAAAGTGGTTACTTAAAGACTTTTTATAACTAACTTTATAGCATAAAGATGATTTATATATAAACTTCTATACATGTACTGTTGTGTTCTTTGATTTGTTTGTCTTGCAGGTCAAAGAAAGAAGAAGGGAACTCCAAGAAGGGTTTGCACCCTAACGGTCTTCTCGAACGTAGGACCTTAGGTATGTACCCTAAACATTAGAATTTGCTTAAAAGTAAAAAGATGGCTGTGTGTGTGTGTTTCTTTGTATAAGCAATTTTCAGTCTGGTAGAGTCTTAGCCCAAAGGACCCTAGGGGTACTTTCCCTTCAACCACTTTTCCTTTCTTCACCATCTTTTCAAACGTTGTTTCCTATGGAGGTTTCCTGAAATTGAGCAATAGAGATTATCGGAGAAACACACAGAGCGAAAATAACAATGAAAATGCAATGACACAGTTAATTCTTAAAGATGACAAGGAAGAAGCTTTTATTTGAAAATATGTATGAAAGATATCAAATCTCGTTGATCCGTTTTAAACTTTAATGTCATTAAAACTCCTTAACTACGCACTAAGGTCTTTTCATTATTTCCTTTATGACTCATTTAAACCATTGCATCGCAAATTGGTAAGTGATACTTCAAGTTGACGCGTTAAAAGGGTGCGATGTTGATGATGCCATTGCGATTAATAGTAATTATCGAAATATCACAATATTAGTTAAGGGCCACTTCGAATTATCTTAGTATTTTGTGATGTGCGATGCGAGTGGAATACCTTTTATCCTTTTGAGCACATTAAGCTTAAATGAATAATTATTGCATAAAGTAGTTGTTTACTATGTGTCAAACCTAATTTAAGTTATAACGGTTTTCATAATTCTATTGGGTTCAGATCACATCGCATTTTGCAACTTTTTAATGTTCCACAAGTTTGGGATTTGTGTAAAAGTTGTGATACGATGAGTGTTTGACTTATCATATCGCAATATTGGAAATCGCATATCCTTAAGGTTTTGCTTGTTTGTGCTTTTATGAATGTCGCTATGCGATTGCGATAGGTATTTTATTTCATAAGAAATGCTTTAAGCCTTAGTTTTAATGAAAATTCCAATGATACCATAAGTCTACTACAGTGATTCTTTTATTGCAATTCGCAAATCCCGATTGTCAATTAACCTTTGTTATGCAAGGTCCAGCGATTTGCGATTAAGCGAGAATGCCTAGTCACAAAGGGATTTAGGCTTGATATCTTGAGTTTAATCAAAATTTTATTTCTAATAGTTAAAAAAAAGGAAGCTCTCATTTGCTAAGTTTAAAAAAAAAAATTAAAGGGTCCCCATTTATTATAAATATTAACTATTAAATCAATAAATGGGGGGGTGTTGAATAGTACAAAAAATGGATACATGGCTCTTATGATTGAGCTAGTAGATATTGAGCCATCCTCTTTCGAGGAAGCAGTAGAGCAGCCAGTATGGGTTGATGCAATGGTGGAGGAGTAGGAATCAATTGTGAAGAACAGTGGTTTGGAAGTGGTCCCAAGGCCAGCAGACAAATCAATTTTGGGATAAAGATTTATCTTCAAGGTGAAGTAGGCAGTCGAAGGACGCCTAAAAAAGTACAAGGCCAGATGTGTGGCCAAGGGGTTCTCTCAAGTGGAGTGGATTGAATATGAGGAGACATTTGCTCCTATAGAAGGGTTCTCATCCATAAGATCAATCCTTGCTTTGGCTATGCAGATGGTGTGGAAGATCCACTAGATGGATGTCAAAATTGCATTCCTCAATGGAGTTATTAAGGAAGATGTGTATATCGAGCAACTAGAAGGCTTCGAGAATTTTAATGGAGAGTCTCATGTGTGCATACTCAAGTGAGCATTGTATTCTCTCAAGCAAGCACCCCGTGCTTGTTACACCAAGATCAATAACTATCTCACTAGTTTGGGCTTCACTAAAAGTTAAGCAGATGCAAACCTCTATCATACTTTTGTAGAATGTAAATTGTTTATTATTGTTTTATATGTTGATGACTTGATCCTTACTAGTGATGAGTAGTTGATTAGATCTTGTAAGAAGGACCTTGAAAGAGAATTTGAGATTAATGACATGGGTCTCATGCACTACTTCCTTGGATTGGAAGTATGGAAAGGTGATGGGGAACGATTTTTCTCTCAGGGAAAGTATGCAAATGAGATACTTTAGAGGTTCCGCGTGGACAAGTGCAAACCCATGGAGACTCCTCTAGTGACCAACTATAGGAAAGAGGATGCCACTTCAGGTGAGGAGGTGGATGTGACTGTTTACTCGAAGTTTGGGGGTTCACTCATGTATCTTGTGAACACATGACAAGACATTTTTTATGAAGTCAACTAGTTGATTCAAGTTATGGTTAGGCCAACCAAATTGTTTTGGAGGCAAGCAAAGCATGTTCTATGGTACCTCAAAGGCACTGCCCAGTGTGGATTCACCGATGCATATTGGGTAGGAAATCCATTATACCTGAAGAGTACATTAGGTGTAATTTTTAGTGTTGGGTCCACAATAGTTTCTTGGTACAATAGGAAGCAGAGATCAGTGGCACTCAGCTCAACAGAAGCATAATACATGGCTACAATTCAAGCATCATGTGAGGTGATCTGGATGAGAAAGATACTTATTGGCTTGTTTGGTCAAATGATATATCCTACTGTGATTTACTGTGATAATCATAGTTGTATCAAACTCTTTGAAAATAATTTTTTTCACAATCGGTCCAAGCATATTGATATTTGGTATCACCATCTATGGGATTTTTTGCAGAGGCATATTATGTTGTTGTAGTACATTCTAATAGAGGAACAAGATGCTGATATTTTGACAAAGGATTTTTCAAGAGGCAAGTTTGAGTTTCACAGGTGCAGGATAGGGATGGTTGATAATCCCTTTCTTTCTAAGAGGTAGTGTTGAAAATGCAGCAAGAAAATATGTTTTTGACTTTGCCTTGGTCAAACCATATTAAAATTTGAATTTCTATTTCAAAAAATTCTTGGAGGTAGTTAACTGAGGTGACATGGAACTTGTCACTTAGTTAACTTAGTAAATTTGATTCAAGGAAACTTGATTTTAGTTAAGGATGTTTGGTTGCTAATTTTTATCAAACTATTTCAGTTAATTTGAGTTATTATTAGTTTAACTAGTTCTAACTGTCTGAAGAACTAGTGGAGGTCAAGTTATGGAAGTGGAACTTTAACCACACTCAGTGATCAACCAGTTAACTAACCAATCAACCCAAAATAATTATTGCATGCAGAGAATTCGAGTTACCTAGTTGAGATGGAGATTCCAAGGTAGTGTATTATCAGTTGTAGCATATTCCAATGTGTACAGGTGATGCATATAGTCAGAGAATTACCTAAAGAAATTATGCAATTCTAGAGTGTGAAATTCCTAAAAAATAGGGGAAATTTCTGAAGGGAATAACGTAAGGAAATAGGAGCTTGGAGGGCTTGAAAATTGGTTATGTTTTGGCCAGAGTCAGTTGGTCAGGTAGAGAGATAGACTATACACTTGTAGGTTGTGCTCAGGCTTTAGCAAGCATATGCATTCATCTCTATTCTTTTTCAATGCAATATAGATAGGAAGGGGTTTTGAGCAGTTGCTTTCCCCTAGATAAATATTTTTGCATGTTTGATGTTTCCTTTTTTATGTCTATGATTTGTGTTTTAGATTGTGAATTAATGTCCACATAGCAGTAGAGTAGCTTCGAATCTTGTGATTTAGTAAATTTCATGAGCAATTTCGAATCTACACATTAATTTGTACATCATTAGGAAAGTTTATTGCATTAAGAGTCATTCAATTATCAACATTAACCTTAGTCATTATATCATAATGAATTTGATTTTCAAATGGATTAGACAATTTGCTCAGGCTAACCAATGTGCCACTTAATTTCTGACATGATTTACTAATTATTGATCCTATCGTGGATAAGCCATCAGATCCCATTGGATCACAAGAGAGACTCTATCGATCTCCTAAGTTTCCATCTGATATGGCATAGAAATCATTCGATTAAAAATTTGTTGACTGTTGGATTCCATGAGATGGAAAATGTGTTGTTAATAGTCGCCTATCTTGCGATAAGATGTGACTTGTCAGCCATTGGATCATACAAATGTAATTCGTTTGATTGGATTGAATTAGGCTGAGAATTTTAACCTTTGTGTAATTCATTTCATAATAAGAAACCTAAACCATTGATTGATAGTGAAAATTAAAGAATTAGGAAACTTAATAAGGTTTCCTTTTTTGTCCATTTTTTCTTGCCATTTAAATTATGAGGTGCCAAAATGGGTGTTAACATAGTCTGTCTTTTATTTTTGTAGTAATATTGCATTATTTTTAGTGTTATAAAAGAACAAAACATCCTTATGATTCAAAACCATTTATGTTTTTATTAAAGAGAAAAGACAAATTAATGTAGAAAAATAAAAAACCTAATCTATCCCATAAAATGAGTGAAAATCCTTTGCATCTTAATGTCCCATCTGACCAACAACAAGAATGACATCATGATTAATCATACAATATCCTAGTATAAAGGTTGATGAGGTCAATCATTATTAATATATAAGACATTCTTTTATTCCCTTCAGTCTACAGGGGTCATTATGGTAATTAATTAGGTCACACTAATCATAACTTAATATGTGTCTCATCTTTCATTTAAGCAATTCAAAACCATATATAAAAGATTGCATTCTTATAGTTACTAATTAAGAAATTATAAAAATTATGGTACTAGTTTTAGAAGCACAAGCATGACATTCATTTCAGAGTAAAGTTCAATTAACACTATTGAGACTAGTTATTAGAAAATTTTGTTTCCCCTTTGTGTCTGCTACATGAGTTTCTATAATCAAGCATTTCCCCACTACCAGTGAACATCCATAGCCTTGGCAGAGTCATCCATTATCTTAACTAAATAAATTTCATCACTTTTGTATTTACATATAAGCATATGTTGCAGAAGCTTCAATTTTATTTCATTAAATAATTATGGGATGATTAGGCACTAGGATTTGACCCAATACCACTGACCTTGCTCCATTGCAAGAGCGTTCATAGCCCCAACAGAGATGTCAACATTCCCCATTTCAAGTAACTTAAATGATTATGCACTAGCATAACCCAATACCACATATATTACTCCATTTCTAGCAAACGTCCATATTCCCAGTGGAGATATCTACTTCCCCATTTTGAAAAAGTACTAATTTTTATTAATCAATAATAGTACTTGTGGTCAACGAAATTCACATGAATGGAGTATAATTATAAATAACTAGTGCAACAAATAGCCTTAGTATCATTAGATTTCATAGATATCAAATCTCATGTTTAGAAATTTAATACTCATAAGGTAACATAATCTCTCATGATATTCATGTGTAAGAAGTACAAATAAAAGAAATATGTGGTCAAGAAATGCTCAACATGAACTTTGAAACTAAGAGGGATGATGTATGAGCCTTTTTAGCAAAACTAATTACCCTTCAACCTTATGGTATGAAAAAATTATTTAATTATATTTCTCAAACTCATCGATATAATATATACTAAGGAAGGACCTTCAATCCATAACTCATTCTTTCTCACATCACTTAAGGTTTTCTTGTAGTTGCTACAACCACCCTTCAAAAATTTTCCCATGGTTTTGAATTTGAGCCTCCCTTCTGTCCACAAGAGCTTATCATTTACTGTCGTCAAGTATTCATGCTATGATCAAAACTTATCTTCCATGCAGTGCTTGTGATGTGTTGTTTCATCCCAATTTGATACCTTTCAGTCACAAGTTATCTCTTGACTTGACATTGTAGCATTTTCGGTATTCCCTCCATAAGCTGCACAATCTTGGAAGGTAGGACAAGCTTCAGGATCTAAATTGTGCAATCTAGATAGGCAGGCCAACATTGAGCTCAGAAAATTCACAACTCTCGGAGATAACCAAACCTTATGCTCAAAAATTGCACAAAGCTTCCCTTGGGGTCAGAAACTGCGCAATTCACTGAGTCAAGGAGTTTCACAGACCCTTGTGGTTAGTAATTGCGCAATCTTTCTTGGAAGTGTTAACGGTCAGTTTCCCAAAAAAGCAAAAATTAAAAAACAAAAAACAAAAAAAATCCCTAGAAAATAGGGAGTAGATAATTAGTTTCTCGAAAGATACAAGTTGTTATTTTTGGACTTTCGCCAAGTGTCGCGTTTTCCTTGATTTTATGCATGTGCTTCATAAACCTTAATCGGTATAGATATATATAATAGACACCCCTAGAGCTCACTTTCACATTTGATATTGGAGCTCTAGCCTTCCCAAGGAGATCAAGGAGCCTTCGGTGGAGTTTGCATCGCTTTTTTGGGTGAGTTTTTATTTTGTCGTCTTTTGTCACTTTTTTGTTTCTTTTTATCATTTCTCTTATGTGAGTGTTGTTTTGATTATTTATTTACATGGTTTTTGGTGTTTTAACTTATATTAGCTTGTACAAGTGTTGGTTTAGTTCATCGTTCACCTTTTACAAGTGTCACATCAACTTCCTTGTTCTTGCCCATTAGTGGTCGTCGTTTCCCTATGCATGTTTGTTTTTCCTTTTTCATGTTGATCTTCTACACTTGATATTCACTGATCTATATTTCCTTGGTCAAATATACACTCTAACTTGCACTATCACTCAGATCTACCACTTTCGTATCCTCTTTCCGAGAAGATATGCCCTTCACATGGCCAGCAATTGCCTTGATCAATTGGGCATTGCGCAATTCCAGGGCTTAAGCTCCAGGCTTGGCCTCTGAGACTTCTCAATGCACAATACCTAGCTTGCCTAATTGTGCAATGTTCAGTTCCAGGTTTCAAGCCTCATCCTTGGCCACTGATACTGAGCAATGCAAAGTATCTCCCTCAGTCTACCGAGGTTGAGACCATGGTATCAAGCCTCAAGTTTCTCCCCTGGATGTTGATACTACACAATGCATAGTTCAGGAAGCCAACCTTTTCCCTCAACTCAATATTTGTGCATATTTTCCCTTTAGTATTGTGGTTTCTGCTTGGATCTTGATTTCTAAGTCATTTTGCTTAAGCTAATTCATGTTTTCCATGAGTGCATTTTCCTCCTACAGGTATTTTAGTTGTTGATCACTTCTCTTCATCAGTCACTGTTACTATGGCAACAAAGAGATATTCTTCAAAGGACACCACAAAAGGTAGTATTGGGGAGGTAGTTGAGAGTACTCCAATGAACTTGCTAGTTTTCTCAGATACTCAAATGTTCATGCAGAAAGATTCATACATCGCATAGCACAAAGTGAATGAGGCATTCTTAGCAAGAAGCTTCAAACTATATCTTGAAGATCGACAGGTGTATGTCAATGTCCAAAACTCAATGTTACACAATATTGCATGTAGGTACCCGGTTTTCCCATGTGCATATATTGTCAGCTGGATAATTTCTCATATAGATTCCAAGACTATGGCTTGAAACAGTGCCAGTGGACAAAGTCTTGTCTCTTTTCTGGCACCATATTACCATCTCATGTATGATTTTCGGAAGCCAGAATTTCTCATGGATTCTTAATTCTATATAGTCACCAACTACTTGAGCACAAAGGAGATTGTCAAAGGATGGGCGAAAGAGCCAACAAAGTTCCATCAGACACCCACCAACACCTACAAGACAAAATATCTCAAGAAGGCTTATCAGTACTTGATAGTTCTATGTTGCAAGATCTATGGTCAGTAGAGTACTGAGACCTTCCCCAAAGGGTGGGAATTCTTACTGAACCAGATTGTGAACGAAGGAAAACCATTCAACTGGTCAGACTTGTTGGCTCAACAACTAAAGATCCATGTAGCTAATGCCCAGAATCCTCCCAAGGGAAAGAAAGCCATATTTTACATGTTTGCCTACCTATTGGATGCAATATGTGCTCACAATTCATTTCCTGGCATGAATTAGACCTGGACACCAAGAGAGTCTACCATGCACATTTACTGCAAGCTGCTTTTAGAGTGAAACCACAAAGGAGTAATGGAAAAGTTGACTGATCACTTCCTCATTCCATTATACAAGTTAATATTTGAGGAAGAGCCACCTTGCATGTCACGTGGGGCAATGGAAGCAGTGTCAGAAATAGCAGATTGGTTTGCCTCACCAGATGGCACTTTCCTCAGAGTGTTTGGCAGATAGAAGTCACCGCATCTTCTATCAAGGTATGCCACTGATAAGTTGGTCATGCAAGAAGTTTCATACCACCTTTCCATTGGGTTATCATCAGTTCTTCATAGGAAGAATAAATCACCTTGGCCCACTCTTCCTATGCAGATCGGATTGTATGAAATCAAGAATCTGAAAGTTGCAGACACCGAAGGAAAGGAGAGAGAGAAATTCACATTCGATCATTTGGACTTCAATCCATACGATCCTAGGAAATTTTGTAAAGACCACTGTGTAAGGATTCATTTTCATTGGCCAAGCGGTACCTTTCACAAACCTGAGGAGGAAGAGATGAAGAATTGCTATAATGCCTCCAAGTCCTGCAAACCAATCAACTTCGTTGGAACATCACAGGTTACTCCACATAAGGAAGTCACTCCAGAGGAAGTACCAGCAGAAAGGCGCAACTTAGTGCGCGAAAAGGGCAAGAGAAAAGTTGTGCAGAGTCTAGTGGAAAAGAAGAGTCGCGAGATGAAATAAGATACAATCATCTTGGAAGCGGCCATAGCAGCATAGAAGAGGAGGAATAAAAGGAATAATGAGGAAGAGATAAAGAAGAGGGAAGAAAAAAATCAGAGGAGATTAGAAGAAGAAAGGTGGAGATTAGCGCAAAGAAGCAACATGGAAACAGCCAAGGAACAAGTGCAGCACTAGCTACCAAGAAAGGATAGCGAACACTTGCAAGACAAGGAGCTCACTCAAGAAATTGAGGAGTTGATTGTGATTCAAGACATGGAGGTGGAACCAGAGCCATTGAAACAAGATTTTTATATGATGTCAAGCACTCAGTAGGTCATGATTCAGTCTCCCACTCCTTCGACAACAGAGACATCTGCAATAAAGGAAGAGGAAATTGTTCCTCTTGATGAGGGTTTGGTCATGGACATGAACAATATGACCTACGATGAGCTTCAGAAGAAGATTATACAAGAAAGGAAGAAACATTTTCAAGATGATATTTCGTCTCTTGCATTCATCAGAGAAAGAGTGAATGTGACAGACACCATAAGGAATCAAAATTCCATTGTCGCAGCCAACTTAGCCTTGGAAGGTGCTACAAAGTCAAACACAAAGTATTTTATGGCCGAGAACAAACAATTTGCAAAGAACTTACAGGATGTGAGGCAAGAAGTTGAAAAACTCTGAGTAGAGGTCCAGAATGCAACACCCATGCAATTATATCTAGAAGAACTTAAGGCAGCCATACTTGGTGAAATATTGGCACTGGGAAAAACCATGGAGAGCCTTTATGAGGAGCTGGCCACCGTGCATAAAGCAGTTTTCCGCTTTCACGACATGCAGCAGAAGTGTAAGGATAATACTAAAGCTCTCAAAGTTGTCCATACAACCATATCTTTCATGCATGAGTGGTCAATGCAATACAAATGGGATCCATCCAATTTGGCAAAGAAAACAAGACAACAAGTAGAGCTGGAGAAAGCACAATAAACAACTCACCTTATTCATCCCCAATATCTAGGCCTCATATGCACGATTGCACAACAGCATGGATTTCATGGTTAAATCTCAAAAGATCCCATCATTTGGCTCACCCACTGAAGCCAAATGTAGGAATCAAGTCAGGCGGGAGGTTGAAGAATAGTTGGAATGGTTTAGACAAATCGCTACCAAGGAATATCTTGAAGTGAATAGGTATAATATGGAGAATTACATTAGTGTCGTTGTCCATATCAATACTATGATGCTCATGCTAAAGAAGGAAAATCAAATCAATTCCAAATTCATTTACCTAGATGCAATGGAAGCTAGAGTCCGCTTCCAGCCTGATCCCATCGCATAGTTTGGGGAAGTCACCACACAATACAAAGCTTAGCACCATCATGTGACTGAGAACATACAAGTCAAAGTTGTTGAGCTGGAGTTTCCCCAAACTCAAGCTTAACTTATTTTTATTATTAGGTTGTCTAGTTGGCTCTACCAAATTTTGTCCTATATGGGTACGAGTATATTGTAATATTATTTTGTAATTAATTTGTAAGTGGAATTCCAAGTGTCAATTTTGGAATGTGAAGAGTCATTTTGTAAAGAAGTTGAAGAGTCGTGAGAGAAGTCCAAGAGTCACAAAAGGGAGATAAGTAGTCACCCCCTTTTGTTATAAATATGCCCTCATAACTCATGTAAATGGATTTTGGGGAGCCAAGATTTTGGATAGGCTTTTAGCTTAGGATCAAGGGCTTGGGATTTTTGTTAAGAGCCTCGGCTTCTCTGTAGCATAGAGGGAGTATATTTCTTTGGAGAAGGAGGTGTATACTTAATGTTCCACTATTAGGACTAGTGGTTCATCAATGGTATATGTATGCTTGGAACTTTCACTTTAATAAAATCTTAGGTGAATATAGTAGGACTATTCATGTTATGTCTGCAATGTATGTTATTTCAATTATGCTAATGCTTATGAACTATTTCATTTGTATTAGTATGAATCTTGTTGAATGAATTTTATTGTATATTTTTGTCATGGTTAACTTGTGAACTATTTTGCAGGCTAACTTGTGATGTCTTTAATACTCGTGTGTTCCTTTCAGGCTATGTACTATTACAGGCTTCTAAGGGGCTCACTCATTTCCACTCGTTGTGTTAGAAACTTTCATACATTGCACTTGACCTTCGGCAGAGTTACACATTTGTTCACCAAAGTCACGAATACACCACTCTATGCATTATTGTAGCCAAGGCACATCATCAAAATCCACTGCTTTGGCAATGGGCCCTATTATGAATGGGGCACCTACTCCAAACAGTGTGAGGTCTAATTATGACTTCATATCGGGGATATCCCTTGAATGTTGGTGAGTCTAGCACTGTAAAAATTCTTGGCGCTACAAGGAGCGCCGTATGATAAGATGAGCCAATGAAGTTTGTTTGAAATTTGCTTATATTTAATGGCTTCTTCCCATATCTTAACCCCGACATGTTTTTCTAGAACTGCAAATCTAAAAGTGCCCATAGGGGTAATTAATGACTTGTCAAATCTTAAATTTGATGGCGAGGGTGGAACAACCATTCTTGATCACACCACTCGCTTTCTTGAATTTTGCACCAAGCATAATATTCACTATGAGAATGCTTCTTGCAGGTTGTTCATTCTCACGTTTGAAGCGTGCGTTAAGGAATGGTGTTACACATTGCCACCTAATTCTATACACTATTTTGAACATATTGTCAAAGAGCTCTACCGTGCCTTTTACAAGTATGATTACACTTTTTTTTTAAGAAAATCATGTGTTTAAGAAAAGCCCCTGATGAATCTCTTAACGATTTTCATGATCACTTTATTCATTTATGTTTTGAATTTTCTGAAGATGACATTGATTAGAATTTAATGAAAGAGAAGTTTTAATTTCTTTCTTATATTTTGAAGAATCTGAAATAATATGAATCTTTCGAAAGTCTCCCAACATATACTGGTTATGGAGCTCCCAAATCTGCAACGAAGGAAGTTGTTGTCCCAAGTGACTCATTGTCTTCCCCTCATCAAACAACTCCATTTACGCGGGTTGAGGTTGGAGAACTTGAGAGTCCTTTCATTGATCTCCCACCATCATCTCCCACCTCACATATTCAAAATTAAAACACAAGTTTGGACTATAAATCTGACTTTTCTGGTGATGTTCTTTCTCCTCGCCCTCCATTCGTTGGTTTCTTTGATCCTACTAATTATGAGTTGTTGTGTTTATCAATTTCAGCCGTTTCTTCTTATGTTCATGAGGATCAAACAGAGGATAGAGTTAGTGTTGATCAACCAACTTATGATATCATTTATGATGATTATGTGTGGGATTCTATTTCTAAACAAGAATCTATGATGAAAGCTGATCTTTCTCCTTTTTCACCTCTCCCTCACTATCCTGACATCTTCTACAATTTTGTCATACATGTTGAATCTATTAGAGAATCAGTTTTTGCCTATATTAATTATGATCACACTCAAAACTCGTGGAATGTCATTTTTACATCTGAACATGGAAAGAAAAAATATTATCTTCTTGATCCATCTAATCAATCATCTGATAATTTTGAATAAATAGAGGGTGATATTTCTTGTTTTCAATCTTCCCCTCTCTACGATTCATCAGATCAAGAGGATGCCTTTGTATTTTATGTTGAACTTTCTGATCATGGTTTTCTTGATCTATTCATTGAATCATATGGTCACAACTTTGATTTTTTTGTTGTTGATCATTCTAAGCCACCAATTTTTGATGACCTACCGTCTAATGTCTTAGAACCACTACAAGCTATTGAGGCACTTCAACCTACGCTGATGGTTATGTTAGGTTCTCACAGTCTTGAGGCTATTCCAAATCATGATTATAATAGTCCATCATGTTTCAGGGATCCTCATCATTCCATCGCGTAAATTGAAAATCAATCCTTTCAACAATCTTCGCACCCTCCACCTGTTTTGCATTATGTTATCACTTAATCATTGGAGGAATCATACCTGGCAAGCTCGTTCATGAAACGTAAGTTCTTCATTTTCTTTATGTTTTTTGAGTTTAGAAGTTTGAAAGGATGCTCTTGCATGTTATCTTATTGCGATGTGTGTAAACACCACAATGCATCTGCAGAATGTTTTACATGTTCCTTTCAGTTATATTTTTCTGCATGCATTTTCACTCTTCGAGAAATTGTGCAAAACTTCCCTTGAGCTCAGAAATTACACAATTCACTGAGTCAAGGAGTTTCCCAGTCCCTTGTGGTTGGGAATTGTGCAATCCTTCTTGGTAGTGTGAATGGATGGTTTCCTGAAAAAGAAAAAAAAAGAAAAAGCAATCCCTACAAAATAGGGAGTGGATAATTATTTTCCCAAAGGATGACACAAGTTGCTATTTTTGGACATTCACCAAGTGTCACTTTTTCCTTGATTTTAGGCATGCATGTCATAAACCCTAATCAATCTAGATCTATATAATATATGCCCCTATATCTCATTTTCACATTCTATCTTGGAGCTCTAGCCTTCCCAAGGAGATCAAGGAACCTTCGGTGGAGTTTGCGGCGCTTTTCCAGGTGACTTTTGCGTTTGCCGTCTTTTGTCACTTTTCTATCGCTTTTTGTCGTTTCGCTTCTATGAGTGTTGTTTTTCTTCTTTATTTTCATGGTTGTTGGAATTTTAACTTATATTAGCTTGTACGAGTGTTCATTCAGTGTGTCATTTTTCTTTTACAAGTGTTGTATCTACTTCCTTATTTTTTCCCATTAGTGGTTGTTGTTTCGACGACTCCCTATGCAGGTTTGTTTTTCCTTTTGCATGTTGATCTTTTGTGTTAGAGTTAGTTAGTTTTTAGTTGTCGAATGTCTTCGAATCCATAATTTTTTTTTCATGGAATAAGTCAAACTCACAAACATTTTTACTGTCATGAGTTTGACTGATCACTGCTTGAAAATCACCATGAATCTGGTCGTCAAAGTTTTTGGTTGATAACGTGAAGTGGTGTTGAGTCTTTGGGAGTCGTCATCACAGATTTTTGGGTCATGGGGTATATTCTCAAAGTGGAGTTTTGTTAAAGGTTTCATTTGAAAATCAACTAAAGTCAAGGGTGTGTTGTTCAAAGAAGCATGGTTTTGTGGATACTACACTTCTTTTCCCCCTCCAATATTTCTCATTTTCCATATCCCCCTGTTCTACCTTTTAATCTCGCCTATTCCCTCATCCCTCATTCCCTACAATTGTTGTATTTCCTATCCTACTTTAAGACTAATCCCCTTTAAAAACCATCATAGTGCATCACGTATGAATACTACCTATTTACCCTAAGTATCCATCCCTTATATCCCCTAATGGTCATCATTTAAAATCACATTTGCATGCCTCACACTCACTGTGGGAATCTGCTGCGCAAGTTTTGTTTTCTCTTCCCAAGTGCTACACAAAAACTCTGTTTTAGTCACCATTTTTTAGAATGGATTCCAACCACATGGATGAGAATTTTCGGAAACTGAAAGAGGTTTTTCTCAAGGATATGCCAAGTAACAATAATCTCTTCCCAGTTTTTCATAGGTGTAAAAGAGAGATCTTTTCGAATGAATCTTCAAATCTCATTTTTCGTAATTCGTAAATTTTCTATTTTAAGTCATTTTTTTGCAGAGCATTTTCTGGGAAGATGGGAAATAATTTGGAGAAATTGAGAGAGGTTTATATTCAAAAAAATATCATCTACAATAACCTCCTTTATTTTTTATATAGTTATTACTTTTTCGGATATATACCCAAAACAATGGCCCATTGTACAGGCGCTACGTAGTTGTTGCGCAACTGTTGCACACAGGTCTTCACGAGTTTTTGGAGGGTGCCAGTTGTCAAAGACTGAGTGGAATGAGGTGCTGATGAGTTGGGATCCAGGTCAGACAACCATTCATCATCCATGTGTCACCTTTGGGAGGAAAACATGGTAGCACAAATCCATCAGTTCGTTGCTTTTACTTCTTCTTTTTTCCAGAAAGACATGATTCGAGGATATGGATAATTGTTATAGGTTTAGATGCTTTGTAATTAGATAAGGTGATAATGAGAATGATGTTTTTTGTTTTTTTTTTTAATTTAAGAAAAAGGACTATAAATGACATCAAGTTTACTCTTTTTAGTTTGGTTTGATCCACTTCATGGATTGAGGGTGCACTACATCCGAACATATTTTGATTTCCTAGTGTATGTCTATTTAAGATGGAAAACTGGAATGAAAACGGGTTGGACAATATTGGTATCGACTTTGAGTCTCTAGTGTAGTTTTTTGTGATTTTAGTTTAATGAAAGAAAGGCTCAAATGCACAGTTTTTCCCAGTAATCATTGCAAAGGATATTGTGGTATAACATTTTGGATCAGTGTTTTCCTGCGTGTCTTTTATGTTGAAATTCTTCTTTAAAATTGGAGATAGAACTCAGTAATTCTAGAATTCAACTAAATTCTCTCTAGTGTTCAATGTGTTCTTGTGTTTCAGTTGCAAATGGAGCATGTTTCCTCCTTATTCATCAAATGTTTCTCTTAAATATTGTCTCATGAGTATATGTCGAATCAGTTTCTCACGGTTTTCCTACATTTTTAAATAATGTTTTGTCAGTTTTCCCACTATACTACACACTCTCTATTTGTTCCAAAATGTGTATCAAGAGCAACCCTTTGTACTGACTGGGTACATGCATAGGCATTATAGACAAAAAATTGGGATCACCTACACCATATCTAAGAAATTTCCACCAATCCCCAACAAGATATTTCAAAGAATCCTTCAAATCTGGTCTCTGTATGCCAGATAGTTGAAATCTTTAGTTTTCATAAGTTGAGGGAGCCCCCTCTGGTTTGAGAAGACCAATCTCTCAACCCAAAGACGTTTGGGGTTACCTTTGTGAATCTAGCCTTAGCTTAGTAGAATTCACAGGTTCCGAACATATTGGCATTATTTTTAGGGACCAAAAGGTTTCATATTCCCCGAGAAAAAATTCCAAAGTTTCAGATTTGGATGTTGATGGTGGACAACAGTTAGACTTAGGAAGCCTAAACCATTCACCTGGTGACTCCAATCAAACAGAACTCAAATTTCAAGTTCCATCGGTGTCTCCACGTTTTCAAAATGAATTCCGCTGCGAGGTATGCCCCCATGAATCGAGATCACATTCCAAGATTTCCAAATCACATGCCTTGTATAGATTGGAAATCCTATTTTCCAAAGTTCAAAGACGAGAAGGGCGATGATGTTGCTTTACATCTCATCAAATTGCATATGCACTCATGGAGGCTTAAATCTGAATGGCATGAATATTGTCTCGTGAAGATGTTCATGGCTACTCTGGAAGGAAAGGCAAGGTCACGGTATGAACAATTACCAATAGCTAGTTTATGTTCTTTAAGCATTTTCATACAGTATTCTTTGAAAATTTTAAAGAATCTTATATGTCTTTATTGTTGGTTCAAAATTTTTGTGGACATTTTGAGAGTTCCATTGAAAATTTAGAGAACTTGTATGAAGATAAATAGTTCATGGATGAAGAAATTGTAGAGAAGAAATGGTAGCCTCTCTCTTGGATGAAAATGAAACCAAACAGAATTTTAATTATGACAGTCATGTTCCATCCTCTGAGTTTGATGATATTTTATAGCAGTCTTGTCCATCTTTTCATGATCAAGAGTATGAGAATCCTTTAAAACAACAGGAGGAAATGGTAGAGGATAGTTGTTATAATGTTCAGGAGGGGGAAGAAATTTATTCTGTCATTCCTTATCTCAATTTACAGCCAATGAAGAAAAGCATGAAAAGCAGGTTATTGAACACCCCATGGATGTGGACATTTTTGTTGATGTGGTTTCCTCAATTGAATATTTTCAAGAAAACTTTTCCTTTCTTTGACGTACATGGAAAGACTGATAAACAAACTATTGCCATTTATTTTGAGAGTGGCCTTGAAAGTGATAACATAGAACAAGAACAACCAACAGTTATGAATGATGTTTATTTTTCTCCTTTTGTTGATCAACAAAAGCAATCCTTCATTTTTTTCAAGATCCTTTGGTTAGTATGTTGGAAGCATCAGAAAAGTTGGAGTTCATTTTCTTCATCAACATAGGTTTTGGAATCAGGTTCCATATTAAGTTGCCAGCATTTACATCTTTCTTTCTACTTACAGAGGGTGTGAGAAGAATTCAAGTAAGTAGCAATTTTCTTGATTGGATACATTAGAGGGATCATCCCACATGAGTGTATATATATATATCTATATATATATATATATATCTTCATCAAGTGTGGGTAGTAATCGTTGGGATTTGAAGCTTGAAGTGAAGGCCCTAAGGTCTCAACTCTTTGCTACCATAAATAAGACAATGTGTTAAATAAGTTTCTATCAGTCTGGGCTGAAGTGAGACTAAGCTTCCTGAGCATTCCAGGAGGATGGAGATGCAACGCCTATCTAAAAAGGGTTAGGGTTCTGCAGCCTAACAGCGACATGCCTGCACCCTACCTGCGCCATACCTACCTTAGTTGTCGCCATGTGGTACTTCTGGCTACCTACACTGCGGCAGTTCCCATAAGTTGTAACCCAATCAAGCAAACTGTAATGGTGCTATAAACCCTGTCTACCCTGTTTACTGCATACCTGTCGATTCTCGACATACCATTGCAGCGACGGTTACGATAGTCCTAGAGGCAGTTGGCAGAGAACTTCTCGGAACAGGCATGGAGCTAGACCTAGTGGATTACTCGGAGGACCTGTTGGAGGATGTTAACATCTGGACAACTCATTTCTCCACTGCGGAAGACCTCCTCCCCTTCTGTTGTGATCTAACAGCTACCATTGTTAGTCTACCCTCAATCTCGGGACCCTCCTGCTCCACTGTGACCTTATCTGAGCCTCCTCTGGTATGGCCGGTACCACCCTCTCTGCCACAATCACCTTCCGCTATTAACTTTGCGTCTGCCTACTTTCACCCTAGCCCTGCGACTGATTCTTCGCATAAACCCTTCCCCCCATCTGACGGCTCTAAGCTACCCCTCGGGACACCTGAATCTGGCCCAAGGAAACCCTCAAGCCACAGCATCTATGGCACCTTCATTAGGTAGCTACTCGGCAGTTCCCTTGCTTTCGGAACCTCTCCCTGCGGATGATCATTTCATCACTAAAAACCCACCCTCAAACCCTTCTCAGCCAAAGGAACGAATGGACGCCCCCAAAGACGCTGCAAGACCAAAAAAGAAGCACAAGTGCTTCAAATCCAAAGACGAAGACGTAATTATCAGGCTAGGGGAAGATATACAGTGGGGCGACACCATGGACATGGCAGACCGCATGCTGGTGGGAAGGATCCGTGGCAGAAGCTACACAGCGGCTAGACTAAAACTGTGGACCTCTGAGGTATGGGGAAAGCACATAGCTGACCTTCCCTTTGTTCAAACATTGTTATAGGTTGGTTCGCTCTATGCTTCGCCAAAGCCGAGCACACAAATTGGGCCATGTCTTCCTTCTGACACTTTGAATACGCTCCAGTCCTCCTTCGTCGATGGAACCCTCTTTTTGATCTGGAAAAAGAACAGATAGGAGTTGGGCCTATTTGGGTTCGGCTCCTGGGATTACCCCTCCAATTCTGGTTGGAGGACATTTTCCGACGCATCGGCAACACACTTGGAACTTATCTAGAGCATGATAGATCTTATCTGGCTACTGGAATGATGGCTTATGCCAGGATTTTGGTTCATCTGGACACTAGGGGGGGCCTCCAGGAGCATATCACATTGCAATGGAGAACTTTCTCCTGGCAACAAACCCTGGATTACGAAGGAGTCCCATTTCGCTATAGACGATGCCACAAGGTGGGACATCTTTTCAAGGACTACCCTTTGAATAGGAAGGCAAGAGAGGGAGCAAAGGTGAAGGTAATTCTGCAGAAAATCTCACAATCACAGGGTAGCCCCCCTCGGCTGAAGAAGCAACAAACTTGGCACAGACAGATGTAGAGAAGGCACCTTCAAAGGAGGCCAGGAAGAAGCGGGGGAAAGCACCTTTCCAACCACCCTCTCCACCCCTGACCAGAGCAAGGGCGGTTGCTGAGGCTGCATTCTCCACGGGTATGTTGAATTCAACTTCCTCCTCTCCTTATTCTACTACTTCATCACATTGCATTGATACAAATAATGTTCAGCCCTCTGCCCACAACAATAACTCTCCCATATCTCTAGCTTGCCCCATTAAACCCTCCTCCCCCACCATCTCCTACACCCCACCATCATTTCCCGAGGACCCCCAAACCATCTCTTCCACCTATCCCTCCATCCACAAGATACCCCCTTCGCTCTCAGATTCGATCACAGGCTCCTGATACCCTGGGTATTGGCCTGATTTCCTCTCCCCCACCTCTCAAGCAGCCTCGAGGCAGACCCTCCTCCTTATCAAAAGCCAAGCTACAAGCTGGGGAAGATATTGTTGCTGGCAGACAACATTCCATCGACTGGGTACTTAGAGCAGTGAATACCCTTATGCACCCCCCTCCATGAAGCTGTTATCTTTCAACTGTAGAGGGTTGGCTAGCCCTGACAAAAAATTAGCCATGAGAAGACTGTTTATATATGAACCCTTTGATATCCTTTTCCTACAAGAAACCCTAGGATAGGCTAGTGTCATCACTCACCTTCTCGAATCATGGCTACCTGGATGGACTTTTCACGCTCTAGATGCAACTGGTCGATCTGGGGGATTGGCTCTGGGAGTAAACACCCTCTCCATCAGAATCTGCAACATTTGGGGAAGCTCAGGTCACATAGGAGCAGACATATACTCTTCTGAACTCAATACAAAGCTTAGGATTATTAACATCTATGGCCCCTATCACAATAGGGAAGAATACTGGAACAGGCTGCTAAAATCTCACATCCTTCAAAAGGATAAGCTCATCTTGGGGGGGGACCTAAACTTCTCCATTGGATTCACAGAATCATGGGGGCATAATGCACAAAGAGATAACCTCTCGAAATTCTTTGAGACCAGACTGGAGGAACATAATCTTATTGATATCCCCTCCTCCAAAATTCAACCTACATGGAAAAACAACAGATCAGGCGAGGACAGCCTCTCCAGGAGGCTAGATCGATTCCTCATCAAGGAGCACCTGTTGAACATGGGCCAAGGAGTTAGATAGTGGGTTGGTTCAGGGGGCTTATCGAATCATAGGTTGATCTATCTGGAAATAATGGGTGGTATGCACAAACCAAAAGCTCCCTTCAAATTCAACTCTGCATGGCTAAGAGACACAAACTACATCAGACTAGTCACCAAATTCTGGAAGGCTCACCCCCTGCGGCAGGAAGGACAATCTCAGAAGGTTTTGCACAAAACCTGAGAGAACTAAAGAATCTCTCTAAAATATGGGCACACAAAAAGAGAACCCTGGAAGACCTTATCCTTAAGACGACTGAAGAGGCAATAGAGGCTTTTGAGAATGAACATGGTGGGATATACTCTTCCCTAGAACATAAAGACCATCTAACCTCCCTTCTAGCTAAGAGGAGTCAAATACTCAAGGATAGGGAGGAAAGCTGGTGACTGAGAAGAAGAGCCATTTGGCTTAAGGAAGGGGATGATAATACCAAGTTCTACCACAAATTCGTGAATGGGCGCAAAGCAATAAATACAATTTGGCAGCTAGCAGATGAACAAGGTGAAATAATGAATACCTTCCCCAGATTAGCAGCCTTGGCTACAGCTCATTTCAGGAACATATACAAGGCCCCTCCAAATGCTACTCTAGCTGAAATCATGAGAACAGCTCAGTTGTTTCCAAGGTTCATTGACTAGGAGGATGCTTTGGAATTGACAAAGGAAGTCACCTTGGGAGAACTGGAAGCCACCCTAAAATGGTTCAAATGAGACAAAAGCCCAGGTCCGAATGGATGGAATGTGGAATTCTACATGGCTTTCTTTAAAATTTTGGGAGGGGACCTCCTAAAAGTTATTGAGGAATGCAGATCCAGTGGAAGAATATATGAGGCCTACAACTCAACCTTCATCGCTCTCATACCCAAATCTGACAACCCCACCTCTTTCAATGACTTTCGGCCCATTTCCTTGTGTAACTATATCTACAAGATCATTTCCAAGATCATAGCCAATCGCCTCTAACCGATCCTATCCAACCACATCTCAGCTGAAAAATTGCCTTCCTACAGAACAGACAAATCCATGAGGCTGTCGGAACCACACAAGAAATCCTGCACTCTATACAGACTCAGAAACTCAAAGGGATGGTCCTTAAAGTAGATCTCCCGAAAGCCTTTGATAGAGTAAATTGGCTATATATTAGAATGATCTTAACACATTTAGGCTTTCCATATGAGTTCATAAGGTGGATTATGTATTGCATTACTAATGTATCATTCAGTGTTCTTATAAATGGGGTGGCCTCACCCTTCTTTCACTCTGAGAGAGGTCTCAGGAATGGATTCCCATTGTCCCCATTACTCTTCTTACTCATCATGGAAGGTCTCAGCCGCATCTTAAAGGAGGAATACCAACGGGGTAGGCTAAGAGGTATCTGGATCACAGATGGATGCACATTGACACACTTTCTCTTTGTAGACGATGTGTTGCTCTTCCTTAATGGGAGTATTGGTGATTTGACTTCCCTACTTAACACTTTCTCTATCTTCTTATCAGCCACAGCAATGATGGTAAACAATGCAAAGTCTACTATAACGACTATAGGGTGTTCTCCATATGAGATACATTATGCCCTACGAAGATTTCCCTATACCCTACAGCAACTGGAGGAGGGCCTCAAATACTTGGGTTACAGATTAAAGCCCCTTGGATATAAGAACGCAGATTGGATCTGGCTCATCACCAAAATGGAAAAATGGCTTAACATTTGGTACCACAAATATTTATCGAGAGCAGGAAGGCTGATCCTCATCAAAGCAGTTCTGGAAGCAACCCTAGTATATTGGATGTCGTTAGCATGGATACCTAGGGGAATCCTTACAAGAATCAAAAACCTATGTTGCAGATTCTTGTGGAAAGGGAAGCAGCCGAGAAAGATTTTTGCTTGGACCAACTGGGAATCCCTAGCTCTCCCAAAGAAATGGGGAGGATGGGGAATTAAAAGCCTAGGCACTTTCTCTACAACCCTGGCGGCCAAACTAGGGTGGCAGCTAATCACAACACATAGTTTGTGGAAAACGGTGGCTATATCTAAATACATAGCTCCTCTAAACCTCATGGAATGGCTACGACAACCTCAGTGGAATTATGCTGGCAAATCAAACATATGGAAAGAAGTTCTACAAGCAATGCCCCTTATTAGGGATGGTCTCACATGGAGAGTACAGTTGGGAGAAGCGGTCAGAATTGGGATTGATCCCTGGATCAGATGTGGAAATTCTCACAGGCTCCCTAAGGAGCTTAGAACACATCTCACTGTCAGGGGGATCACACATCTTAGCCATATAGCGGACAATGGACACTTTATATTTACACAATAAACCTGGAAATCTGGGAGGGTATTGCAAATCCCTCAGCTATGGCAGCAGCATTAGAAAGAATACACAGAGGCCCTTACTGAATCTCACATCAGAATACAGGAAGGGGAGGATGAGTTGATATGGGCACAAGCTAAACATGGGAAATACTCACCAAAAGCAGGTTATATAGCCCTAATGGACTCAAAGAAACCTCCACTATAAGAAATTTGGTGGAGCAGCATTTGGAAATTAAAAGCACCACCCAAAATGAGACTCCTCATGTGGACCATTCTGAGACACAAGATCCCCACAGGAGAAAATTTAAGCAAAAGATCCTTTCATGGACCCTTCTGGTGCGGCCTATGTAAAGTAGACAACGAAACTATGGATCATCTTTTCCTTTTGTGCCCATCCATAAAAGAGCTATGGATTTCTATACTCTCTCATATACCCTCACTTCCACATTGGCAGGGCATGTCAGTTCGTGAAGCCTGGGAAGCATGGTGGACTGTTGTCCCCTCGGTGAAAGCCAGAAATATTCCCATTCTTACTTTCTAGGCCATTTGGATTGCCTGAAATAGATATATTTTTCAGAATTCCCCCCCCCCCCACTGGCCGACTATCATAGCCCGCATACTAGCTGACTACCATCTCATTCCGGAGGATGAATCTATCTCTACTACCAAGCATATCATTCCAGAAAACATAAACCATACACATCCCTAGGCATATTTCAATGGCTCGGTTCAAGACACAAGATGTGGGGGAGGTGCTATACTACACCTTTCAGCATCCCATTATTACAAAATAAAAATGGGATTGGGCAAAGGCACTAACAATTTTTCTGAACTTATCACAGCAAAATATACCATACAATTTGCACTGGAAAAACAATGCAGAAAATTACAACTATTTGGAGATTCAAAAAATTGTATGCAATTGGATAAATAAAAATGCAAAGTGTAATGCATATTCTTTGAGACATATCATGGAAGAATTCCATAGACTTATAAATTTATTTGATACATTTACTTGTCATCCCATATACAAGGAGCGGAACACAATTGCCGATTTGCTATCCAAGGAAGCAGTGCACAGGCCTATAGGAACGTGGAAGATACTGGAGCAGAAGGATGGAACCTTCCATCAGTACTATCATTGACCATTTATAGACATATCAGATTAACTAGCTCAAAAGGATCCTGAAAATATTTTTTGTTTATGTAATTTTATGTATATGCATAATGAAAACAGACTTATATATGGCAATTTTGATACTCTCTGCGTAGAGTAAGTACTTGTTTTATATTGCAATCTCAGTAACAAAATAGTGTCTCTCTGTGTGGAGTACACCTCTTATTTTGATTACTCAAACTGGATGGGCTTTAAGCCCCATGTACAATATATGCTTTTGCATCTACAAAAGGTAATTTTCTTTGCTCAATGAAAATTACGACTTTTTCCAAGGGAAAAAAAAAAAAAAAAAAATTATGTCTTTCTGTTATAGACATTTTTGGGCCATACAACCCCAAACATGAAATGTCCATAAACCAAGGGCTCCTAAGTCCCTAAAAGTGTTGTTCTAACCCCTAAAGGAACAAGGTCAACAGATTACAACTTCTCCCAGAAGTTCTCCATGAGAAACTGCTCAGAATTGGTCAAAACAGGATCATTGCAGCTGCTCCACTGGCTAAGTGCGTTGCATCTCACCCAAATACACTGTGAGGGTGCGTTGCATTTCAAAATTCCCTTCTGTGGGGTGCGATGGCCAAAAAATGACAAATGGCAGTGTCATTCCGCGAGGTGGAGAGGCAATGGAAGCTTCCAGAATCTTCTCTTATGACACTTGCCTCATTGAATTCGACCAAGGATGAGTAAGGGGCCATCAGTCTCCAAGTGGAAGCAAGAACTATCAGAGAGAAGACACTAATCAAATCACAAGCTGACTCATCCCCCTTACAGATATCTATATATGGATCCCTCATCCCAGAGATCCAGAGGCTGGAATTTTTCATATTGTAAGGAATTGTTGTTGGTTTCTTGAGACATACATCAGATTGTTGGGTGATCTAAGCTTTGTTTGAGGTGAAGAGGGGCTTCTTTGCTGGGAGGTTGATGCTGGGTCAGAACAACTGGTTGTAACTCCTCTTGGCTCTTTTCTTGTTTATCAATAAAAGCTATTTGAGTTTTCCTCCATGCTTTTGTGTCATTGATGCTTGTTACATTTGTATGGTCAATTTACATCTGATCCTAGATTGTTTATGATTATAGATCCATGTATTTGTATAGTGATATGCTTCTGTGATATTACAAGCACTTTGTGAAGTTGGGCGTGCAAGGGAGCAGGTAGCTGAGGACTATCAAAGAAGAGAGGGATCAAATCAGGAGATTAGCGCAAGACAGAGTTTGGTATTTCTGTTCCTCTCTATCTATAATTCATAAAGGAAAAACAAAAGTAGCTTTTCTCTGTTTGTTTCTAAGGCAGCTGTCACACCTTAGTGGGATAGAGCAGTTCTATATAGACACTTTTCCCTGTAACACTTTCTATAGTCATTTTTAGTCAGTTCAGTGAGTTAATTTTTTTATTCTATTAGTCATTTTTTTAGTTTTTTACATTGATTATGTTGCCTAATGGATAGGATTTAGGTTTGTGTTGTCTTTCTTTGCACCTCATAGGGAGTTTTTATTGAAAATGGCAACAAGAAATGCTAAAAATGGCACTACTATAAATAGCAGTTCGGGTACCAGTGTTGGACATAGCAACAAGAAATGAAAAATGGAAGTGCTAAAAATAGAATTGCTATAAATAGAATTTCGGGTTAGATTCCTATTTTAGTTAGTCCCTGAACTAAAATAGAGAAGTAAAATTTGAATTTGATCTTAGCAGCTATTTGTAAATTAATTAATTAATTCATCTTGAGTTAATTAGTTAAGGAAAAATAAACATGAAGTCTATGTGAGGACATGCAACAGTTATTCCTTTGATTAAGGGATTTATCCCTCAGTTAAAGAGATAAGGATGATTTGTAATATTGAGTTGTAATTAGTTAGCTCAGTTAACTGAGTCAAGTCCAGTTAGATTAATTCAAACAGTTTGTTGAATTAATTGTGAGTTCATTTAGTTAATGCTTGCATGCTTGTAACTGTTGCACTTCAGATAACTGTATATTCTTTCATAAATAACTCATACATGTCAGTTCAAAGAGAAACCCAGTTGAGATCGGAGAAGGGACAGTGTACTAGCTTGTTCGAATTCTTCTTGTTTACATGAATTTGTGGCAATTCTAAATGTTTGATGCAGAGCAAGTGCTTCATAAATCTAAATGGATATCATATCAGGCAACCACCTTCCAACTTCATCCATTCATAATCATCCCTTTATTTCACCAAGATCCTCACCAATCTCATCATTTTACATAGAAATTCCTCCAAGCATGTTGAGCGAATCCAACCATCTTCTAACCTTGGTATTTAGTTCTAAAAGATCCTAGGAATTTTCTCACTCCATTCCACCCATCCACCACCTTCCCTAAGCCTTCCATCACCTCCAACAACCATCATTTTTCTCTCAGTTGTATCCTATAGAAATACAGGGAATCCTATAGGTTTCTAGTACATCCTGTAGGTTTTCCTGTAGTGGCTTGTTTTGAGGCCGAATTGACGGAAAACCTCTAGGAAGCGACACCAGGTCACACAAGGGTCTCTCAAACCTCCTAACCATCTCCTAAACCTCCCAACCATCCACCAGCATCGCTAAGCCACCTGTCACATCACCAAAAGAGATTAGGGTTTACACTTGATTTTCTAGAAAAAGAATAAAAAGAACAAAACAGATTTATTTCAATCCTTTACATGCATAGCAGTGATGTTTGATGTATTTAATTTCCATGCTTTAGATAGTAGCATTTCATGCATGTTGGCTTGGCATTCTTGTAAAGCATAGTTTCTCAGCAATTAGTTAGAGAATGGTGTGTTTTTAGCATAAGATTTCAGTCATTTTCCTTATTTGCAGTAGATAAGCTTTCTCCTAGAGTAGGTCTTTCTTTCTTTCGTCAGCAATCAAGCTTCTTCTAAATCCATAGAAGTCTGGCTTGAAAACCTGTTGAAAATAGCAACAAGAAATGCTAAAATTAGCATTGCTATAGATAGCATTTTAGGATATATTCCAATTTTAGTTTGTCCTTGGATTAAAATTGAGAATTAAAATTCGAATTTAGTCTCACCAACTGTTTGAAAAATAATTAATTAATTCATCTTGAGTTAATTAGTTGGAGAAATTCAAACATGAAGTCTTTTTAAAGTCATGCAACATTTATCCCTTTGATTGAGGAAGTTATCCCTTAATTAAGGAGATAAGGATGGGTTGTATTTGAGTTGTAATTAGTTAGCTCCGTTAACTGAGTTAAGTCCAGTTAGATTAGTTCCAAACAGTTTGTGGAATTGATTGTGAGTTCAGTCAGTTAATGCATGCATGCATGAAACTAGTGCACTCCAGATAACTGAATATTCTCTCATGAATAACTCCTGCATGTTAGTTCAGACAAAGACCTAGTTGAGATTAAAGGTAGGGACAGTGTACTATCAGTTGCAAGAATTTTCCTATAACAAAATCTCTTGCATGCAAAAGGAATTCATTCCTTGAGATTTGCACAGTTTTACAGTGTGTTGGAGTAGTGTGTGAGACCAGTGTCACACAAGGTTACAGTAGGATCACCTAGGGAAAATAGCGCAAGGAAATAGAAGGCTTGGAGGACAGAGGGAAAGGCATATGAGTTGTCTAGTCTGTCTATGAGCAGTGAGAGGGATTGTACTGAGAGCTGGATAGTTGTGAGAGCTAAAGCTTTGTTTAATCCTAAGATATTTCCACTTGTATGATAATATAGATAGCGGGGTTTTTAGCTGAGGTTTTCCCCAGAGTATTCTTCTGTGTTTCATGTGTGATTGATTCATCTTCTCTATTATATGTGTTTTGTTTGATCTTGCTCAAAATCGATTAAGCTTCTACAAGTTTGATAGTAGAAGTAGATCAAGTATTTTGCTTTAGTTACATTGCATTATCAGGTGATCTACAGTGAGAATTTCTACATGGTATCAGAGAAAAGGTGATCAAAGTGGAGAACAGCATACAAAGAAGGGAGAAGTTCAAAGTTTTAAGTTCTTGATTGCAGGTACAAAATCGATTTCTTATCACATCTCAAAGTTCACCAATGGTGTTCAATGGATTTAGACTCGAGTATGCCCTAGATGGCAGCTCGAATTACATAGCATGGAAGGATTGCATGGAAGCGGTATTAGAAGACAATGGTTTGAAGGACTTCATTGATCAAGAAGTACCTAAGCCAGTAGCAGCTAATGCCCAAGAATTGGCGGAATGGAAGAAATGTGTGGCGAGAGCAAGGAGGATTCTTCTGGAGGGAGTTTGAGACCATATTGTCTCGAGTCTCCATGGGAAGGAGACTCCATTTTCAATTTGGAAGACATTGAAGGACCTATATCAAAACAGCAACAACTAGAGGAAGTTGGCGTTGAAGGACAAGCTTCGAAAAATCAAGTGTGAAAAGGGCGATATGATTTCTACATATCTAAACAAACTCACCACCTATAGAGATGAGCTTGGAAGTGTAGGAATCACGACAGTCGATGATGATATGGTGAGTCTTTCTCTCCTCGGTCTTCCTAAGAGCTGGCAGAGCTATCAGGACTCGGTGAATGGAAGAGAGAAACTGTCGAATTGGGAACAACTATGGTCGGATCTGATGTAGGAGGAGATCAGGAGGAGCACCAGAGATGGTTCTTCATCTAAGCATGATGATGAAGAAAATCTAGCCTTAGCAAGTAAGGCGAGGAAAGGGAAAGGGAAGGCTTCCCATTCCAAATCGAGTTCTTCTCATGGTGGGAAGAAGATTGACAAATCTAAAGTGAGATGCTTTAATTGTCATGAGGTGGGCCATTATGCAACTAATTTCCATTGAAGAAATCCAAGAAGGGATCCTTGAAGGGATCAGAAGGTGAGGCACTGGCCTCTCAGTTCGAATTGGATTTTACCCTCATCGCATGCATGGTTTCATCGATGGTGGTTTTTGTTTGGTACCTCGACAGTGGAGCCTAATTCCACATGACCGGCGATAATATTTTATTCAGTACCTTGGAAGAGAAAGACCTCAAGATGTGCATAGAGATGAGTGATGATGGAAAGTACCATGTTTTAGGTGAAGGTACGGTTGTGTTTCAAAGGGAGCATGGAGCTCCTCTCACCCTGACTGATGTAAAGTATGTGCTTGGACTAAGGAAAAACTTGGTGTTGGTCGCGATGTTGGAAGACAGAGGTTATGATGTAGTCTTCAGTAAAGGAAAGGCATTCCTGAGACACATAACCACAGGCCAGACCAAGAGGATTGGGATTCAAGTGAAGAATCTCTACAAGATGGAGGTAGATCATTGTGCTGCATTGAGTTCCAAAGTAGAATTGGTGCAAAACCAAGATATTGGCGAGTTGTGGCATAGAAGGTTGGGCTACTTGCATCATGGGGCCTTGAAGATAATGCAGCAGATTTCTATCGGACTTCCCAAAGGTAAACTTGAGCAAGTGGACACATGCCAAGGTTCTACCTTGGGTAAGTATGAAAAATCTTCCTTTCATGATCGAGACAATCGAGCTAAAGCAATCTTGGAGCGAGTTCATACAGATGTGTGTGGACCATTCTCGACAGCCTCCACCGCTTGTTAGGATATTCCGACACATAGGAAATAGTTAAGTACAACTTGGTCTAGTGTAGAGTTAGGTATAGAGTTAGGTAAAGTGTGTTTCTTTACCGTTGTACATTTTGTAACTTACAATCCGACGGTCACGATACGTAGTGATCCGACGGTTCATTCTCTCCTCGGTATTACCGACACTTGATCCGTGGCTTGACACCCGATTGGTCCATGAATTCTATTTAAAGCACATGGAGGGTCATTTGTAGTGTAATCCGTGCATGAGAGAAACATATGTAAATTCTCATTCTTTTATTAATAAATTGCCTGAAGTGGCCGCGTTGGCTCAGGCCGTGGACTGTTTCCCTCTTTGAGGGTTTTAAGCACGTCAAAATACTGGTGTATTGATCTGCGATCTAGTTGTGAGCGGTGTCCTTTTGGTGTTCTGTATGAGGAACTTACCCTGTAAATTCCTACATGGTATCAGAGCTATTTGAGGGTCGCGTCCGTTGGTGATCCAAATCTGAAGCCGGTAGAACTGCATCCGAATGTCGTTTCCTAGATCTGTTGTTTCTGACTGCTTTCGGGCCGAGAGGATTGCTCTGTTGTGTTCAGAGCATCTGTTCTAGTGAGGAACCCCTTTCGTTTCACGCGAAAAGGTTTCCGGTAGCCCTAACTGCGTCATTTTTAAGATCTGGAGGTATACAGTGTTTATTTGCAGTTTACTGTTATTTTCTCTCTGTTTATTTCGGTTTCGGTTTATTTAGCCTTTTTATTACCGGATCTATACCTTTCATTTCTGCGTATGCTCTTTGCCCTGCGACTCTGTGCGATCTGGGCAAATCAGAAACAGAAAGGAAGGATTTTTCTCATGCGTATGCTCTTTTCCCTGCGCCTTAGGGTGATCTCGGAAAATCAGAAACATTGAGGAAAATATTTAGTTTCCGGCCAAAGCTAACTTTGAGCCGCAAGGTTCATTTTTGAAAATATTTAGTTTTTCGGCTAAAGCTAACTTCGAGCCGTAAGGTTCGTTTTCTTTGCATGTCCGTGTTGGGTTTTGTGTTTTTTGTTTTGTAGGGAAAAAGAGCCTTCTCAAAGCAAGCACGCAACCCAAAGCATCAACCCCCCCCCCCCCCCTCTCTCTCTCTCTCTCTCTCTCTCAAATTTTTTGTATAGATCAATTGGTTCAAAGCTATTCTAAGGAAGTAGAGGCCTTGGGTTCAAGTCTCCATTTTTTGTGGGGGCGGACTTTTTCATTTCCGCACATTCCCGCACTTCGTCGGCAACTTCAACAACTTTTTTTCAAAAAGCCATAACTTCTTCATCCGGAAGCCGTTTTCAGAGCCGTTTTTTTTAAACCAGCCTAATTTTTTGAGATCTATCCATTGGAACACTTATTTTCAGCATCTTTAGCTTCAGTTTCCATTGAAATGGAAAGTCAATGCCAAGTTACCCTTGACAGCACCAACTACTTCCAATGGTTGGCTTACATTGAGGATTTACTTAGAAGTAAAGGTATCTACAGAATAGCCTCAGGCCAAGAAAAGAAACCGAAGGATGTAGATAAGGCTGCTAAATGGGAAAATAGGCAAGATCAAGCACGTGGATTGATAGGGATGTCTATTTCTCCAGATCTTAGATTCCATATTGCAGAAATTGATACTCCTGATGAAGCAATGAAACAAATCAATAAAGTTTTTGGGATTAAAAATGAAATTAGAGCCCATCAACTTGAAAATGAGGTGCTTACATTGGACCCTAATAATTTTTCTTGCATTGAAGATTTCTTGTCCAAGTTCAAGACCCTTAGATATCTTTTGGAAGGTGTTAAAGTTAAGAAAGAAGATAGTAACCTTATCTATTCCATTCTTACAAAGTTGGGACCAGCCTACTCTGTGTTTGTTTCCACCTTCCATTCCACAAGAGAAGCCTTCATTTCTCAAGGAACAGACTACAAGCCCCCTTCCTTTGACTCTTTTTGTGATTCTTTAATAAGAGAACAAGAAAAACTCTTACACCTTGGTCTTCTTAATCTTGGAAACTCTTCCAAGAAAGCGTTAGCCACCCAGCAGCAACCAAATTCAAAGAATCCCAAGAAGTCATATCCTAAAAAGAATGGTCCTAAACCAAACAAGGGTCCTAAGCAATTTCAGCCCCAAAATGAAAAATCATTTCAACAAAATGATAAGACAAATAAAAACAAAGGGAAGAAGACTGAACACCAAAAGGACGCCGCTCACAACCAGATCGCAGATCAATACACCAGTATTTTGACATGGTTAAAACCCTCAAAGAGGGAAACAGTCCACGGCCTGAGCCAACGCGGCCACTTCAGGCAATTTATTAATAAAAGAATGAAAATTTACATATGTTTCTCTCATGCACGGATTACCCTACAAATGACCCTCCATGTGCTTTAAATAGAATTCATGGACCAATCGGGTGTCAAGCCACGGATCAAGTGTCGGTAATACCGAGGAGAGAATGAACCGTCGGATCACTACATATCGTGACCGTCGGATTGTAAGTTACAAAATGTACAACGGTAAAGAAACACACTTTACCTAACTCTATACCTAACTCTACACTAGACCAAGTTGTACTTAACTATTTCCTATGTGTCGGAATATCCTAACATCCCCCCTTAAGAACAACTTGGGATAGGATTGAAGGATTTAAAAATATGACACAATAGGAGAAGGAAGGAGGCACTAGAGCCTATCCCCCCTTAGTGACAACTTCCTGAACTCCAACCATAAATCGAAGTTTAGTGAACTTCGCCTCTGTGAGAGCCTTTGTGAAGATGTCTGCAACTTGATCATCTATTGAACAATATTTCACTTCAAGAACATGGTCGTGAATGAGCTTTCTGATGAAGTGCATGTGCAGTTCAATGTGTTTGCTGCGCTGATGTTGGACAAGATCTTTGCATAGCTGAATGGCACTTTGATTATCACACCAAAGTGTAGTCGGATGCTGCTGCTGAAAGCCAAACTCTGACAGGATCTGACGAAGCCACAAGGCTTCCTTACTAGCTTCTACGGCACCACGATACTCTGCTTATGCTGATGAAAGAGAAATGGCACCTTGTTTCTTGCAAGCCCATGCAATAGGTCCTGAACCAAGAGTGAACACATAACCGGCAGTAGACTTCTGATCATCAGGGTCACCAGCCCAATCGGAATCAGTGAAACCAACCAATAGAGGAGATGCTTCAGCACTGTAATGAATCCCAAACTGAACTGTACCTCGAACATAACGAAGTATTCTTTTAGCTGCTTTCCAATGACTTTCACAGGGGTTTTGCATGAACCGAGCAACAAGGCCAACAGCAAAGGAAAGGTCAGGACGAGTATGGGTTAGATACAAAAGTTTTCCTACAAGTTGACGGTATAAGGTAGCATCAACTTCAGGAGAAGTACAAGTGACTGAAAGTTTGACTCCAGACTGAAAGGGAGAAGGGGCTGGCTTACAGTCTTCCATGTGAAAATGACGTAGAATATCACAAGCATACTTGGACTGGGAAAGGGAAATACCCTCCTTGGATTACAAGACTTCAAGACCGAGAAAATAGTGTAAGTGTCCTAAGTCTGTTATTTCAAATTTCCTTTTAAGGCTAGACTTCACATGGTTTATAAGGTTGGGATCACTACCAGTAAGGATAAGATCATCAACATAAAGAACAAGGATGATAAGAGAGTTGCCCACTTTCTTGGTGTAGACAGTATTGTTAGAATGACACCTAGAAAAGCCAGATTCTAAAAGAAAGCTATCCATTTTGGCATACCAAGCCCGAGGAGCTTGCTTGAGACCATAAAGGGATTCCTTAAGTCGACATACAAGGCTGGAGTCTGTTTGTATGAAGCCAATGGGTTGTTCCATATAGATTTCTTCATGCAAGTCCGCATGCAAGAAGGCAGATTTAACATCCATCTGATGGACTTCCCATTTGAAAGAGGCAGCAAGGGAAAGAACAAGGCGGATAGAGTTCATTTTGGCAACAGGGGAGAAGGTTTCAGTGTAGTCAATGCCTTCAACCTGTGAAAAACCTTTAGCAACAAGATGAGCTTTATGTTTATCAACTTTCCCATCTGGTCCATACTTGGTTCTGTAAACCCATTTGCATCTAACAAGTTTTCGTCCCTTTGGTAGAGGAACAAGATCCCATGTATCATTTGCCAATAATGAATGATATTCTTCATTCATAGCTGCTTCCCAATCTGGATGGCCTGAAGCTTCTGCAAAGGTGTCAGGATCATAATTTACTGGAGCTTGAGCCAGTAAAGAAGAGGCTCTCTCGAACTGAGAACGTGTGCGTCGCTGATCTGTAGGATCATCGGCAAGATCACCTGCTGCATCTCGAGTAGCACGAACCCATTTTGGAAGCTCAGGAGCTGAAGGAGGATCCTGAGATGGTGGGGGAGGATTGTCATCCTCACTTTCATCATCTGAAGAAGAAATGTTTTCAAAAGTAGAAGAGATAGGGAGAGGTGGCACAACCGCCGGACTAGGCTCGCAGGCCGATATATTTTCGTCAAATTTTACATCTCTTCTAATGATAACATTTTTGGACTTAAATGGAATAAGTCTATAGCCTTTGACATCTTCAGAATATCCAACAAAAGTACATTTTTCACTCTTAGGTTCTAAAGCTTTATGCTTTTCATCTGGAATATGGGCCCACGCTTCACTTCCAAAAACACGAAAGTGACTTACATCTGGTTTGATTGAGCTCCATGCTTCTTCTGGAGTGATATTCTTTAAAGCCTTAGTAGGAGTGCGATTTATTATGTAATTTGCACAGTTAATTGCTTCTGCCCAAAAACTAAGACAAAGTCCTTTAGATTGTAGCATACAATTAGCCATTTCCTTTAAGGTGTGATTCTTCCTTTCAGCTACACCATTTTGTTGTGGAGTATATGGAACAGTATGTTGCATTTGAATTCCATTCTCAGTGCAATAGTTGATGAATGTGTTTTTAACATATTCTCCACCATTATCAGATCTTAACTTAAGAATTTGATGTCCAGATTGTTTTTCAACAAAGGCATTGAAGGCCAAAAAAGTGTTAAATACTTCACTCTTGAGTTTTAAGAAGTATACCCAAGTGCGTCTGGAGAAATCATCAATAAAAGTTAAGAAATACTTGCAGCCAGAGAATGACACAACTGGAAGTGGACCACATAAATCACTATGCACAAGCTGTAAAGGGGCTGAGGCATGCCAAGAGGCACATTTTTCAAAACTGTCCCGATGATGTTTTCCGAGTACACATCCGGAACAAACACCATCTCTGCAAGATACCATAGGAAGACCTGTCACCATATTTTCTTTACATAGATGCTGAAGGGAGCGATAGTTTAAGTGACCAAATCGCTCATGGCAAAGTTTGCTCACTTCATCGTTATGAGCAACAAATACTGAGGGAAGATTTGATGACCCAAAGTTGTGAAACTTATACAACCTTGTAGAATCATCAGCGATGCCAGTAGCCAAAATCTGTTTAGGATCTCTTAAGTCCTTGATTACAACATCATGAGGTGAAAATTCAACGATTTTACCTTCACCTGAATGAGTTATCTGATATACAGATAGAAGGTTGCAGGATAAGGTTGGAACACATAATACATCATTAAACTGACCATTGTCTAGATGAACAGTTCCAGTCCCTACAACATTAAGAGATCTATCATCACCAACATATATATTTTTGGCGTTACAATCAGTTAAAGAAGAAAACATGGCTTTGTTTTTGGCCATGTGATAAGAAGCTCCAGAATCAATGAGCCACTCATGAGAATGAGAAGAAGAAGATACATTTAATGCATAGCCAAACCGAGATGCTTGACAACCACATGCAGAAAGTGCCATTCCTGAAGATGAAGTTGAAGTTGAAGATTGCCCCAAATGGATGTTATGCTTCTTCATTGCTGCTTCCAAGGCTTCCATCTTCTTAAAGCATTTTGATTCTAAGTGGCCATCTCGATTACAAAAATTGCAATGTCTATCAGTCTTCTTCCCTTTGTTTTTATTTGTCTTATCATTTTGTTGAAATGATTTTTCATTTTGGGGCTGAAATTGCTTAGGACCCTTGTTTGGTTTAGGACCATTCTTTTTAGAATCTGGCTTTTCTAGGTGTCATTCTGACAATACTGTCTACACCAAGAAAGTGGGCAAATCTCTTATCATCCTTGTTCTTTATGTTGATGATCTTATCCTTACTGGTAGTGATCCCAACCTTATAAACCATGTGAAGTCTAGCCTTAAAAGGAAATTTGAAATGACAGACTTAGGACACTTACACTATTTTCTCGGTCTTCAAGTCTTGCAATCCAAGGAGGGTATTTCCCTTTCCCAGTCCAAGTATGCTTGTGATATTCTACGTCATTTTCACATGGAAGACTGTAAGCCAGCCCCTTCTCCCTTTCAGTCTGGAGTCAAACTTTCAGTCACTTGTACTTCTCCTGAAGTTGATGCTACCTTATACCGTCAACTTGTAGGAAAACTTTTGTATCTAACCCATACTCGTCCTAACCTTTCCTTTGTTGTTGGCCTTGTTGCTCGGTTCATGCAAAACCCCCGTGAAAGTCATTGGAAAGCAGCTAAAAGAATACTTCGTTATGTTCGAGGTACAGTTCAGTTTGGGATTCATTACAGTGCCGAAGCATCTCCTCTATTGGTTGGTTTCACTGATTCCGATTGGGCTGGTGACCCTGATGATCGGAAGTCTACTGCCGGTTATGTGTTCACTCTTGGTTCAGGACCTATTACATGGGCTTGCAAGAAACAAGGTGCCATTTCTCTTTCATCAGCAGAAGCAGAGTATCGTGGTGCGGTAGAAGCTAGTAAGGAAGCCTTGTGGCTTCGTCAGATCCTGTCAGAGTTTGGCTTTCAGCAGCAGCATCCGACTACACTTTGGTGTGATAATCAAAGTGCCATTCAGCTATGCAAAGATCATGTCCAACATCAGCGCAGCAAACACATTGAACTGCACATGCACTTCATCAGAAAGCTCATTCGCGACCATGTTCTTGAAGTGAAATATTGTTCAACAGATGATCAAGTTGCAGACATGTTCACAAAGGCTCTCACAGAGGCGAAGTTCACTAAACTTCGATTTATGGTTGGTGTTCAGGAAGTTGTCACTAAGGGGGGATAGGCTCTAGTGCCTCCTTCCTTCTCCTATTGTGTCATATTTGTAAATCCTTCAATCCTATCCCAAGTTATTCTTAAGGGGGGATGTTAGGATATTCCGACACATAGGAAATAGTTAAGTACAACTTGGTCTAGTGTAGAGTTAGGTATAGAGTTAGGTAAAGTGTGTTTCTTTACCGTTGTACATTTTGTAACTTACAATCCGACGGTCACGATATGTAGTGATCCGATGGTTCATTCTCTCCTCGGTATTACCGACACTTGATCCGTGGCTTGACACCCAATTGGTCCATGAATTCTATTTAAAGCACATGGAGGGTCATTTGTAGGGTAATCCGTGCATGAGAGAAACATATGTAAATTTTCATTCTTTTATTAATAAATTGCCTGAAGTGGCCGCGTTGGCTCAGGCCGTGGACTGTTTCCCTCTTTGAGGGTTTTAACCACGTCAAAATACTGGTGTATTGATCTGCGATCTGGTTGTGAGTGGTGTCCTTTTGGTGTTCTGTCTGATGAACTTACCCTGTAAATTCCTACACGCTAAACAAAGGTATTATGTGATTTTCATTGATGATTTTTCTCGTAGATGCTAGATCTATTTCATGCAGAAGAAGGATCAAACCTTCTCAAATTTGTGTGAATTCAAAGCTTTGGTTGAGAAAGAATCAGGAAAGAAGATCAGGGCCTTAAGAAGTGACAATGGTGGAGAGTATGTCTCTCAAGAGTTTAAGGGCTTCTGTGTAGCAGAAGGAATTAAACTGGAGTTGACAGTACCTCATAACCCACAGCAAAATGGGGTGGCCAAAAGGAAGAATAGAACAATTTTGGGGGCAGCTCAGGCAATGTTGCATGACCAAGGCCTACCACTTCATTTGTGGGTTGAGGCATACAACACAGCAGTCTATTTGCAAAATAGAAGCCCACATCGCATACTTGGGATGAAGACACCAGAGGAAGCTTTCTTTGAGAAGAGACCATATGTGAGTCACTTCAGGATCTTTGGCTCATCGATTTATTGCCATGTGACCAAGGACGCCCGGAAGAAACTTGAGCCGACAGCTAAGCTGGGGATACTTGTGGGATACACTGATACACCCCACAACTATCAGGTGTATTTTCCTACCAGTCAAACAACAGTGGTTTGTAGATATCTTAAGTTTGATGAGAAAAAGGCCATGCGAGTTTCCCTTGAGAGGGAGCTCCAACTATAGGCTATGGAGGAACTTTGGTTCCTAAGGAGGAGGTGCCTCAGATTGATGTGGAGCAGCCGCATGCAAAGGTCCTAGGAGTGGAGACATCCACTCAAGCAGAGTCTTCCAAAGATGGGCGGAAGCGCACGAGAGAAGTTGACAGATTGTTGTTGGATGCGAGAGAGAATGTGAGAGAACCATATTCTCAGCACAGACAGAGGAGGTCACCTGATAGGTACACTGGATACATGGCCCTTGTTGGGGAATGTGTTGAGACCTAGCCATCTTCCTTTGAGGTATCAGTGTAGCAGCCGATTTGCGTTAATGCTATGGTAGAGGAGTATGACTCCATAGTTCAGAACAGTGTTTGGGATGTTGTTCCAAGACTGGAGAACAAGTTAGTCGTGAGTTCCCGTTGGCTTTACAAGGTAAAGCAATCTTCTGATGGTAGTGTGGAGAAACATAAAGCAAGGTTTGTTTCCTGTGGTTTCTCACCAGTCGATGGGATCGACTATGATGAGACTTTTTGTCCTGTAGCAAGGTACTCATCTATCAAATCGATGTTGGCACTATTAGCACAGATGGGTTGGAAGATCCATCAGATGGATGTGAAGACTGCATTCCTCAATGGAAAGTTTGAGGAAGAGGTGTACATAGAGCAGATGGAAGGTTTTGATACCTTCGATCATGAGTCGCATGTGTGCCGACTCAAGAGAGCTTTGTACGGGCTGAAGCAAGAACCTCGTGCTTGGTACACCATGATAAACAACTACTTCACCGGGTTGGGATTCACAAAGAGTGAAGTGGATGCAAACTTGTACCACATCATGGTGGAAGGTAAGCAGTTGATCACTGTTTTTTATGTTGAAGATCTGATATTGACAGGTGATGATCAAATGATCATGTCTAGCAAGGAGGACCTTGCAAGAGAGTTCGAGATGAAAGACATGGGTCTCATGCACTACTTTCTAGGCATGGAAGTGTGACAGAAGGATGGGGAGTTGTTTGTTTCTCAAGGCAAGTATGCCAATGAGATACTTAGGAGATTCCACATGGAGAAGTGCAAGCCCATGCAGACTCCTCTAGCAGGTAACTGGAGGAAGGAGGATGCTACTTCGGGAGAAGTAGTAGAAGCTACTATTTATTGGCAGCTTGTGGGTTCACTGATGTATTTAGTGAACACACAACCAGATTTGTGCTATGCGGTGAACCAGCTGAGTCAAGCTATGGTTCAGCCTACCAAGCTGTTTTGGAAGGCAACGAAGCATGTTTTTAGATACCTCAGAGGCACATCTCAGTATGGATTATGGTACAGACGGTCAAAGGGAGTGAAGCTACATGGCTTCACAGATGCAGATTGGGTAGGGAGTCCATCAGATCGGAAGAGCACATTAGGATAATTTCTAAACCTTGGTTCATCTGCAGTTTCTTGGTACAGTAGGAAACAGAGGTCAGTTGCACTCAGCTCATCAAAAGTTGAATACATGGCTGCAAGTTAGGCAGCGTGTGAGGCCATTTGGATGCGGAAAATTCTAGTTGGTTTGTTTGATCAGAGGATGGATCCAACTGTGATCTATTGTGATAATCAGAGTTGTATCAAACTTTTGGCTTATTGGGGCCTAACCGAGATTCGAAAGAGTTATTAGCCAAACAAATCCCGTGCTACCAACCCTTTCGGCAACAGTCTGCGGAGCGTGGACTGAAGTCTCACCCGAGGTAGCAGGGGAGGGTGCTGGAACCAGGTTTCCGCACCCTTGGGATGTCTAGATGTGTTCTGGGAGGTTCGCGAACCGATCTGTGGCCTCGCGCCACTCTGCTTCTGCGTAGATCCGGAACAAGGCACTTCCTTAATACTTATTATTAATGAGTTTGTTATAGATCAGATCTACTTCTTACAGTCTTTAAGCAAACATTTAATAGAGATAACCAGTGCGTGCACCCAGAAATGTTATAGATTTGCATAAACTCAGAACATAAGCATAAGCGCATAGATCAAAACAGATATATAAACTAGAAATTAACCAGATCCACAATATTTCAGAACCAACTTAGCTTTATTGATATCTTTGTTCAGTACAATCCACTTTCCGCCCTACACACTTAGCTGCAGGGGTCCGCGCACATAGTTGTGGACTCTACCAGGCCTCTACGCACACAGCTGTAGAGCCTACTCCACTAATATCCAACTCGACTCCGACTTACAGACTCAGATCCATTATTTTCTTCACAAACCCATACATTCAAGATCAAAACCAAGAAATAAAAACTTTGCTCTAACCTTAGAGCCTTGCTCTATTTATACATTTCCATGGTTTGCGGACCATGGGCTGGCTGACTCACTTTCTATTTTCTTACATTATTTTCAGGCGGACAACTCTTTGACTTGACTCATTACAATTCGCACTCCATGCATCTTGTGGAGCCTTCTACCATACTATTACCAAAATTGTGGGCTTTGATCCCTAAAACCCATTACGTGAGGCCTCTACTACCAAACAGGCCCCCAACATAATCATCGTGACTCATCCTAAGTCACTTGGTTAGTACGGCAAGCCTTGCGCGAAGTTCCATCAGCAACTTCTACGATTCGCTGACGCTCGCAACAAATTCTTCTGCCATCTGTTGCACCCTTTGTACGCGAGCCACTGACGTATCTGTTTCAGGTGTTTGTCTGGGTTCATACACTGCCTGCATGTGTGCTAATTTCCCCTCAATGTTGGTGGAGACTGCAAATGCCTCATCAAGCCAAGGCTGTATGCATTGTTTAAGCACAGCTTCCTTCTGGCATGCAGTGTCAACTTGTGCCTTGAGAACCTGGGCCTCCCTCATTTTGGCCAACTGTTGCGTGATGGTGACCGTTTGCGCAGTCCCCCGGACTTGGTCATAAGCCTGCTGCAACTCCCGCGCTTCTGCCTCTGCCTGCTATAGCGTTGGGTCTTCCTGAAGGGATGTGAGCGTAAGGAGGGACTGATCCAACAATCCTGAGCAATCTTGGATAGCGCACCCTATTACTTCCAATCCTGCTTGAATTTCACCGTGGCATTGTTCCCGTACTTCTGGAGGTGTAGGTGGTTGCGCCTTCATCCTTAGTTCTGCAATTTGTAAGTTTAATTCCCACTGAGCTTTTGCTACTTCCTCTTGGGCCGTACGAAAGCTTGCTGCCATGTGATGGATCTTGTTGGCTATTGGAAGTTCTGCTAGCACAGCCAACTCTAGTACCATGCTACAAACCTCTGCCATGGCCTGTTCCAATTCCTTGTTGTGCGCAACCAAGTCATCACATTGTAGACTGACCTGCTCCAGATTTGTCCTGTGCTCAGTTAAGATTTGGAGGGCGCGACCTTCCCTGGCACGGAGCTCCGTGGTTACCCCATCCTGTAGTTGATATAGGGTTTCTCTAGGAAGAGCGGCCAAATTCAGCCCCCAACCCCTCATGTCACCTTCAACTTCTGCTACGACGGCACCGGCTAGTAATACTAAAGTGTGCATAGTGGAGGCACGCACCATCTGCTCCGCTGCAGTTATACCTTCTGCAAGGGTCGGAATCATTCCTCCTGGGGTTCGCACCTGTAACGCCTGCAACTATGCCCTAAGCTCCCCCAACATAGTTGTCTGCGCTATCATCAATTCCTTCACAGCACCTGGAGTGACATCACGCGTCGGTTCTCTGCTGTCAAGAAATTCTTTCTCCAAAGTCTTTACTGTTTTTTACTTTTTGCGTGGCTATGACGACTCATTGCTACGTGGCTTCTTGGCTTGGGTCGATTTTGGGGGAAGTTTTGTGCATTCCTGTGTCTCTGACTCCTCCTGTATGTCCTGTTCCAAAGACACTTCCTGATCGTCCCTGATCTCCTGGGTGGTTACTTCCTTGGTTGCCTCCTGCTGCGAAGCTACCTTTTGTCCCTGACGCGTCTTTTCCGCCAGTTTAGTGAGTCGCAACTGGATTTCCTTCTTTCACTGCTTGGCGGCTATCCTTTCTAACTCAGCCACGTTCAGAGCGCGCCACTCCGGAGGCCATACTGCCAATACCTCATAAATTGCATCGTCTGTGGCAATGAACGGAAGCTTTACCCATGTTCGCTGCAGATCCTTCCGCGCTCGGATATATAGGTTATGCATGTCCGCTTTGAACTCGGTTGTGCTCTGCAAATTGTTATATATTGTCAGGGACAACCACGGTCTACGACCAATCCATGTCTGGATACTCGCCTCCATGAATATCCAGAATACTTTGATCTCACGAACCCTCGTGGCGTCCTTTGTAGCCCAGAGCGAGTTATATTGCACGGCTTTAGGTAGGTTCGTCTCAATGCTGGGAAACCGACTACCCTGCGAGAGTTCTCCTGCAACCAGAAGGATTGATAGAAGCAACCATGGATAATGGAAAGTCTTACCTTTCTCCTGGGCTTCCTTGCAATTTGTCAAAAATTCGTTGCATAGAAACTGTGCCCAGTTGAACTGAACCCCTTCTGCACACTGCTCTGCAAGCGCAATGATAGGGGCTGGCACCTCATCGGCGCAGCATTTCCTCATGAGTTTACTGGCCAGTAGCTGGGTGGCGACTCGCACCCCTCGATCTTTGATGCTTGCTATTACATACCCGCACTTTCGCTTTTCCAGCTTATATTTAGCCTTCATTACTTCTGTGAGACCTACATTGCTACTTGTTCTAGCTATGTCTGTGGGGTCATTCCCTTTAATAGGTAGGTGGGTAATGCGGTGTACTAAATTGGCTGTGATAGGAATCGGCTCCTCCAACCAGAGATACCCATCATGTACCAGACATAGCAACTGTCGGATAACAAAAATGGTGATGGTCGCGCGGTGATAGTGGGGTATCCACCTCAGATTGAGTAATCCTGCCTTCTCCACACCTAGTAACCACTTCCGCGGCAATAATTTGTCTTCGGCCAACTGGGGGAACTTCTCGCTATCCGCAAGATCCCAATATTCGAACTTGATGCTCGGTACTCGGCCTAGCGGTAGACCATCAAACCTTATTTCATCCGAGGTCTGAAGGATACTCTTCGTAGTGTCCAAGTCCTTCGGTATCTTGGCCATCCCGTTCCATGGAGAGATATACGATGGTAGTGAAGGTATTTGGAAAGCATCCTCTTCTTCCTCATCCTATGCTTCAATCTGAGTGATCAGGGCCTGCAAGTCTTCCTTGTCCTCATCCATTTCAGTGGTGATTACTTTTCCCTTCGCGGCCACTGATGATTTACTGAGTCGCGGTGATGTTCGGACAGGTCCCATAGTTTGCTTGTTTTTCCAGGGTCACGGTGTGCGTGGGGTCTTTAGAATAGCAGTCGCTTCTTCTGGCTCCTCCTGGATCGGATACATCTCTTCCACGAACCATGCTCAGGTTCTAGCCATGGTACTCATGGGATGCCTTGTGATGTTCGGTACTAGATCAAATCTTGCATATCCCAGCATTGGCCAAGGGTTTCTATAAGGACGCATGATTTTGAATGTAACCCTTCCCTCCACTTCTACTTCATTAATATCTTCTGGGCGGCAGATCTTTTCGTATCTAGCTCGGAACTCCTGTCTTAATGGCCCACCACCTGCTCCTCTTTGCCATAACTCAAACTTCTTGTCATGAACAGTATCTGCAACAGTCACCTTCCATCTTTCCCACGCGGCAGCGCAGTTCCTGGTATGCGGATGCGTTCTTTGCTTCCTACGGACCCTACGCGCCACATCCAAATCGTGCAACCTTCTGACAACCTTGTTTATAGTCCTATGCTCTCTTCCAATTGCGTGGAGCGCTGAGACTACGCCTCCTATGGATAGTTAGGTGGTCGTACTCCTCGTGCGAGCCTTCCTCTGCCCTGCTAGCCTGGGCTGCGGGCAACCTTTGCGTACCTTTGAAGCAAGTCGCGTCGCGCGTTCGGCTTTCTCTCGTTTAGTAGGGTATGGTGGCAACCATGATAGCAGGGTCACGGTGCGTTTTAGCATCGTAGGAGGGCCGGCCAAGTCCGGTCCCCTTATTCTCACAGTCGCGTAGCCCGTTTGTGTAACTCCCATGTTTATTTTGCTGATTTCTTCACCCAGTAGCGCATGTTTCCTCTCTAGCCATGCCCATTCTTCATGGATTTCACAAAGCCTTCTGTTGTCACACCAAATGGCTCTAAGTACCCATCATATTCCTTCGTTCCTACCATCTGCGATGGTTGTTATCGGGGAATTTTTCTCGGTTCCATCTTGTCTCATTACCTTTGCCCTCCTTCGTTTGCTGCTGGTCTAAGAGTTACATCGAACCCTTGGTATGGCAGATTCTCATTGGCTCATCTTATTGTGCGAACGTTGTGCATGCTTCCCCCTATTGTCCCGATTGCTTTGATGCGAACAGCTGGAATACGTCACTTTTCCTGTTGTTACGACGGACTCAGGTTTTTGATTCTTAGTCGGGTGGGCGTTCGCACACCATATTTCTGCACCCCCTGCGACCGGCGGACGTTTTTTCCTTTAACTTGTACACGTGTCCGCCCTCTATATCCGCACCTAATCCTCCTAGTCTCATGATGTGTATTAAACCCTGATGCAGGTGACGCGCGCGGCGCCCCTGGTTGCGCATCGTGCCTCTTCTGTTCTAGTATCACCTTTTCGTGGTGGTCTATGGATCCCTACACGTGCATTGTGTCCTCATCGGTTGGCAGTTCCCTTGCTTTGGTCATCATGCATCACAGTGATCTAACCATCATATTACAATTTAGTGTTGTTACTTCATGCAATCTATTCTGCCATCGCTCTATCTCGTCATCAGAGTCCGATGTGCAGGAACTGTCGCGTTCCCATGAGATTCTCCCATCCTCTGTTGGATTCACCCGGTCCTGGTCTTGCGCTGTTATCTGGTAGATGTAGTCCAGTTCATTGTCACTGTCCTCATCATGCATAGGTTCAATGTAGCGCGCCCCTTCAGCTGGATCCAGTGGAACGATTACGTGTAGGGACTTCTTCTCAAATATCATCATCCGATTCTTTAAATTAATGACTCCATTCATGTCCATGGCCCAGTCTATTACTAATAATGCAGGCTAATGCAGGGTAGGGATTACTGTCATCCACAATTTTTATAACCTCAAAGTCTGTTTGTGTACTCACGCCTTCGATGTCCACTGTGACTCCTTGTAGTCTCCCCACAGGTAGGATCTTTTGTTGGTTCTCCATCCGTAGTTGGATAGGAGACCATTGTAGTGCGGGCCTACCCATGCGCTCCCAGGTCTGTTTAGGTAGGACATTCGCATCTGACCCCAAATCTAGAATGACCTGAACCATCTCATAGTCCCCAATCTAGGCAATCAACCGCATTTCCCGTCTGGTGCGCAAAGCATGGTTGCCTAGTTTCTGGACCATGAGCGGTTCGTCCAACCCAGAGCACCTAGTTATCAACTCTTGCAATCCCTTCACCGCTTTAGTGTCCCGTAGTAGCTTCATGCATGTCTCTAAAAAGGTAGTTAGCATAGAAGCATCCATCTTCGGCTCAGTTTGATCCTTGCTACTCGAAGTAGAAGCCTCCATGAAGCTCTTCTTAGCTTCCATAAATGTTTCCTTTGCGCGCTCCAAATCAAATTCAGGTTGCTTTGTAGGGGCCTTGTGAACCCATGCATCCTCCTTCAGTTGCTTCCCCTTATCCTCTCTTGTATTTGCACCACTTCTGAGCATCATGTTCACATTAGGATCCTCCTCGTGCGGTTCAGCCTTCATCATTTGGACGTTCTGAGTAGGAGTAGTCGGGAGCACCCCCTTTTCCCGCATTTGTGCAATTAGTGTGGGGCACTCTACTGCTTCATGATCAAATTGGTAACAGTACAGGAAACATGTTTTGGTTGGATTCATGCAATCACACGCATAGTGCCCCGATCCTCCACAATTGTAGCAGATTAACTGTCCCTGCCCTCGTCCGGGTCCCATTCCTCCTCGTCCCTAGAATCCACCCTGCGCTATTACTGCAGTGGGATCCTGACCTCCCACCTCAGTCTGCATCCTGTAAGCAGGTGCCTGATCCATCAGCAATTCATAACTTCGGCAAGTTCGTTTGTCATGGCCCATCGATCTGTAAAAGTTGCAAAATAGTTGTTGAGGGGGTTGTATAAGTTTCTGCAATAGATGACAGTTGTCCATGGTGTTCTTTCCTCCCACATGGCAGATTGCGCACCAGAGTGCGGGCACCGTTCTTGGCCCCACTTGTGCCTCTGGTCGCAATGGCATTGCCCCCCCCCCCCCCCCCCCGCCAAATAGTTCGCAAATATCGGACAATGATCCTTATCATGGCCTTGGCCTTTACACTTTATGCACCCACCTCTGCGCGTGCCTCTGACCGGGGCGCCTTATCTTATTTCATACTTTTCATCTCTAGGCATAGGTTTTGTAGTTATGCGTGGATTTGCTGAACTCCCAACCCCGGATCTTGTATTGGGGTTTCATGCAACTTCATTGTTGTCTCTAATGCTTCAGCTTGGGTTGAGATCTTTTGTTGTGATAGCGTCGTCCTTAGATGTGGTGTCAACAATGCTACAAACCACGCGCAGTGTTGTGCATCCGTCAGTGTCATGTTAGCTTTGCAGATCGTACTCTTCAATCTCTGATCCAGATCCCAAGGGGTTTCACCCTGTAACATCACAATCTCTTTGAACCCGATGATCGACTACGTCTCTGATTTTGGCCGGCTAAATTCTTTGTTTAACGCAACCTGGATCGTCACTATTCCTGCATTCGGATGATCGCTCGAGTAATTTATATAGCACATCAACGCGCAGTCTTACAGTGTGCTAACCAGAGTAGCCTTTTTTATATTATCATCTGTTACACCTTGGGCTTCCCATACAACCTTTACCATGAACCAGAACTGACCTGGTTCCTCATTTCCTACGCCTCTAAATACCGGCAACTTTATTGCACTCACCATTCCAACCTTTGGTGGTGGTGGTGATGGTGGAGGAGGGGTCAGTGAAGATGGGTTTGACGTAGGTAAAGTAGGTGATGGCATGGAAGGCAGTGGGATCAGTGGAATGCGTTGATTTATCAGTCGAACGGCGCTCCTTGGAGAGAACCCTGCGAGCTCCTCCTCGCTTTCTCGCGAGAGTGAAATTAGAGGACTATTTTCGAATCCCTCAATCCCTCGATAGCCTCTTCCACTCCTCGTTACCCTAGACATTAATGGATGCGCATAACCCATTTTTCACATAACAGCATTTTAATCCAAGTATTCAACAATTTTATGTACTTACCCTGCGATCCTGGGGGAAATCGCCTTTCTGCTTCGATGTAACTCACAGTTGTGTCTATCGTGAACTCAGTGATAAACCCTCCAATTATCCAATCCAACCAGTGATCTATTGCACATGTGATTTTATCTTCGGATGCCTCTAGCCTACGTACCAATTCTGGAGTCCACACAATGGGTTGATCTAGTCTGCACCTTCCCACGATTTCACCTAACCTCGTGATCCACTCGTACAACTCCAGCGAGAAGGTCGTGAAGAAGATCTCGTGTATTTTTTTGTATATGTATCGATCCAGCCATCTTTCCTCCGATATCCGCAGATTTTTGTTCTCTTGTACTACGAACTCGTGCAGTTTCTGATCCAACCACTCTTCAAGTTATTTCTTTGTAGGGTTCCAGTGTTCAGACATCAAACATCCCTTAGGCAGATCCCGGTCCCGGCAACGGAACCATTTGTTGGCTTATTGGGGCCTAACCCAGGTTCGGAAGAGTTATTAGCCAAACAAATCCCATGCTACTAGCCCTTTCGGCAACAGTCTGTGGAGCGTGCACTGAAGTCTCACCCGAGGTAGCAGGGGAGGGTGCTGGAACTAGGTTTCTGCACCCTTGGGATGTCTAGATGTGTTCTGGGAGGTTCACGAACTGATCTATGGCCTCGCGCTACTTTGCTTCTGCGTAGATCCGGAACAAGGCACTTCCTTAATACTTATTTATAATGAGTTTGTTATAGATTAGATCTACTTCTTACAGTCTTTAAACAAACATTTAATAGAGATAACTAGTGCGCGCACCCAAAAATGTTATAGATTTGCATAGACTCATAACATAAGCATAAGCGCATAGGTTAAAATAGATATATAAACTAGAAATTAACCAGATCCACAATATTTCATAACCAACTTAGCTTTATTGATAGCTTTGTTCAGTACAATCCACTTTCCGCCCTGCGCACTCAGCTGCAGGGGTCCGCGCACACAGCTGCGGGCTCTACCAGGCCTCTATGCACATAGCTGCAGAGCCTACTCCACTACTATCCAACCTGTCTCAGACTTACAGACTCAGATCCACTATTGTCTTCACAAACACATACATTCAAGATCAAAACCAAGAACTAAAAAACTCTTCTCTAACCTTAGAGCCTTACTCTATTTATACATTTCCATGGTCCACGGACCATGGGCTGGCCAACTCACTTTCTATTTTCTTACATTATTTTCGGGCGGAAAACCCTTTGACTTGACTCATTACAATTCGTGCTCCGCACACCTTGCGGAGCCTTTTACCTTATTATTACCAAAATTGTGGGCTTTGATCCCCAAAACCCATTACGCGGGGCCTCTGCTACCCAACACAAACTCTCTGAGAATGCAGTATTCCATGACAGGTCCAAGAATATCGACATTCGGTATCATCATCTCAAACACTGTGTGGCGAGGAGGATCATGTTGTTTCAGTATATTTTGATCGAGGAGTAAGATGCTGACATTTTGACTAAGGCATTGTCAAAGTGTAAATTCGAGTTCCATAGAGATAGGATCGGGGTGGCAGATAATCCCTTTCTTGTTGAGAGGGAGTGTTGAAAATAGCAACAAGAAATGCTAAAATTAGCATTGCTATAAGTAGCATTTCAGGATATATTCCAATTTTAATTTGTCCTTGGATTAAAATTGAGAATTAAAATTCAAATTTAGTCTCACCAGTTGTTTGAAAAATAATTAATTAATTCATCCTGAGTTAATTAGTTGGAGAAATTCAAACATGAAGTCTTTGTAAAGCCATGCAACAGTTATCCCTTTGATTGAGGAAGTTATCCCTTAATTAAGGAGATAAGGATGAGTTGTATTTGAGTTGTAATTAGTTAGCTCAGTTAACTGAGTTAAGTCCAGTTAGATTAGTTCCAAACATTTTGTGGAACTGATTGTGAGTTCAGTTAGTTAATGCATGCATGCATGAAACTAGTGTACTCCAGATAACTGAATATTCTCTCATAAATAACTCATGCATGTTAGTTCAGACAAAGACCCAGTTGATATTAGAGGTAGGGATAGTGTACTATCAATTGTAAGAATTTTCCTATAAGAAAATCTCTTGCATGCAGAAGGAATTCATTCCTTGAGATTTGCGTAGTTTTACAGTGTGTTGGAGCAGTGTGTGAGACCAGTTTCACACAAGGTTACAGCAGGAGCACCCAGGGAAAACAGCGCAAGGAAATAGGAGGCTTGGAGGATAGAGGGAAAGGCATATGAGTTGTCTAGTCTATCTATGAACAGTGAGAGGGATTGTACTAAGAGTTGGATAGCTGTGAGAGTTAAATCTTTGTGTAACCCTGAGATATTTCCACTTGTATGATAATACAGATAGCGGAGTTTTTAGCTGAGGCTTTCCCAGAATATTCTTCTGTGTTTCATGTGTGATTGATTCATCTTCTCTGTTATATGTGTTCTATTTGATCTTGCTCAAAATCGATTAAGCTTCCACAAGTTTGATAGTAGAAGTAGATCAAATATTTTTCTTTAGTTACATTGCATTATCAGGTGATCTACAGTGAGAATTTCTACAAACCCTTGTGATCTCTCTCTAGCTGAACAGTGACAATAGGCATAACCATCACTTTTACTTGTTTATACAACATTGTCACCTCCAAGTTTGTACGAACCCCGGGCTGATAAAGTAAAGCTGGTAGCTCCAGGAGTTCCGGCATTCTTGTTGTAATACTAGTGCTCGTCACTTTTCTTTGGCGTCGTTGTCGGGGAGGTGTCTGAGTATTGTGTGATTACTGCCTTCTTTTTTCTATTTCTTATTTCTAATATTCTGCTCTTAGTTTCATTTCTGCAAAAGTAATTTATTTTGCTTCCTTTTCATTCTGCATTATTTGCTTTCCTTTCCATTCTGCAAGTTAGATTTCAATCAAGTAATTAATTTTTTCATTCAGTCAGTAGTTTTCATTTAGTCTGCAATCACTTTCAAAGTTTGAAAAAAAAAACACAAAACCAAACAAAAACATTTATTTTCATGCCTAGTAGGAATAGGGATAACTTAGGGAATTTTTTGCCAAATACCCCCACTGCTCCCAACAGCCAACCTTCCCTCTTCTTTGATGGCTGTGAACTAGAGGAACCCTTAGGTGAGCAACCAAACATATTTGAAGAACCTACAAGAGAAGAAGAAGGAGGAGAACCCATTCCTACTAAACCTATTGCTGAAAACAGAAATGATAGGGGAAATAGAGAAAGAGTTGAGGGTGCCTTCCCCATCAGGGAAACCAATGGGGATACTAAGATGAAAAATATAAGCCCTTCTTCCCTTCCTCATTTCCATGGCCTAACCACAGAAGACCCAGACACTTTCTTATTTGAGTTTGTTGTCATATGCTGAACCTATGACTATACAAATGATGAGCAGAAGTTGAAACTATTTCCATCCACTCTCAAGGATGCAGCTTTGCACTGGTTCATGGGTTTACCTAGAGATAGCATTACAACTTGGGCTCAGATGCAGCAAGCCTTCAAAAACAAGTATCAGGACTACTATAGGTCTAAAGACACTAAAGAGGAAATTTTTAGGATGACCTTAGGCAATGAAGAAAGATTCCAACATAGATACAAAAGGGCCAGGTGCACATTTGACCCTGAGTCACTAAAGCTGGTCCTGCTTAGAGGAGTAAGGGAAGACCTTCTAGATACCCTACACTTGTTAGCAGGAGGGGATATCTACCAGTTACCCTATGAGGATATCAAGACTGTCTTTAGAAACCATTCTAGGGCAGCCAGGAAAAAGGGTAGGGGTATTCAACCTATGGTCAACCCATCCTCTTCCAATTCATCCATCAAGGGTGGAATTGAAAATATCTTGGAGGATTTCAAAAGTGAGATGTTGCAAACCCTTGCCCTGCAGATGGACACTATGCACATTAAGAGAAAGCGGGAGGAAGCAAAGAGAGCCTTGGCCATTTTTTGTCCTAGATGCACTAGGAGGCACCCTAGGAACGAATGTCCATTGAATTCTATTGAAATTTTCTCAGTCTGTGAAGAAAACCACTCCACAGACAAGTGCCCTTGTTTACCTGGACTCAAAGTTGTATATTATGGATCAACAAGAAAACCATCCAAAAAAAAAAAAAAAAAAATAGTTCATACTCAAGTAAATAACATATTTACTATCAATTACTCCTCATCATAATTTAAAATAGTTCATACTCAAGTAAAATAACATATTTACTATCAATTACTCCTCATCATAATTTAGGAAGTCATTGCATAAAAAATGGATGTGAATAACATGTAAATAAATATACTTACCAATAGTTACTTTCCGCCATTATTGATGTTTTCCTCGACATTTATGTGGGTGTAAATCTATAAATGTGTAGACTTACTAGTGGTTACTACCCACCAAAATTTATGCAATTTATTTTTCCTTAGCAAGCAATTTACTTATCCACTTCACATCTCAATTTATTAGTTCCTGCCAAAGCAAGGCTATTATTAGGATGATTTGCCTATGGACCACTTTAATTTAGCATTAACCAATGTAAGCTATAATTATTTATGCAGTTGTTCCCATAGCATAATTTCTAACTTGAGTTGTGGGGTAGGATGATTTGTACCACTATTAATTTAGCATTATAAAGTGTAAGTTATTATTATGTATGCAATTGTTCCCATAGCATAATTTCTAACTTGAGTTGGAGGGACTAAGTTGCCTTGCAAAACAAAATTACAATATAACAAATTGAATTTTATTACTTTAATTACTTTTAACTTGTTATTGTTAATTGAACCAACATTTAAATGTTTACACTCATTTATGTACACTACAACATCTCCCTCATACTGGGTTTTATATTACTTTTAAATTTTTATTATTTTTTAATTGAAACGACATATAAATGTTAAATGTTTGTGTTTATAAACATTTACGCCTACACATATTCCCCTATACTGGGTTGTAGAGCATCTATCAATGCAATTAGGATAAGGAATATAGGAATTAACATGACTAGCTTATCTAGCCAAAATCTCCCATCTATCCCTCAATATAAATGGAGTGAAATTCCATCCCATTTCAACATTCAATATGAAACAAATTAGTCACACATACATGAGCATCATATACATGGAAATTAAATGAAAAAAGTTCATATAGCATATTTAAGAATAGAGACACTTCTCTAGTAAATTTAAGTTTCCTGCAAATGATGAAGGGTGATCATTTTTCCACCCAACCATATGATTTGTTATCTACTTGACTCTTTTGCAACTAGCCACCCTCAAACTAGATCATAATGTCATCAGGGGAATTCTTTACTTAGACAATAGAAGATGGAAGAGTGAAGGCCAGTCTCCTTCATAACTAGAAATCAACCCACTACAACAAGAGCATGCTCAGATCCACTGGTGGTTTCTCAATTGGCTTCCATAGCACAAGGGAGTCCATTCATTGGACCAATAGTCCCTCAATGACCTCCCCACTAAATGCCTCCATGTTTTCCCAACAAGCACCCAAAAACACAGTTCTCTTTTACAACCAGGGTTAAGGACACTTTTTCTTGATTTTCTTAATGGAAAAGGGTTTTCACTATCTGTTGTTATTCTACAACCAACCAAAACATTTTCTTGGCACCAATTTCATTCATTTTTCCCCATAACCATTCATGTGCACCCCTGCTTAATGCTCCTAAATTTTATACCCTATGGCCCTCTCAACATGGGATTCCATGGGTCAAAGTTGCAATTTTAAGGTGGGTACTTTCCCATACCTCAAAGGGACGTTTTTGTGCAATTCCACTCTACCTTTTATAATTGTGGGAAGTTTTCAGTTCAACTACCAACTCTCTTTCTAACTTTCTAGGAAATTGGGAAGAAATGGGTTTTTTAATTTCAATTCAACAAAAGATTTATGGGCAAGTTTATTTTAGCAGGAAGAAATTCCCACCTTTCCTCCTCACAAGCTCCCATTCATGGCATCATGGTTAGTGTAGGTGCTCCACCCATTCAGTCAATTGTTCAACAAATTATTCACTAACAACAAAACTTAATTTAGCATTAAATGTGTTTAACAAAATATCCATGATGAAATCTCTTTGCAATACATGTCAGTTATATATAGAAATTGGGGTCTAAAATAGGGAGTTACAAATGTTCAACCTTTTGATCCTCTCAATCATATCATCTAATGGATCTTTCTGATTTGTCGAAGTGGTTGGAACTTAGATGGTGCTTCAAAATGAGATTCCAAATATTGTTCCAAGATAAGGAGACCCCCTTCGAGATTTGGAATCCCATCATTAAATTCGTAATGTATTTTAATAGTAAGTATATCCAGATGGTAAAATGTCACTCAACAATTTTGTCATTCTTGAATGATTCAATAAAAATTACATCTCTAAAAAGAATAAACTTCTTGTTTACCTCATTTTAAAGATGATATGTGTTGGTGTATTTGATTACCCCAAGAAGATGCACTTTCAACTCCTTACATCAAGTTTCTTTCTTTGCTTCTTAGAAATCAAGAACCAAAAACCCTAAGATCCTCACCAGAGTAATGTATCCATACCACATATCATATGGAATATTATTTCTAAGAGCATGAGATGGACACCTATTTTTCACATATACTACACATAGAACTACATAAATCCAAAACATCAACTTTGAATTTTTGAAAAAAAAAATGGAATGAACTATATTTCAGATAGTTTTGTTCATCCTTTCAACTACACCATCATGTTGATAACTGCATGGAACTACGGTTAATGTTGAATCCCATGTTGGCAAAGATAGTTTTCAAATTCATTATATGTATATGCTCATCCATTATTATTATGAAGAGAACCAAAGTGTGAGTTTTTTCATTTTGAATCCATGATACATAAAAAAAATTAAAAGTTCCAAAATCTTTTGATTTATCTTTCAACAAGAAAACCTAACACATCTTGGTGTAATCATTAATAAGAGACATGATATATTTTATTACCATTAGAATATGGAACGAGTATGGGAACACAAAAATTAGAATGTATCAGTCTAGGTTTTTTACATGCTCTAGAAGCGAAATCATGAAATGGTTGTTTTTTATGTTTTCCAAAGATACAAGCATCACATTGCTTCAATTTCCTAAGAATATGAGGAAAACCAAAAACACCATTATTTTCAACAAATTAAGGTTTTCATACTTAATATGTCTAAATCTAGAATGTCACAGAAGACTAGATGGATATGTTCCTTCATTGTGGTGAGAGAGATGTGAAAAATGTTTTTCAATAGTAGATGTCCCTTTCAACTTCAGCAATATTTCATCCTCCACTCTAATCATGACAACCATGTTGTTGGAATCCTTCCTTATTTAAACTTTACCATAAAAAATATAAAATAGAGTAGCTTGGTTGTTGAATGTGCACAAGGGGAAACAAGTTCTTTCGTAACTCCAAAAGATAGAGCACATCATGTAGAATAAAATCTAAGAATCCAAACAATTTACACCTAATGGTGTTAACTCATAAAGGTTTGAGACTTGATTTATCTGCAAAACAAATTATACCATCTACATTGTCATTGAAATATTCAAAAAAGTCCCTTCAAAAGGCCATGTGGCATGTAGTACCTATGTTAAGCAATGATGCATCTAACAAGTAGATTCAAGTGCTTTACCTTTCATTAAATATGTTGTTTTATCTTTGTATTAATTTTTATCTTGTTTGTATTTGATCTTATCCTATAGTAATATTCATTTATTTGCATCATGTTCATTTACATCACAACAAATACAATGAAGATTAAATATTTCACCATGATTATGTCTACATCCCCAACCTCTAAAATTATTTTTTCCACATCTTCTTTCATTACCATCTTTTCTAAAAGAATAATGTGATTGATTCTTCCCTTTTAGAGAAAGGCACATAGTCTCTCTAGTAGGATGAGTTTTTGTTTTATTCTTTCCAAATGCTTTCTTGTGTTTAGTAACTTTTTCCACTAAAAAGTCAAATATGGTGGACTTCAATTGGTCACTAGTTTGCAAGGATTCAAGGTAGTGTGACTATGGAGGGTAGAGGGCCTTGTTAAACGCTGAGAGAGGAAGGTATATATTCACTCCAATGACATCTAGTTCATGTATGATGACTTTGATATTAAAGGCTAAAGTCATTTATTATCATCCTTAAATCTATGTTGAAGAGCTTCACCAACAGTTGTACAAGTTTAAGTTTTGAGTGAGTCTTAAAAGTCCTTTAAAAAAAATTGAGAAACATAAAAATCTTTAATGGAAACAATATTACATCTCACCTCTTCATTTATTGTCACAAAAATCGGGGCATATGCTTTCTTATCTTTGGTATTCCATATCACTAACTCCTTGTATAATGTAGGTTTGTTAGGTCCATTGTCCTTTCCTCTAGCAATGTTAGATTCTCCTTCATAGATATCATCCCACAAATCATTAAAAATAAAAGTGTGTTTGATCTTTCTAGACCACTCTCAGTAGTTCTCCTTGTAGTCAGCACCATTCCAACAATGAAAATGAGAGAATGCAACTTTGCCACCAATGCTTTGAGCTAGGTCTTTTAAATCTACAAACTTCAAGAAAGAAACTCAATCTCAAAAACCCCCAAAAACTTTATTTTTTTGTATGCTCTAGAACAATAATGTTTTATGTATCTCATAAGATCTCATGTACTCACATGTTTGATCCAAGTTAGGGCTTCTTCCTCCTATCCCACACTTCTGTTATTAAGGGTTTTACCCTTTTCAAATAGTGTTGTGTCGGTGCAATTATTGTGCAAAATATCTCATGTGCCATGTGAAAAAGAGTCTCAGCGCGCACATGAAGAGGGTCGCAATGGGTACAACATTTGTAATGGAATAGGAAATTTGCAAACAAAGGATACTAGGTCATGGATGAGAATAGTATATCAAGTTGTAGACATGAAGAAGATACCAGGTCATAGATGTGAAGAAGCCTACAAGAGAGGATCAAGTAGAGGATAAGTTTGCAAGATGAGAGACAATCAGTTTTTTTGTACTCATTCTCTCTAATACCAATATGCATAGAAAGAATGGGCACAAATAGTGAGTTACAATTTCAAAGAGAGAGAGAGAGAATCAGTTTATTTGTACCCATTCTATGTAATACCATTATGCATAGAAAGAATGGGCACAAATAGTGATTTACAGTTTCAAAGAGAGAGAGAGAGAGATGGAAGCATGTTTCTAAGAAAGAATCATGGAGTTATTCCTTACGTTGATACCATTGTTGGGCATAGGAATTAACTCCATGCTTGATTGCATTCCATTAACTCAAAACATTCACTTTTACAAAGCTTTATGACCTTTGGTTTCACCTCCCACGGTTTGATGTCTCTTTGTATTCTCCTAACTCTTCAGATTTCCCCTATTTTAAATATTTATAATTTACAATAATCCCTAAGGATTAGGTGTCTAACATACTATTATATCAAAGGAGAGTATTTCTAGAATATTCAAAAAAAATTATTTTATATTTGTATATCTCCATAATTATTGGGCTTTTGGATTCTCAATTAGACTAGTTACTATAATCATCTTAGATCCATTTTAAATAATCATAAATTTGCACTTCAAGCGACTTGATCCCTCTCAGCGCTTGATAGAGCCAGGTTAAAATGGATCTAATCTGATATCATTCCAACTATGTTGTAAGAGTCCCAAAGAATTCAATTTGATTCCCCTATTTCATCAAATGATCTCCTATGAGCACTTGATGCCATGGAAAATGGAAAATACCCTAACCTTGATGTGCAACATATATTTTGATTAAAACAACCTATAATCTCAATAGATTAAATTGTTAAGTGTATAGAAATACACTGTGATCATAAACCATCCTTGGAAAATATTATCAACCAAAACTTCAAGGCAAGGAACTCAAAGCTAATTTAAGACCCATAACATTGCTTCTTACAAAATATTAAGCGAAGTTTTAGTTCTACAATTAAAACAAGATGTGCCCAATATTATTTTTTTTTAACCATGGTGGATCGGTAACTTGTTGGAGTGATCTGGGTTAGGTCCAGGATCAAACCTTCTAGCTGCCACACTACCACCAAGAGTATATCCGATCTTCATGTAAGATGAATATACCAAAAATATATGACTTAGCAAGAACCAAGACGTATCGTATTGACCATGAATGAAGAAACTCACTGCGACTGCCTATTCCTCTAGCCTCATCATAACAAGCTTAACATGTCATTTCAGGGAATTGAACTTGGGTGGAGAGAGAGTTAATGTTTCTTCTTAATGATCTGAATCGGATCCATGAAGAAAAATCAGAGAACCATGACTGTATCAAATCGGGATAAAACTTCAAATTCAAAGAACATGGAGCGATTAGAAACACCTCTAAACAGTTGCTGTTAGCAGCCAGCGTGGAACGACGAGGACCCTGGTCAAAGCGCACTGACCGAGGCCCATGGAGATTACGCAAGAGGCGAAACTAGCCCCTGGGAAGCTCGGATCGGGAAAAGGAGGCAGTTTTTGATACGCGACTGGGCAAAACCCCTTGAGAAGGAGAAGCCCTAAGCGCTCGGTCGCATGGGAGCCGGGAAAACCGTGGGGAAAAGGCTAAAGGCTAAGGCGGGACCCGCGCTCCAAAAACCAACGGTATTTATTGGGCGCACCCTTGGGCGGTAAGCAGATTTGGCGAAAACAGAGTGATTCCACTCAGCGCCCGACGCGTGGCAAGCGGAGGAGAGAAAAAACCGCCGCTCATCACACGCTAACGGTCGAGCAAGTCAACCGTGCGAAATGAGCGAATGGCATCGGATCTGGGGGATCCAGATCTAACGGCTGAGATCGCACCTGATGGGAAAGCCAGAATCGACAAGGGATTAATCCACGATCTATAAGGATTTGACGTCTAATTTGACCACCAAAGTGGCAGATGACTCATTCCATGATGTAACTGAAAAAATGAACCGACGAAGCAAGCTGGCGTAGTTGCATGAGGACAAGTGGCCACGCCCTGTGAGCCTGATGATGATGCCGAAACAGGGAACTCCAAGCGAAGCTGCAGTAGGTGATCCGACGGAAGTGGAAGGGGAATCGAACAGTCATGAGCTCGAATGACTTTAAAGCCATGAACAGACAAAGCAAAAGACACCAAAGACGGGGAAGACAGAGGACAGAGAAAACGAAGAAAATACAGTGAAGCAAAAAGCAGAAAGAAGACAGAGGGTCGAGCTGACCAAAGGCAGCGTCGAGCACCAGAGAGCTTGAGAGATTCAAGCCATCCCTTAGGGGATCTGTCAAGAATGAGCACCACACTTGGCTCCTTCCATTAAAGACCAGAGAGTTCGAAGAGCTGGTGAGGAAAAGAGTCTGTGCACTCTAGTGGCTTGGGGAATCCAAGAACCACCCTGCCAAGCAAATTCTATTTCAGGAGACTCATATTGAGCTCCTTCATTGTAATTCTCTGCTTTAAGACACAATAAAAGAAGGCCACCACTGAGAGCTGGACCGGAGATGTAGCCCTGGAGGATAGGGTGAACTCCTTATTAAATTCTTGTGTTCTTATATTTGCTTACTGTATTTCTCTGCTATTTTCCATTTCAAGTGTCTGTGTATTTGTAATCTGAATGATCCGTTGCCTAACTAACAGACACACACCAACACATGAGTCTGTAATACCTTCATTTAATAAATCTTTAACTGAGATCACTCATAGGGTGATTTCCAGATCAAGTGGTATCAGAGCTTTAGGTTGTAAGGTTAGACAAGCTTGTGTTGGTTTAGCTAATGAATGCTCACTAGATCAAAGCTCAAATTAGGAGAAGGAGAGTTGGTCGAAACTAATCCTAAAATTGAGAGAGTCTATCCTCGGAAGACAATGTCAGAGGAAGGTTCTGTAGGGCCAGACCCTCAATTCCTAGAGAGTTTCCTAGCCATAAAGGCCATGGTAGAGGAAATGTACAAGGATTTTAGAAAACATAAGGATGAAGATGCATCTGGCTTTAAACAAGACAAAGAAGAAGATGAGTCTCACTTCCATGACCACTCAAAAGGAAAAGGGAAAGAGGAAAACTTTCTCACACCTCCTAATAGCCCTGTGCATAACAAGAAAGCATCTTTGATTAAGCTAGATGTTAAATTTGATTTGCCTATATATGATGGAGAGTTAAATGCAGAAAATTTCGACAATTGGATTAGACAAATTGATGTTTACTGCAGAGTGCAGAACATCGACTCAGACAAGAGTACGATTCAATTGGCAAGCCTACGCCTAGGAGGCACTGCCTTGGTTTGGTGGGAAGGAAAAACCCAAGCTGACCTGGAAAGGCATGGTAAGACCATCTCCGTCTGGAGTGAATTTGTTTCTGCAATCAAAAAGCAGTTCTATCCATTGGCCTACATGCAACAAGCCATGATGAGTTGGCAAACTCTTTGGCAGTTGAAAGGGCAAAATGTGCAAGGATACACTCAAGAATTTAGAAAGAGAGCATTGATTCTAGGAATCTAATTAGACTCACCAGAGACTCTGTTGAAGTACATTGGTGGTCTACACAGCTAAATGAGGCATACCATCCTCATGTTTAATGCCACTAGTATAGATGAGGTATCTGTACAAGCTACTCATTTAGAAGCTAGAGGAAAGAATGGAAATCCAGAAGTTGGGGAACCATCCCAACCTACTGTAAGCACAAGAGCAAGGAGAAAAGAAAGCAGAAGTGGAAAGCAAGGAAGGCTAACACTGCACAGAAAAGCAAAGCTTCATGCACTCACTGTGAAAAGGATGGGCATGATGATGAGCATTGTTGGATTCTGCATCCAGAGCTGAGACCTAAGAAGTTCGAGGGCAAGAAGAAGAAGATTGTTGCAGCTATTCAGAAAGATTTGGGGTCAGACTCAAGAGATGAAACAACTATTGCAGCCACAGGTATAAAAAGTAAGAATTCTGAAGCATCTACTAGTAATTTTGCTCAATCTGTTATTGATGAAGAAAATAAGAGAAAAAGACATGAGCTTTTCCATATACGAGTTGTTTCCAAATATCAAAAGATTGATACTTTTTTTGATAGTGGCTCACAAGTAAATTTAATTTATGAAGCAATTGTAAAGAAAATTGGATTAACAACTACACCTCACAAGAAACCATACCCATTAGGATGGTTAAATGATAAAACACAACTACAAGTGACTAGACAGTGCAAACTCAAGTTTTCTTTTGGGTCAGCATTTGTAGATGAGGTTGAGTTAGACATAATTCCTTTGGATATATGTGGAATTGTTTTAGGAAGTCCTTACTTGTATGATAGAAAAGCTATTTTCTATAGAGCTGAGAACAAGTATCTACTTGTTAAAGATGGAATCGAATACTTTGTAAGAGCTCATAATCTCAAGAATAATTATACTCTCATGAACTCAGGGCAGATGATAAGAATGATAAATTCATGCAAACAATTCTTACTCATGGTTGTAAAGGAAAAGAAACCTAATAAAACCAATGTATTTGAGGGCTCTAATGCTAGACAGCAAGCTGATATAGAAAAGGTTGTTTCAGAGTATGATATCTTGTTTCAAGAACCTAAAGGTCTGCCACCCAAAAAGGAAATAGTACATGATATTATTTTGCAGCGAGATGTTCCATTGCCTAACATTGGAATGTATAGGTTGTCTGCTTTAGAGAATGTTGAAATCAAGAAGCAGGTGCAGGATTTTCTCGAGAAGGTGTTCATCAGGCCTAGCACATCACCATGTGGGTCACCAATCGTTTTGGTGAGAAAGAAAAATGGCTCGTGGAGAATTTGCATTGACTACCGAGCACTGAATAAGATAACCATCAAAAATCGTTATCCCCTTCCTCACATAGATGATCTTTTAGATCAATTGAAGGAAGTTATTTATTTCACCAAGCTAGACTTGCACAGTGGATACCATCAGGTCAGAGTGGCAAAACAAGATGCATGGAAAACTACTTTCAAAACAAAGCAGGGATTGTATGAATGGTTGGTTATGCCTTTTGGCTTAACTAATGCTCCTGCTACTTTCATGAGATTAATGAATGATGTACTCAGACTTTTCTCAATAATTTTGTTATTGTGTATCTGGATGACATTATGATTTTTAGTAAAACATGGGAAGAACACTTAAATCATGTTAAGCAGACATTAGGTGTTTTGAAAAGAGAAAAACTTCATGTTAAACTCTCAAAATGTGAATTTGGCAAAACATCTCTAAATTATTTGGGTCATATAGTAAGGGGTGGTGAATTGAAAATAGATCCCTCTAAAGTGGCAGTCATTGTAAACTGGCCTAAACCCAAGTCTGCTACAAAAGTGAGAAGCTTCTTAGGAGCAGCACAGTATTGGAGGAAGTTCATTTCTAACTTTTCCTCAATTGCAGCTCCCTTACATGCTTTAACAGGATCGAACAAGGTGTTTCAATGGGGAGGCAAACATCAGAAAGCCTTCGACACCTTGAAAGAAAGATTTGTACAACACCTGTACTAGCACTGCCCGATCTTCAAAGACCATTTGAGATCCAAACAGATGTCGGTGACTATGCCATGGGAGCAGTGTTGACACAGCACGGTAAACCCATATGTTATCATTCTGATACTTTTAATCCTCCAGTAGTTAACTATCCTACATATGATAAAGAATTGTATGCATTAGTTCAAAGTGTGAAAAAGTGGAAACATTACTTAATGGGAAAAGATACAGTAATACATACTGATCATCAACCACTTCAATATCTACACTCCCAAACTAAGTTGTAGCAATCGAGACATTACAGATGGATGGGTTTTCTACAACAGTTTCATTTAGGCATCAGATATAAAAAATGCATACATAACAAAGCTGCAAACATGTTATCTAGACCCATTATAAATGCATCTACTATAATTAAGCATAATTATGTGCTACATGAAAGCTACATTGAATAGTATGCTCAAGATATAGACTTTAAAGATGTATATGCAACTTTTGAATCAAGGCAAAAGAGTAGAAGAATTGGATTATCATGTAAATGACCAACTCTTATACCATTGTGGGAAGCTCTGCATTCCACAAACTGAGAGAATAAAGATAATTAGGGAAGCACATACTTCTCTGGTATCAGGTCACTTTGGGGTAAGTAAAACAGTTGCACAGCTGCAAAGATTTTGTTATTGGCCAAAAATGAATGAGACAGTTTCTAGATATGTAAGAGGGTGTGCTATGTGTGCTAAAAGCAAGCCCAGCAACAGAAAACTAGGCTTGTACACTCCATTACCAGTGCCTTCTCACCCTTGGGAAAGTGTTTCCATGGATTTCGTTGGAGGACTGCCTAAATCTAGAAAAGGTCATGATTATCTATATGTTGTTGTGGATAGGTTCAGCAAAATGTGTATTTTGATACCTTGTAATAAACAGATTACAATTGAACAAACTGCAAAACTGTTCTTTGAACATGTATGGGTTCATTTTGGATTGCCCACTTCTATTGTATCTAATCGAGACACCCGATTTGTGGGAAAGTTTTGGTCAAGTCTGTGGGAACTGATGGACACCAAACTAAAGAAAAGCACAGATTTCCATCCACAAACTGATGGCCAGACAGAAGTAGTTAACATGACAGTGATCCAATTACTCAGAGGATATTGCAGCAAACATCTTAAGCTTTGGGATGAACATTTGTGTTATGTGCAGCATGCTTACAACAGAGCCAAACATTCTTCTACACAAAGATCTCCTTTTGAGACCTATTTTGGTTTCACACCAAGGTCTCCTTTGGATTTTGTCTTTGGTAAAGATACCATAGTTGATGGACACAGTGATGTGGACAAGGCAACTAGGTTCATTGAACAAATCCAGGAGATCCACTAGGCAGTACAGGAACAGTTGGAAAAGAGCCAAGCCAAATACAAGGCTAGGCATGACAAGCATCGGATGGAGCATAGTTTTCAAGTTGGTGACCAGGTCTGGCTGTATATCAGCAAGGACAGGATGCAAGGTGAAGGTAAGAAGCTAAAGCCTATTAGGTATGGACCTTTCAGAATACTTGAGAAGATTGGTGAGAATGCTTTTCGCCTTGATCTACCAGCTTACATGCACATCTACTCAGTCGTAAATGCAGATTGCTTGAGATTGTTTGAACCCTCACTAATTGAGGATCCTGAAGAGCAAAGTCAGTTGCCTTCTATTGATGACCTGCTACCTAAATATCTTAATGAATTGCAGGAAGACACAGTGCTGGACAGGAAGGTGAGGACGACGCGTAGAGGAGATGTTGAGTACCTCAGAGTAGGGCTCAAAGGTTCAAAGCCGAGTAGTGCAAAGTGGATTGAGATTGGACAAGTGAGAAAACAGTACCCTCATTTAGTCGATGCTTGAAAACCAACTTTTGGTCGTCCAAAATCTTTTCAGTGGGAAGGCCGTGATTCGAATCAGATCCATGAAGAAAAATTAGAGAACCATGATTGTATCAAATCGTGATAAAACTTCAAATTCAAAGAACATGGAACGATCAGAAACACCTCTAAACAGCGGCAGTCAGCAACCAGCGTGGAACGACAAGGACCCTGGTCAAAGCGTGCTGACCAAGGCCCATGGAGACTGCACAGGAGGCAAAACTAGCCCCTGGGAAGCCCGGATCGGGAAAAGGAGGCAGTTTTTGATGCGATCGCGCATCGCTGGGAAAAACCCCTCGAGAAGGAGAAGCCCCGAGCGCTCAGTCGCATGGGAGCTTGGAAAACCGTGGGGAAAAGGCTAAAGGCTAAGGCGAGACCCGCACTCCAAAAACCGGCGGTATTTATCGGGGGCACCCTTGGGCAATGAGCAGATTTGGCGAAAACGAAGTGATTCCACTCAGCGCCCGACTCGTGGTAAGCAGAGGAGAGAGAAAACTGTCGCTCATCCTACGCTAACAGTCGAGCAAGTCAACCGCACGAAATGAACCAATGGCGTCAGATCTGGGGGATCCAGATCTAACGGTTGAGATCGTGCCCGATGGGAAAGCCGGAATCGACAGGGGATTAAACCGTTATCTATAAGAATTTGACGTCCGATTTGACCGCCAAGGTGGCAGATGACTCATTCCGCGACGTAACTGAAAAACTGAACTGACGAAGCAAGCTAGCACAGTTGCAGGAGGACAAGTGGCCACGCCCTATGAGCCTGATGATGACACCGAAACAGGGAACTCCAAGCGAAGCTGCAGCAGGCGATCCGACGGAAGTGGAAGGGGAATTGAACAGCCATGAGCTCAAATGGCTTTAAAGCCATGAACAGACAAATCAAAAGACACCAAAGACGGGGAAGACAGAAGACAGAGAAAACGAAGAAAAGACAATGAAGCAAAAAGTAGAAAGAAAACAGAGGGCCGAGCTGACCAAAGGCAACGTCGAGCACCAGAGAGCTTGAGAGATTCAAGCTATCCTTGAGGGGATCTATTAAGACTGAGCACCACACTGGGCTCCTTCCATTAAAGACCAGAGAGGTCAAAGAGCTGGTGAGGAAAAGAGTCTATGCACTCTAATGGCTTGGGGAATCCAAGAACCACCCTGCCAAGCAAATTCTGTTTCAGGAGACTCATATTAAGCTCTTTCATTGTAATTCTCTGCTTTAAGACACAATAAAAGAAAGCCACCACTGAGAGCTGGACCAGAGATGTAGCCCTGGAGGATAGGGTGAACTCCTTATTAAATTCTTGTGTTTTTATATTTGCTTACTGTATTTCTGTGTTGTTTTCCATTTCAAGTGTCTGTCTATTTGCAATTTGATCGATCTGTTGCCTAAATAACATAGGCACACACCAGCACGAGTCTGTAATACCTTCATTTAATAAATCTTTAACTGAGATCACTCATAGGGTGATTTCCAGATCACTTAACCACACGGCCTACCCTTACTTGACAATGAGGGTGGGAGAGCCTGCTCCTTAGGCCTTATCACAAGGGGCCAAAGATTTCCTCCCATGGGATTTGAAACCAGGTGGAGGGGATAACATTTGATTGTGCCAATGACTCAGTTGTCCCAAGAGGAGACAAACGTGCCTAGTATTGTTAAACCAAAAGTGGAGAGTTTATAAGAGACATATACATTTCAAACAATGTCATAGATATCTAGGATGGAATTGAATAGGCCAAAGGAACAATGCAAATAAGATGATAAAAAATTATTTCAAAAAAGCTTAACAACATTATATGGTCATTCATCTTAGCAATCATGAAGCATTAGCCTCTGGTCCATAGTTTTTAAAAATAATAATTCTTTTATTTATGGAGACTTCAATTTCCATAATAAATAATAATCATTCAAGACGATTTAATCTCTTAGATCCATTAGGTAGGGATGTGTTAGTTCTTACACTCTACACCTTCTTGGCTAACCATTTAGCACTACTTAATAGCTTAAAATGTGGTTGACAACCAAAAATGACAAAAAGTCAACTAAAATACACTATGCTAAGAAATCATATTTAACATTGAGAAAGTAAAGCATGGCATATAAAGCATGTTTACAAAAATTCCACATCCAAAATTCACTAGCAACCCATTATCGTACATGGATAAAACTCAAGCAAACATTTAAAATTCTAAGAATCTCATTTGAGTTTAAGATGCACCATCAACTATTTAGCAATCAAATTGGTGACAAAGTGGAGAAAAAAATAGGATATTGGGGTACCAAAGTAACATAACTATCACCCAAATTTCATATACAAAATAACTACCAATTACATAAGTTTACTATTAATGACAATTTTCATCAAACTGAACTTGGAAGATGGGATATTAGAAACTTATTATAGGTCGTTATAGGAGGAGGAAAAAGGATTTCACATCTTGAAGACTTAATTAGAACGTGCAAAACTTATTATAGGTAAATGTATAAAGACAAAATGGTAGAACATTACAACTTTTGTAAAAAGTCAAGATACGTCATGATTATAGATATTAGATCATAAAGATCAAATCTTTATACCAAATAAACTATTAGGAGAATAGAATTAACCAAAAAAATATCATCATACTTTATATAATAGGTATGACATACATAACCTATGTATGAAAATGGTGACATGTTAATAAAGGAGCCAATCAAGGTCAAAGGCCCATGGTGGCGCTACAAAACACTCTTGAAATGGATTGATAGAAATGAGTTCAAATTGGTTTGATTTTTGCACCAAGAGATGTGAAGTGCACTCAACATTCCATGTTGGAAGATATATGTCAAGAGGTGGATAACACTAATAAAACCAAAATGAAAAAGTGTGACAAACTCTAGTGTCAAAAAAATGCATTGACCATTTATTATACTATAATGCTTATTAGTAATAATAAAGACATGTCCATCTTAGCCCTAGATCATGTAAGTGGCAAATAATTTCTCCTAGTTTTTCCATCCCTCCCAATGCTTAATATATCCATGGTTAAGACGGATCTATGTTAGTTTGGCAACACCAATTTCTAAACATGAATATTAGTTCAAGATGGTATCCCACTAGGAGGTTTACCATGGTACAACACATTAAGATCCAAATTAAGTCCCAGACCCAATGGGAAAATCCAAATAGAGTGGTTCTAGAAAAATCACAATTATTAAAAACAAAACTATAAATTGAAAATAGAACATAAAGGCTTGATAAACTAAAAGCCCATTTTTTGTTTAGTCTCTAATTTTTCAAAGCTTGGCTTTGGATATAGGTCGAACAAAATAAGCATAGGTCGAAACCTTGTAAATTTAATGGTTGATTCCTAAAAGATGACCCACGTGCACTGCCACATTTAACAATTCAAACACTAAAGGTTATGAAAAGAATGTAATATTGCCGAACATGGTCATTATATAATCCTATCTGTCACTACTTGTTTGTCATTATCAATAACTAATGCTATCATGATTATGAGATCAAATAGAGAAAGAGGCCCTGGAGTAAAGAGCATCTACTATGTGACTTTATAAGCAAAATCAAGAAAATAAGACATGTAAATGAACAAAAAGTACCATGTAATGCAAGGCATTGGAAAACAAGGGACTTCAATCACAACCAATCCCATCACAATGTCACATGGAAAGCTCACTTTGTCATTTACAAGAGATGACAATTTAGTGGGACCTATAAGATCGCCACATTAAAGTCACCGTCCTAGTATTAGGTCATCCAAAAAAGAAAATAAAGGTGGAAGTTTAGAATCTTCCAATCCTTGAAGCACCTTTAAAGAAATCCATGGAGTAATGATGACATAAACCAAGATTTATAGTGTTGTTAAGCCCATGCTAACCTTTTTTCAATGGGTTTTTCAATAATTGCAATGATCAAAAGATATTTAAATTATGAATATTTGTTATTATGTCAAATTTTTGGAAAAAAAAAATGTATTTAAGGGCACTTTGATATTTTTATGATTGGATGTTACAACAATGGCACTCTGACTCCTTTTTCCTTAAAAGGAATTCCCCATCTTTGAATATTAGCAAATATAGTAGATAAGGTTATCAAAATACATCTTTCTTAGGCAAGTCACATTTTATTTTTGATACCATACCTGCAATGATTTCACACGGACAAGGTTTTACATTTGTCAAATTCATTGAACATGCATAACTTGATTGAAAGATTTATCTTGATGCTTTCATAACACAGTGCATCCCCAATGTAAAGATTCCAAACTGTATCTTTCAATTTCGGTTGGTGGTTAAAAAATTACACAAAACCTCTAAAGGAATGCTACACATCAATTTGAAGTTGGAACATCAACATTTAACCAAGCATACCCATAACAGTTATGCAATAGTGGCCTAGAAAGGGACTACTTTATTAAAACTAACCTTCTTAAAAGCAACCCAACCATGGAATCTAACAAAAGAAAGGTTATATCATGGTTCCCTATTGTGCTACTTTAGAAATTAGCTTTGGATTGTAAATGCCGAAGTTGATTTAAACAACACCCTCTCTCAATTTTGAAATTGATATTGTTAACAATTTCAATGTCAAGCCTTGTGGACCATCTTGAGAGGGTCTAATGGTTAAGAACATGTGTTCCCTTGTAAGAGATCATAGGCTCAAATCCAAAGGAGGGTAGATATGCACATCTATAGACTTTTTAGTAGTCAAATTGATGTGCAAAGATGTCCACAAACATGGGGTCCCATACATCAATTTAGTGTCTAGCATAGCAATAACCTTAAAATTAAATATTATTATTATTATTATTATTATTTAATTTGTAGTTGTTATCCATTTAATCTTTATATCTGCAAGTTTATTCCATAATATCATATAAGATTCTCTCTTATCTTAAAATACTTACTATATAAACAAATATAAAACAAGGTTTAATATAATCCAGATAACATGATACCTAATTATACACTAAAAACTTTATAACAAGAGACCTGGTAACCCAAGCTTTATACTCGTCTCTCATTGCAATATGGAAACAAAGTAAATACCAAGATCATAGCAAATATGGAAACAAAGTAAATACCAAGATCATAGCAAATAAATGGTAGTCAATTACTCCAATTTTAATATACTGTAAAAAAATAAAGTGCTCAATATGATAATTCCAGCTTAAGATTATTACTTTTGGTTGGGTTTTCAGTAAAAGAATGCTAAAATGTTCATCATGATGGAGATGCTTGGGTAATTAAGTAAATTTTCTTGAAAAAGTTTTTAGGGTGTTTAGTTTTACTATTTTTGGTTGGGTTTTTCCGTAAAAGAATGTTAAATGTTCATCATAATGGAGATGGTTGGGCATGCTTAAAAGTTCGTCATAAAAGAGATAATTAACAGTTGGAAGTAAATTTTCTTGAAAAAGTTTTCAAGGGTGTTTAGTTTTCATGGAAATAAAATAAAATGGATCAATAATGGCCTAAAAGACTGGAAAGGCTTTTTGTTGGGCTTAAAAATAAATTGATCCCTAACATAATTTTGATTTTGAAACTTTTGATTGGCCTTTCGATAAAACAAATGTTTAAATGTTGTCCTAATGGATATAACAGATACAATGGTGAAATGAAAGAATTTTCTTGAAGTTCTAAAGATGTTTAGATTTAATAAAGCTAGAATAAAATGGATCAATAATGGCATTGGAAGATCATAGAACAACATAATACTTGGTTTTATTTAATAAAGCTAGAATAAAATGGATCAATAATGGCATTGGAAGATCATAGAGCAACATAATACTTAGTTTTATTGAATAGACTATTTTTGTTATGTTTTACTGTGTTAACTGAAAATGGGTGATGGTCAAGGGCAAGATCATAGAGCAACATAATACTTAGTTTTATTGAATAGACTATTTTTGTGATGTTTTACTGTGTTAACTGAAAATGGGTGATGGTCAAGGGCAATAAGATATGACATTAGATTACAGGGTTTTTCTGTTTTTTTTGAGAATTTGCTAGTGTTTATCTTTTCAGAAAAGGCTTTCGAATGCTGATTTCAATCCAATTAAGGATTCAAAATGTTGACTTCTTTGAAATGATGAACACGGTATCAAATTCTCCAGAAAACTTGCAATCTAACAACTTTTCTTACGGGAATTTTACATTTATCTCATATGCAGATATATTATTTTTCCATTCAACATTAAAAATGTCTTTGACCTAAGCTGGAAAAAGCCACATACCCTTACCTTAAAAAAGGCAAGATTGTCCTTTACACGCCTTAGTTGGCATGGGATTGACCGACTTATGGAGCTAACAACAATCATAACTTGTCTCAAAAATTGAGAAGATATTGTTCAACCAATTCTGCATGACTTTGTACTTCAATGACAAGAATGAAGTTTAGCCAAATGTAAATCACAAAGGGTGTCAACGTGGAACAAGAGGAAACAGATAATATGAAATAATAAATAACTGAATTCTGTCGATGATTGTCTTCCTTCCTTTTGTCAAACTAGCGGCTTCTTTTCCTCTTGGCCATTATCAAAGTAAACTATACTCACAAATTGCTTCATTAGATATCTCTCCAAGCTCAAAGATTTGGCAAATAATTATGGGTTTGTACCATTTTATGAAATTGGATAGCTTATCCCAAACCTCTATTCGCAACAAGGGTTGACCTTGAAGTCAGTTCCTGGCTGGCTGGGTTGACTCGGGACATGATGAGACCTTTCAGACCCTTGTTAGCTGGCTGAGTTGACTCGGGACCTTAGAATACCTTTCAGGCCCTTTGTGCAGCTGGTTATAGTCATGTTATATAGAAAAATATATTACCTAAATTATTTAATACAAGTTTTAAGCCTCCCAGTTGAAATCCAATATTTTAAGATGATATGTACCAGATTTATTAAGTTGAGAAGGATTGGTTATCATATCTGAAGGCCAGTTTTGAACGCTTGATTTACTCTGCCCCGTGGTTCAATTATATTATTCCATTGAAAGTTTGAAACTTGACCATGTTCTGCCTGCAAGAGATTCCAGGTTTCTGACATTTTAATATATTGAACTTTATGCTTCCACTTGAAAAATGATTTACTCAAGGCTCCAAGCTTTTAATAGACATCAAAAGAATTCCAAGAACTAACTTTTATTGACCAATTCTAAAACTACATAACATATTGAACCTTATGCTGCCACTTGAAGAATGATCCAAGCTTTTCATAGACATTAAATGAATTCCAGAAACTAACTTTTATTGACCAATTCTAAAACTACATAAAAAATCAATAGGATATCACATAAAAAATCAATAGGATCTCCATCTCTATTTAGATTATGTACCTCCCAGCTATGAAATTATGAAAAATGCTGCTCCAGCATCCTTGCTGGAGAGGAAAAATAAGCTCAATAAATATCCTAACTACTCTTATTTGCTACAGATGCCCGCAAGTACTTTCCTCGTATACTGTACAATACGACCAGATTTGGCATGTTCCCACATATGGGATAACCAAGGGCACTGCTTTTGCTTCAACAATGAATTGCAGCATATAGATATCAAACTGGGCACCACATAGGAAAATCAAATCACCGCTACAGGGGATGATCCATACCCATTGGGGTGTGCTTTCTGCCATTTCCAGGCTACAGTAAGGCTTTCCTTGAGATTTGTATATTTTGCAGACCAGTTTAACTCTTGGTTAATTTTGGAAGGATCACTATATACTTCTGCATAATCTCCTGGCCTCCGACCAAGATACTCTACTGTAATATTGACTCCAGTTGCAGCCTTGCAAGCTTCTACAAACTCCTTGACTGACCTGCCTGTGCACATCAAAACAACACAGATAAGAAAAAGTTACAAAATAAATCAGGTCTGACACAACAGAAACAATGACAAGAATTACTGAACGTTCAGACTTACATACCTTTTCCAGTGCCAACATTGTATATCCTTACTTCACCAGGACGAACATTAACCAATGCTTTCACATGCGCATCCACCAAATCTGTCACATCAATGTAGTCCCTGATACAGGTACCATCAGGAGTACTATAATCTGTTCCTCTAACCTGCATTGACAAAAGGCAGAGAGCACCACTAAAGTCATCTATATGTTGATGAATAGCCTGATCTATTGATGTTAATAATTTCAATCATTGTTTCAGTTACCGACAGGTTTAATGTTTAATGTGGGCTTGCTATCCAGACTACAAAAAAAAATAGTGAAAATTCTAAATGCAACATAATTCAGCTAACAAGTCAAGCTTCAAGGCGTTAATTGAGAACACCAAATCTGTAAACAATTAATGTCTTAGATTTAGCATCGAAAAGATAGCCCTACAAACTTCAACGTTTCAAAATTAGTCTGTACACTGCCTCTACGTTACTTAGACCATGTTAATAAATTAATCTCTCAGAATGCATGTGAAGTAATCATTACTGGACTCCCAAGAAGATGAACACCTATGTTGTAAAAAGAGGACCAGGACGACAAGTGTCAGGAACAGCTGGAGAGACCACCCAAATTTCCTGGAATGGAAAGATATGAGATCCTGGACATGGAGAACCCCCATAAGTATAGAAAAATAGTAATGTTTTAGCCTTTGGGATTTGAAGATGCATATTAAGGGTTTTGACTTTTAAGGTATAGATTATAGAGGGCCCTCCCTCAAAAGAAAAGAAAATAAAATTTGAATTCTTCGTTGGGCAGGCCCATCAGACAGGATGGATCAAGGACAAAACTCATCTATCCAGCCCTGGGGACGTCAATGATCGAATTATGGAACGGATGCATTAATAGCATCGTTCTTAGAATTAATGAAATTAGAAAATATGTATCTAAAGAGGCCCACCCATGAATCACAGTATTGCTGTGAAAAAAGGAACAACAACATCAATGTTAACAATAGGCATTGTTAAGAATAGGCATTGGAAGTAACAAAGCTGGATGCTACTGATTTATTGCATCCCAAGAAAGATCCACATCTCATTTATTTCGCTTAAGTTTCATTTGTAATTGTAACCATAGATGCAGTAAGAATCCGAATTACCGTTTAGTTTGAAATACTTTTAAAAAGACCAACCAATATGCTATAAGGAAACTGTATAACATAATAGATCTTTGACAATGTATTTGGTCAGAATATTTTCTTTCGCAGAAACCTTAAACAAATTGCATCTTTTAATTTATATATGATTTTAAGAGTAAATTTGGGGTTTAAAACTGACTTCATAAGAAAAATTATTCTTGAGTTAGAATTCAAAACTCAATAGAGTTTTGAGAGATTGGATTGACAATTGTCAATAATCATTAAATTGAATCTATAAAAGTCAAACATAATTATATATCATATTTTTAATTGATAATATTCAACTACACAAAAACCTCACCTTAATTAATATTTTGGTAACATTATCTCAAATGGTAAATATAAAGCATTTTATATTATCTCTATTTACATTAATAAAAATCACAGTAAAATCGTCTTAAATATCTCCTAGAAAAATATCATATATAATAATAAAATTACATATAACAACTAACATATATATATATATATATATATATATATATATAACTTGAGATGATTAAAACATATGTTATATTATATAAAATCTAATATAACTACTTATATATCATATAATTAACAAATATATTTATACAATAATAAATATAGAATAATAGCATTATAATCAGATATATATAATATAATAACAATGATTAGAATATAATTTCAAATATAAATATAATAATATTATATCACAAGTATATACAATATATTAAAATAATGTATATATATATATATATATATATATATATATATATATATATATATATCCAGTAATTATTAATAATGGACATTAACCTTTAGTACATATCACCCTAACATAAAATATATGTTTTTATTATTTTAATATTTTCTTCCAAAATATATTTTTAACCTCATATTTACTCCAGAGATATTGGTTGAAGCATCCAACGCCTCACTAGCTGAAATCTTTTGAACTTAGAAAATACTATGTAAAACATACCTTCAATCCAGGAATAATTCCCCTTGCTGCATCGAAGCATGCACCCGAGATTCGTCCATGTTCCCGAAGTTCTGGTCTTGGTGCTTCCCCTAACCTGCCCTCTGGATCTGAACCAATTACATTGAAATACCTGAATTTGAAAAGTCGGTTAATGATATGGAACTGAATATTTCTTCCTAAAACATAATGCTATAATTCAGACAGTAAGTGGGTTATATAACTAGAAATACTAAAAAAGGCAGTCTACATAAATGATTCCATTCTTAGAAAGATAGATGAAGGTTTATCAGAATTCTAGCCATACCTCAATAGCATAACAGCCATGTTTGACTTTCTTGAAAAATCTTGGATAATGTCCTCTGCCATTTTCTTTGCTTTTCCATATGGATTGATAGGAACCTGCAACAGGTTGGCTATACGGCATAAATAATTGAAACATATTGAAAGCATAAATCAAAAGGTTGATTTCCCTTGAACAATTGAAATACATTATGGAATTCTGAAAGCCAAAGATAACATGTCCTCAAACATAGAGATCGTACTAACTGAAAAAATGCTGTCAATTCACCTGAGGAGTTTCCTCTGTAATAGGCATTTTAGCAGGTTCCCCATAAGTTGCACATGTGCTTGAATATATCAGTTTCTTCACCCCATGCGCAGCCATGGCTTCTAATACTGTCAATGTATTGGATGTAATGTTATGATAGTACCTAAAAAAATAACGAGTTAGACACTGTCCCAAATTAATACTGTAAAGATTTACACTTTATTTTCAAACAATAATCATAATTTGATGCACTCATTTGAAAATCAACACAATCACACCAAAAAGCAGAATGAACTAAAGCTATGGAATATATACCTAAGAGGATCCATTGTGCTCTCGCCCACATAAGCCACAGCAGCGAAGTGCATTACTGCGTCAAATGCATTTTCTGCAAATATTTTATTTACCTGCATTGCAGTTAAGTAGTGATAAGTATTGGAAGAAGAATGGTGAACAAGCGACTTCAAAAGATTACTTAAAAAAAAAAGACTAATTTAAAGGATACCGCTTTGCTATCACCCAAGTCAGCACAAATAAACTGCAGCCTTCCCGGTTCTGGAAATTGCTCTTTAAGAAGCTTTACAGCCCCTAGATTTCCCCGTGAAAGATTATCCTGTCAAATTCCAATTCCAGTATCATTGCCAAGTCATATTGACGAAAATCTATTATTTACTGAAATTAGTAAGGTATTAAAAATTCAGACAATTAACCATACACCATAAAAGCGGAGGCATAGTTCTACAATTTTACATTGTTTAAATACATTTTTAGCAACTCATACCACAATGGTTACTCTGTAGGAATCCTTTAGAAGTCGAAAAACAGCATGTGAACCAATATAACCAGCACCACCTGTTACTAGCACATGAGTGACCCCCAATTCATGCCTAGAGAACTGGAACAAGAAACAAATAGCATTCGGTTAAAAAAAAAGATGAAAACACCTTTGACTGTTTAAAGATCCAATATTACATATGAAATATTCTTGCTAAGTGAATCAGAGTATAATATAAGAATACAAGACTCATACAATGAAGTACATATTGATATTGGAATAAGGATCTAGAAATCACTGAACAAGATCCTAATGTGGCAAGTGATAGATACATAGATTGATTTTCATTCAATTCAGGAGCGACCAATCTTAACCTTGGATCTATTAAATACCAAGAGGGATCAAAAAGAAATGGAGACACAGCCTATCGCTGTTTAAAAAAATCAAGGTTAAGATGGATACATGCTGGTTTAGTTTCTTATTTATTATTTTATTATTTTTAGTCAGCTTTTTTTAGCATTTTTGCATTATGAACCTTGACCTTTACTTCATTTTAGTTTATTAGCATTCTCATTCACATTGAGCTGGATTACACCCGACTTCTCTCAAAATGCACTTGACATAGACAACCCTTGATTTCCTCTATTCCTTTCTCTCAAGATCAGATCGTACAAATAGTCCAAACATCTTCAACCTGAGGATATAGAAGTAAACAACATCGGTGTCATTAATATTCAATGATAAAGAATTTCATTGCCAAGATTATGCATGTTGATGGGAAATTTTCCTAGAATCATTTTGCCTATATGTTTTTGAATGTCCTGTTCACCACTGCTCTGTGAAGACAAAAATGTACAGCAATTTTCCTTAAAGATACAATCTGGCACAAGGTGGTATTATCCTTGGTGTATGTTTCTGCTCTAAGAATGATATCCTGGTGGTAAGTGTCCAAGAGATGCCAGCCCTCGTCAACAGTTTAACTAGATCCTGCCCGAGTAAAGCCACGACCTTCTGTCAAAAGGTGAGCTGATTTGAAAGAACGCATAAGTCAAGAAGAAAAATATTAATTGGCCTTCCAAGTTACAACCCAAGCAAACGACACTTTCCTATTAATATCATAGATCCATCTTAAGTGCATATTGATTTAACAACACTTTAAAACCAAAAGACATGAAAGCCTCATTTATTTTCCATTTTAAATTTTTATTAGCATTACACACATTAAGTCTGTTAATACTGTTAAAGTGACATGCCTCTTCCACCTGGATGCAAAAGATGGCCATGGGCCGTTCAGCTTTTCAATAAGGTTCTTAACTTATAGGAGATTTATATCTAGATCTCACCCTCTATCTGATATGCAATCTCAATTATTCAATTATTATGGATTTTCCTCATTAGTGATTTTAACTTTGCTAAGACAGGAGAAGAATGTCCATCTGACTTGTCATAAACAGATATAAAGTTAAATCGATCACACTAAACTGTGAGTACATTAAGTTGCTCAATGATACAAAATATGAGGTAAGGAAGATCCAACGAGCACTCAGTTGCCCAACGTAATATGATAAATCTACATGCTCAAATACATGATTAATATCATAACCATCATAAACTGGTTGATAAAAATATGTTCAAACTTGGCTGAAAAAAGAGTTATACAAGGAATAAATGTTTAAGTATACTTACCACATCTGAACCATTAAAACCAGATGACTGTCTCAGAGCAACAATACAAAAAATGGTAAGACAGGCAGCCAAAAGAACTTTAGCAATGTAATGATGTCTTTGCCCTGAATCTACATGATCCATTCCTGTAAACATATTTGCATCAAATTAGTTACTTGAAATTCCATAGATTCTAACCAAATAAAGAGCCTATTTTGCAAAATGAACTCACATGGGAAACTCAAATACAAAAAGCTATGACAACTAGAACATTCTCATGAATAACTAGTTGCTAAAAATGATAACACAAATGTTCGAGTCATGCATAAATAAATCACTGCTTTCAGTTAGGTAGCAAGCAAAGTGGATTTATGGGAGGAAACTTCAAGGTTAAACACACTTGATCCTGGACTCCTGGGATGAAAGACCTTTCCAAGAAGTCATGTTTACTGGAGTGCAAGCCCTAGAGCTGATTATTGATGCTACTTGATTCATTTTGTTAATTTTAATCCCACTTTTTCAGCCCAGGTGATGCAGTAAGTGCTGAATGGACTATTCAAAATCATGTAAAATTGGCCTTAATAATTTAATTAATCCACCATGTAAAATTGGCCTTAATAATTTAATTAATCCACCAGTACAAACTGCAAACTTTGAGGTCAAAGATGATATAATGATCAATCCTAATGATTACTCAATGTCTTTGACACAGAACCATCTCCACTAATGTTGCTTCCACTGAAAGAATCTTGCAAGCAACAAAAATATAGTGCATCTAACCTCCATGATGTTAACTTTCTAAATCACAGACATTGTGATTTGAGTTTGTTAGATTCAGGCTTAACCATAACTCTATATTAAGCCCATGGTGATTTGGTTCATAGGTGAGGCCAACAGAATACTAAGCCATCTACCATTGTTCAATTATTGCTATGATCTGTCCCACCTTAATGGTATACATGCCTCAAACAGGGATGCAGTGAGGGCAATTTTGGCATAATAGCTACCAGTCAGACTTGGCACCTAAGCAAAAGGAAGCCCATGTTATGAGGTGCAGACATCGCCCTACAAGTGAGTTTCACAAAAACAGAAAAGGGAATGTGCACTTATTAGGTGCCCACGTTCTGGCATGATTTGGGGGGTGTGCAGCAACATCATAATTCCAAAAGCTGTCATGATAGCATTAAATTGAAAGGGGTTAGTGGGAGAAAATTTCACAAAACACACAAACAAACACAAAACAGAAACCATACGAACTCATCCAAAGGACCTGACTAATTTCAACCCAAGTTAACAAATACATTTTAGCAGTTATTTGCATACAAACCGTTGACAGAAGGAAACAGACAAACAATAATCAAGACCCTTGGAGAATACTAGGCATGCAAAATTACCTATGAGGCCCGGGGATCTCGAGGCTCGGGGCTGAGTTCTCCGTCGACCGAAGGGGAACATGTGAAAATACTGGTCCTGCTAACTCAATTAAAACCAGAGAATGAGTCCTTCACCGCCAATTCCTACAGCAAAACCAAAGCATACAACGCGCACAGGGATCCGGCCAATGAAGGTCGCTGATCTCGGTTTGCTGCGTATACTTCTTCGACTCAATACTCAATCGGGATCATTAAGAGGGATATATATAATTTGAACACATCACGAAATTCTCAATGACCCAGCTTGCTGATCTGAATGGAAGCACAAATTTATAGCGGGGCAGAATGAATGAACCCACCGAACAAACAAGTGCCTAGGTACTCCAATCCAAGTAAAAAACCCAATGGAAAACGAGGAATAATATATTGGGGAGGCTGAAGTCAGTCTTGTCTTTATTAGGTAATCAATGCTGCTTCGCCAGAACCGTGAAGACAGGAGCAGAAGGACGGGGTCTCCAGATCATTAAATATTCTTCGTCTGATTTTCTAAATGATTTTTGTGATGTGTCTACTTTTCCGGTAGTAAAGATCCGAGGTCGCCGGTTCGGCCGCCCACGGCGTTAAAGCGCTCCTTCTTCAGCTGTGCCGGCCCGAGTTTCGACCTGGAGACCTTTTCGATAATAAAAGATACAGCCTGTACATTACATCGTAAATAATAATAATAATCGATTGTTAAGCCATGGTCACATGCTAGCAGAAACTGTTTATAAATTTACCCCTGAAAGTACGCGCAGTAAATATTTTCCAAAACCGTTTTTTCCTCCTCGTTTACAGTTGTGCACAACTCCTGTCCTCTTGCAGTCGTGCTGGAGAGATGTTTAATTTTGATTGTACAATAGATGGAGAAAAGCTGGGGGCTTTGACTCAAAAATCAACTAAAAAAGAAATTAATGTTAGTGGTGGTTTAACAACTCACAAACTAGCGATAATAGTGGCTTTATGGGCCATGAAAGTGGGACATTGCTTTCAATCAAATTCAGGTTTTTAATTTAATTATATTGTTTTTATGAAGTGTAGTATAATTAATATATAAAATATGTATTTGTTTTTTTTATTTATTCTAGGAAAAATTGTGACAAATTAGTAAAGATTTTCAAGAATCATAAGTTTTTGGTAAGTTCGGTATCATGTTTAATACATCACCTAGATCGGGGTGGGGAATTGAATCGGTGACTTCACATCAAGGAATATTAACCGGTGGAATACTTCATCAAGGAATCTTAACAAAGCACCCGGTTACCTTCTATCAAAGACCCCATAAACCAAGAATCATAATTTTTAAATTATTTAATTTGCAAAATTTTAGTGCTTCTAGAATTTTTCAAGGTTCTGAATTCATTTATGCATTGAAAAAATATTTTAAATAATCATTAAGGAATCTTAACAAAGCACCTGGTTACCTTCTATCAAAGACCCCGTGAACCAAGAATCATAATTTTTAAATTATTTGATTTGCAAAGTTTTAGTGCTTCTAGAATTTTTGAAGGTTTTGAATTCATTTATGCATTGAAAAAAACGTTTTAAATAATAAAAAAAATTAATGTGTTACGGGAAATTACGTCCCCAAATTCCAAAAAGAAATACCATTTTTCTATTAATTAAACTACATTATTTTATATATGATATAATAATAATATAAATTAAAATAGATTTGTTTTAATTTTATACGAAGAATGTTAACCATATATAATAATAACATAAATCATTATAGATCCAAAATTTGAAATTGCATTTTTTTATGATGATTAGGATATCTTATGAGTTGAACCTTTTTTGTGGTTAATATTTCTCTAACTACCATCATGGGTGAGCTTAAAGTCCTTTTGAGCCTTAACTAAGTTATTGTTTAGTTGTAAGTCTAAATGCCAAGCACTAAGGTTGGTTAGAACCTTAGACATTGTTGCTATGAAGTATTTTTGCAGATAGAATGAGAGACTCATCTCAGTTTAAGGGAGGTATTCAATTTTTTTGTTCAATTTCCATAAATCAATCAATTGAAAGTGTCCAATGTAGATCAAATTTGTAAAGTGCACAAATACTATCATCTTGTATAATAAAATATTAAGCTCCCAAGATCCAAGTTGTGGCTTTTTCTTGTGCTTGTGGTCATGGATTTATATTTTGATCTTCAATGGTAAGGAGGAGTGAGATTTGATCTTTAGATCCAATCACTATTTCATGGGATTGAGGGGAATGTTCTTTCGCATTGATCCCTTGACTTTAACTTGGAAATGGAGATCTCTATAGCTCTAGTGTATTTCAGGTTGTCATATCACCTTATAATTTTCTAGAATGAATCCTCTCTCATAGTCATTAGAGACAAGTTGATTCAGTTTACTCATTAACCTAAGCCAAAAGGAAATATATATTCATGAGCCAAAATATGTGTGGAAGTAGACTTAGAGAAGGGTCTTCTAGAGAGTGCAAATCAACATGGACAATTGGAGGTACCTTCAAGCACTAGACTATGAGCAACTACCTTTCAATATTTTTCATGAGTATGGACATGTTGTTAACAGCTTCCCAAGAAATCAAGAGGCTCAACCTCCTCCAGAGTAACCTTTGAAACCATCCAAAGAAATAAAGAATGGTGTTGGGAATCAAGAATTATTGAGGAAGGGAAGAGGAGGAGGGGAGTGGTGGGGGTGAATCATTAATTATAAAATTTTACAATTGTTTAAACAAATCATTCATCAATATGCAAAATATACACAACAACAAGACATTCACATCACATATAGACACGGAGATTTAATGTGGAACCCCTTATGGAAGAAAAACCACCAAAACCTTGTTTATATTATGGTGTAAGTATGAACACCAACTCATAGGAGGCTCCAACCCCCTCAAATAAATAAGCACCAACTTGCTTAGAGGCACTGACCTCAGATCTATGTAGGCACCAACCTACTTTTGCCAGTTTGATCTACTATTTCATGGGATTTTCAAATTGAGATCACTGTCAGCATTCTTTAGTTTGAATTTGCTATGATTTTACTGCTCTTGCATAGGCAAATATCCTATGAAGCTCTGTTGCCTCTACAGGCTTCTTAATCTTCTGCAGGCACACACACTACCTCTATCAAGAACATTAAACTTCAGCAATTCACTCATTATCAGGCTATGTTGCTCTCTATATCTGTTTGTTCCACACACATTCACACAAGTTTCCTCACAATTGCAGATACTTCACTATTGTTCTTTTCTTTTCATGTATTTTACACATTGCTCGAGAATAATAGCTTCACTTACTCCTCATTAGGCTCAAGAGAGAACTTCAATTAACTTCTTGCGACTTGGGATTGTGCTCCATCACCAAATTAACTCATGTCCAACCTATGAACTTACAGTTCTATAATTTTGGCACTCTATTTTTATCTACAGAGTGTCAAATCTCAACCTCCCCTTTTTCACCAATCGCAATCCCTCACATCTCGTCTTTCTCTTTTGAACCTTACCATCCTTTAAACAATCTCCATCTTTTTAAGATTGCACATGGTTGGTTGTTATCCATCACTTCTAATTATGAGATCAAACCCCTTGTTCTCTCATTTCTCAACTATCCAGTTGCTCAACTATTTCTTCAATTTTTTCAAGAGATATAGCATCAAATCCGCAATTGTAAATTTGTTAAAGTCTCATCCCTTTCATCAGTGCCACATGCCTGAGTCCAGAATCATGGGCTTATTGCACCTCATATCTTAGCCAACCAATGGGATTTTTCCATTTGTCCTCTTTTCCTTGGTCCATGCTATCACCCTATTGACACATCTCTTTCTTGTTATTTATCATCATCCAATGGGAGAGTGCCATGTGTCACCTTACTAAGTCATCTTTTATGGGAAAGAGATCTTGGGGATCCTTGTTCTATGACATTTTCCTTTGTAATCAAAAAATGATTAAGGTGAGAAATTTTGCATTGATCGCCATGCTTGGGAAGAATCATCGTCTCTTGGCTTTTGTTTTGCACCCCTATCCATTACCATGACATAACACATCCTCTAGCTCCCGCGGCAGGACGTGAAACTTTTATGTCACTTGGTGCACTTTTCTCTGTCTCTTAGGTTCGTCAATCATGACAATGCTCCTTCACGAACCACTTGTGTCCTTCAGCCATGCTCTTGGGGTGAGACATGAAAATTTACGTCTGTTGATGGGAAATTCTTCCTCCTCCAACCTCTGTCTCCTGCAGGCCATCCACTTTAACTCATGATTTGACTTTCCCGAGGCGAGACATGAATATTTCCAACATCTAACAGGGAATTTTTTGTGTCTTGGGCTTTGATATTTGTGGGACATCATGATCATGGGACAATTACCTCCACACGCTCACCATCATCTAGGCTCCTAGGGCACAATGACATGGCATTGGTGGAACCATGAGACCTATGGAACCCTGCCATACTTCAATTGGGCATAACTCCACAACCCTTGGGATCTTTTCAGACTATCATATACCATTGGAAAGGTCTTTCTGAGGACCATCCAACCATGCAATATGTAGGGGCATTTGACTTGATCTTCTACAACTGAAGTGCCTTCAACCAATAGGTCAATGAACCATACATCCAGTAGCTACAAAGATAATGTTTTTAAGGGTTCTTCAATTATTCTACTGCTGTGATGGTTCTTTACCAATGACATAAACAACCAGCTTAATTTTGCCCTTGACATCAATGACTGCACAACAACAATCTCCAAGACTAATCACAGGTGTCAATCAATGATAACAATATGTCCAACAATCTCCAACATTGTGTCCAACACATGACTCATTAAAACTATAAACTGAAAGGCATATAGATTTGAAGCCCAGGGGATTTTAACAATCAAAGAAAACTAAAATTAGCCAACCCATCACATCTATTAATAGCTATGAAACGCTTGGACTAGAAGACTTGGAGATGGAAAATGAAAGAATGGAAAAAGCATAAGAAGAGGGACCTAAAGTTGTTGTAGAATCATCCAAGACACTAATGGATCTAGATATTTCCATTCCAAAAGTGTCAATCAAAGGAACAACTCGGGAATTTCTATGGAGGGGGAGGCAAATCATGGTTAGGATAAACCCTCAATGTAGCATGTTAATTTGCTCACTCATATGGATGAAAAGCAACCATCAGGAGTAGTAAGGAAGTTGTGTTAGGAGGAAATGCATTCTATGGTGCGACACATTCACATATTTGCGTCTATAAAATCTCCAACAATATATGTTATAGCTTTGAAGAAACCTTGCCCTTCTCTCACAATGAGCAAGAAATCAAATCGGGAATTAATAGAAAAAGAGATGGAATCCAACCTTCACTTGGGTCATTAGTTCACCCTAGATTCACCTCTATTCAAAGGGGGGATAATAGTTCATCTTCATAAAAAATGATGTTCTATTTTTGTATGCTATTATGCGATCATTTTGTAAGAATTTATTCATGTAGCTAAGAGCAAATAAGAAAGAGTAATTGTAAGTGGATAGGTAGTCTACAGGATTTTTGCAATGCAAACTTAGAAATTTGGGAAGTTAACTTTGACCTTCCTCTGTTTGTTTTGTATTACACAATTGGATGTTTAGGTTGCAACCTTTTCTAATATAAAGCTCTTGATTATTGTTTAAAAAAAATAGTATAAATCCATCTTAACTCAATATTTTAAGTATCAAGGGGTTTGTGATTGATTTTTTTATCCCTCTCAGATTTGATAGATCTAATGTTATAATTGATCTACATTGGTTTAATAAATATAAGGTTACAATGGATCTATGTTAATAGGTTATACTACATAATTCATGTATAGAAGTATATGTTGATAAATCAAGTAATTTAAAAGATGTGAATTACTTTCTTGGTCACCTATATTTCCTCTCCTTTTGTGCTTACCAAAGAAACATCAAGCAATGAAATTAATTATTCAACATCCAAACAACCTAAGAAAGGTTTAATTCACATAAGTTTTTTGTGGTCATTCAATTCTTTTCTTTTATAAGGTTGTTGAAACTAACTTTTCCCATCATGTTGTGTGAGTGTGTGAATAATAAACAAGATCACCATGTTTGGAAACTAATATACAATGATATTTATGCCAGTGCAAGAGTCCATATAGATAATGACCCTCATACTAAAATAATTGTTGATTAGTTGTGGGTTGAATATGTGAGCTTAATCAGGGGTGGCAAGAGGGGGAGGGGTACTTTATGGCCCCGATGAGGACAAAGTGTTCAATTTCTCATGGGGTCTTGGTTATATGACAAATAATCAAGTAGAGATATATGGTCTCTATCAGGGACTTTTGTTAGCCAAAGAACATACGGTTGACACGCTTACGATTATGGGAGATTCTCTCCTAAGCTTACATCATTTGGTCGAAGGATCCCTCCCAAAGGAGAAACCTATGGAAAACATGATTAAAAGAATCAGGAAAATTGCGAAAGATATCCCATCCAAAGCATATTTCCATGTCCTAAGAGAATTTAATAGAGAATCACACAAATATTTTAACGAGGGATGTAAATTAAAGATAGGTGAATTTAAGATCAATGACCAAATCAGGCTTTCTAGAATTCCCCTAATGGTAGATGAAGTCTATTAAAAAATTCCCTAGTAGTGTTATGTATTGTAAATTTTTTGTTTTGTTGGGCTATTTTGTAAGGTACTCACTTACAAAACCCCTTTTTGTTGTTTAGATATATTACCCTTAGGAAAATCATGTATTCCTATTGGAAAGGAGAAAACAATTGGAAATTTTTGATAAATTAGCTTTGTAATTCCTAATGTATTTGTTATAAACAAGGTGCATAATTATATTATACAAATACTCTTTCTGGTTTAAAAAAAGAATATGTGAGCTTAATCAATCACCCCTCTCCCTTTATAGGTTGTGTTTACATGGATTGGAATAAAATAAATAATGGATAATTAATAATATAAGACATAGTTGAATATGTCATGTTTGGTTTCATCTAATAATTTCCACAAATTTAAATTCTCCTTTACACTTATATTCCATCCCACTTAGTTTGTGAGATATGGTCCATGATGATATATAAGTCTCAACATACCATGATCCTTATGCCAATGGGAAAGTCCATGGTAGTAATGGCCATCATACTAACATGATAGTTGATTAATTTTGAGGTGAATAGGTGTGCTTGCTCAACCTTCCGCTCCTCCTCTATGGGATGTGTGTGTGAATGTGTGTGAGAGCAATAAATAACCAAATACATGATGTTAAGCATTTTGGAATAGTTTCTCCAACTTTAAAATTTCCTCTCCTTCTATTTTATCCCACATTGGTTGTGAGGTTTGGTCTTTGTTAGCATGTAAGTCCCGACATATCATAAACCTTATGACACTAGGGTGTTTAGATAGATAGTGGCTCTCCTACTAACATAATGGTTAATTAATTATAGGGTGAATATGCTAACTCACTAGCCTCACCATTTGAGAGAATTATTATTTTTGTGAATATAAGCTAAATAATAAGATACATTATATTTAGCGCCTTAAAATAGATTTTATGACTTTAAAAATCCTCTCTCTTTTTATATACTTTTTATGACTTTAAAAATCCTCTCTCTTCTTATATACTTTAAAATTTTAAAATCCTCTCCCCTAATCTCAATGGGGTGCACAAAGACAATAACCTTTTTACTAACCATATGGTTGATTAATTTTAAAATACACATGTATACTTACTCCAACCCTCTCCCCTTCACAAATTTGTTACAAAGGTACATATCGGATAGAAAGGGAAAAAAAAAAAAAATACATACCATTTACATTAACCATCCATTTATCCCATATGTCATGTCATATTGTTTATGTCCATGTCCCCTTCACAATTTTGTTACAAGAGTACATATCCCATAGATAAAAGAAAAACCCAACATGCAAAGTGCATACCATTTACATTAACCATCCATTTATCCCACATGTCATGTCATATTGTTTATGTGGTTAGTAGAAGTAGTAAGGAATTTGGTTTTGATTTTGGTTTAGAAAAAAAAGTCACTCGTTTACTTTCCTACCATCAACAATGTTTCCTCTCCAAATTGAAATTATTTTCCCGCAATCAACTCTTTCCCATCAAGAATTTGTGAGAGCCGTAAGATATCAACTTACCATAAAGCGTTTGAATTTTCAAACATATGTCTTAATCACCCATCTCTATCAATTCACATGTATAATCTACACCTTGTGAATCTTGTGCTTAGGGTAGTAGACAAATTATAAGATAGCTACCTTAGAGGGTTTTGTTTTTTATGTGGTACAAAATGTTCTATGTAATATCTTGCCAATTGCTTTCCAAGTTGGGTGTTTCCAAATTTTGTGGTGTGCTTTCTTGTTCCTTCACCTAACAATACTATTGAAAAATATCACATTGGGTGTACTTGAAAAATATCACATTGGGTGTACTCAATGTTAAAGCTCAATCTCTGGGATCTCTTGTCCTTTCCAGACAAGGATTCCTCCACTTATTTGATAGGAAATTGGATTTTTGTAGGTATATGGTTAGATTTCTTATAAATTTTTCAAGCATAATAGAATAACGATATTGATTTCAAAATCTTTGCTATAATTTTTTTGAAAGGGTAACAAAGTTTGATAAGTAAATTATATGAAAATTTGCCACGAATATAAATTGTTATATGATTTTTTAATTTAAAAATTATTATATTTAATTTTTAAACCTTAAATTATATTTTAATTTAAAAATTATTATATTTAATTTTTTAAATCTTAAATTACACAAATTGTTTAAGTTGCATTCTTATTATTAGGAGTTGGTCCATTTTGGCACTAGGAAAAGACAAAGTTAGGTGAAGACCAAGTTAACCATTTAAATTTTTTTATAGTTTTTTATTTCTATTTTTAAGATCAAAAGATTTTGTCCCAGAGTTCATCGTGTTCGTTATTGGTTTGCTGAAGTTGACCCATTTAAATAATAATTGTTTTATATATATATTTTTTTACCTTGCACGATTCCCATTTATTTATTTAATTTAGTGTTATAATAAATAGATTTTTATAAATTGATTTTATAGTAAATAATTTTATTAAAAAAATAAATTTATAAGGATTATTTAAAACTTTAAGTACGAACAAGGTTTTATTATAATTTAAGTTTTATAAAATAATGTTTTTAAAGTTTGATGGAATTTTATATTTTTATATGGCTGGATTTTAAGTATATATTATTTTTAAAGGCATTGTTACTGATTTCTATTAAAAAGATAGTATGGTATTTGGGCCAGAACCCTTGCATTCATTGTGCTAATCCATTATGGTTCTGCCTTCAGCAGTCCAAAAAAAATGTAGCTATTCTCGTGATAACTTTTACCTAATGTACTCAAGAGATGCCTACTATAATTTTCGTAGAAAATTACTTGGAACGAACATAATTTACACAACATTAGATAAGACTAGACAAAAATTTACCAACCTAACACTAAACTGCCAAGCCATATTTTCTAGACGATACATGAGTTAAGATTGTTGCTTGATCCAAGTGTTATCACTCAGGTTGTCCTTAAGCTCCGGAAAAGGATACGGCCGAGGTAACCATAGACCAACTTTGGACTGCAGGTTCTAGCCCACCTGCAATCAGAGAGGGCTCTCTCTTTATGATTTAGCTTTGTTTGGAAATGATTTTAGGCTAGTTATTGAGTTCAGGGGTTTTTGTTCTGATTTTGGTGGGAAAATTGATGTTCTCAGGTAGAGAGGCAGAGCATACTCTGAAATTTCAAACCATTGGGCGTGGAGTCGAAAAGGAGGACTGCTGGTGCGTTTTCTTGGTCCCAAGAGAGAAAATGGAGCAAGGTAGCTGCAAATGAAACAATGTTTCAGGTTTAAAGGATGGGATGAATGCTAAGTAAAGAGGGGCAGTTAAGAATCCCTCAATCAGCTTAACAGGGGAAGATAACAGAGCTCTACCTAGGGGCAGTAAAGAATCCCTAGATAATCAGCACACACAGGTGAATCGGGTTAAATATGAGCCAGAAGGAATTCATATTCATTACCAATTCATTCAGAGGAAAACATAAAGAAACAACAGAAATTGAGCATAGAGTGTATTTAAACAAATTCTAAGCTAATCTTTCTTTCTGCTATTTAGATAATGGTAAACAGTAAACAGAGGTAAGAAGCACTTATTGTATCAGGTTGCAGCACAAGAATTCCATCTTCAGTCTCCAGAAAAACATTAACAACACATCAAACAGTCTCTTCTCAGAACTTTCGGCAATCTTTGATTACAGAAACAACTTTAGGTATACAGTGCGAGTCTCTAGTGAAAAATACCAATTTACCAACCCTTGAAACAATGTTGAGGGCGGTATATATAGGGAAAACTCTCTACAATTTGTTTATTGCATCTTGACCTAAACAAGTCCTAGAGAATAATTAATTTGACCTAATCTTATCTGAAATAAATGCATGAAAATATCTTTGGCTGCACTGAGGGCTGCCGTATCAAAATGAAGTGAATGTGTTGTCCTCGGTGGCTTGGTACAGTTGCCTCTGCAATCACTGTGCATGAGTCTCTGCTCCATTGTAGTTTGGTGGCCTTAAATGCTTCAACTGTGATTTGAGAGCTGGGATGGGCTTTCACCGCCTGATTTGACTTTGTTGGCGGCCATTCAATGTTAACCTACTTTGAGAACTGAAGGTTTGCATTAAACAATTTAACTGGTACACTTTGCTGCTTCTCTTTCCTCTGATACTCTCTAACAAATGAACTGGGTTGCTTTTCTCCTTTGCTGTGGGTCTAATCACAAGTTAATGGTCGTTGTTCGGCCTCTGTTTCCTCTAGAACTGTCTTCTGCTCCTTTCTGCATGCTTCGCGAAGAAAAATGGGTCATTCGGCGCCTTTCGGGCTTGCTGGGGGCTGCGCGATGAGAAGATTCCCCATTTTGGCTCATTTTACCCAGCCATCAAAAACTGCCTCAGAAACTGATTCCGGGGCTCCAGAGTGCGATTTTCGCCCTTCGCGCCAAAATTGCTGATGACGTCAGCATGACGGACCTCGTATGGCGGATGACGTGGCAGGATGTACAGAGGAGACGTGGCAGTGCGGCGGGTCTGATGATGTGGCAAGACACGTGGCAGGGATGTGGCAGGGTGACTCAGCGGTACGGTGGCAGGAGGCCACGCAGGCAGATGACGTGGGGCTTACGTCACAGGGGGGAGGGCGGTAAGTGGTTTCTGGGCGCACCGCCTTTGGGCATGGGTGGTTTTGTCAGAGGGGGCTCCGCCACAGCCCAGAAGGCGACGCGTGGCGGGAGTACGGCGGGAATACCGCCCATCTCCCGGACGCTAACCTTCGGGCGGCTTGGGAGAGGGGAAAGCCCGCCCACCGTTGATCTGTGGGGCGGGTGATCGGACGGTCGGCGGCGAAGGTTAGGCGGCGGAGGGATAAGGGGCGGGAATATACACGGAATATTCCAAATTTAATAAAGCGCGGCGGGGGGGGTCAAAACTATGGTTTACGTGGGTTATGGGGGTTATAAACGGGCGGGTTAATATATTTACACTCGGGACTTTGGCATACGGGGTAAAACGTGGTTTTTTGAGGGTTTATGAGCGGGGGTTTAATGATTTGTGCACAAAACTTTAGGTTAGGGGCGGGAAAGAGGGTTTTTGAGGGTTAGGACTAGGCAACAACAGTTATTAGCCTGACCAGGTGCCAAACTAATTCCTGTAAGACTCGGATGGGCTAAAAACAGCCCCAGATGGACTGCCTTTCCCCGGACTTTAGGGGAAATATGGCTATAGTGCCAGGGAGGGGATATTTAATATTTTTGGGATTTATATACATAGTTTTAGTAGGGGAAGGGGATACAGATTAGGGATTTAGATAATACAGTCAGTAGTTAATATGGAGATGACCAGAAAGTGCTAAGTTAAGGGTCCTTAGGCTAATTTTGGGGAAAAGAACTTGTAAAGAAATGAAATCCTTGAGCGAAGCAGATCTTCACCAAGGCAGATGATATGGAGAATGATGGAACTGAGAGGAATCAAGCAGATCTTGACCTCTTTGGGGAAGTTAGTAAATGACTTGGGAAATGAGAAGAAGGGGAAGTTAGTTATGTCTAGCTCGAGCTCCTCCAGATGAAAAACTGCCTGATAACTGTGATCTGAAAAGATATAAGACTTTAAAACACAAGATTGATCATGAATCATCATTCTGCAACCTCACAGCTACCTACCCAGCCTACCTTCCTAACATTTTTTCTTCTTTTTGGGTGGGTGCACTTAGACTTGCAGACCCTGATTTACAATTTTTCTTTTGAATGCTTTCCTATCTAAATCTACACTTATTTTTGCCAAGGGCCCAGATTAAGCAGTTGGGTCCCTTTGATTCTCTACCTATCTACAAATCTGCCAAGATTAAACTGTTTGGACAGATACATTCTCTATATTCTAAACAGGAAATTGAAACCTAGGGAGACCAAGATTAGACTGTTTGGACCTCCCTTAAATGAAAACTCTTCAAAACTGGAACAACTCATCGAAATTGGAATATAGCAGTGCATTTGGACTAAGCACACTTCATGGCATCTTGTGGAAATATGGAACACTGCAGCCTGCAAAGTATGACATATTTGGCATGTAAAATTGTCAATCATGAAAGATGAAACCCTGTTGCAACAGGAGGCTAACACCAAGGACCTGCTTGCCTTTTCTCCATGGAGTGCTCTCGCTGGCTTCAAGCTCTGTCATCGCCATTTGAAAGCTTGACGCATATAATTCTTCCAATTCCAAGAATTAGCAGTGCATTGCGGCAAACTCAGTCCAAGTTTCATGTTGGAGGCGATCCAATTTCATTTGCAGTAAATCTAGCTTGGCATTGATTAATGTCTAGAAGGAATTTTGGGCTTTCATTTCTGCCTCAACCCTCTAGTTGAAGGCACACAGGAGGCTAGCCATGGCATCAATAATTTTCTCCAGAAATACATTGACATCCACCTACATAGAATCATGGGAAGAGGTACTAGTATTTTCCATGGGATAACAACTCCTTAGCAACGCTTGACCCGCTCTACTCAATGCACAAAGTATAGCACTAAGACTGCACCTTCCTTGATTCGGCAATCTTGGCATGGATAAAGAGAGCTTGCATGGCAATTTAAAGGCCAAGGGAAGCTTGAAATCGGGCCTGACAGTCCCTCCTCGACCAATGAACATTTTCTCTAAGGAACTTAAATGAAGAGTTATATCGCCAGAGCCCAACATGCTACAAATTCCTTGCTGGATGTGCAGACTAATACAGAGTAAGCATGGAAATAACAAATGTCTTGTGCGAAATGAATGGGAACTAAACACAAATATCCTCAATATTTTAAAGGCCTGACTTCTAAGGTGATTCAATGAGCAATCAAAACACCTGTGCAATGGAATTATTAATATCATGTGCCATATGTGCAAGTAGGAGGAGGGGTGAGTGAATGCCAGCCACCAGACCGTGGGAACCATCATCAAATGGTGACTTGGAAATTTAATCAACCAACAATGTTGCCAAATTTTGCTTTCTTCTTATGCGTGAGAGTCCGCTAGGGCCCTTCATTATTTTATTAATGATTATACTAAGGGTCATGGCAAATAGATATTTAAATAAATCTAATTATTCAACAGTAATGCCCCCTGATCCATATTTGTATCTTTGTTGGCTAATGAATCTGCTGACGATTTAAAATATTTGGGTACTTGATTCTAATTATTTAAAATAAGTTTATTACAAAATTAAAGTGTTTTTATAATTTATTTATCGATGATGGTTATTAAGTTGGTGGAGTTTAATTGTTCTACAATTTTGCCTTGTTTTATCATAATTTAGTGATATCATTTTCGGTGAGATCCTTATTTTTTGTTGTCGGAAATGTATTTTGAATGTATAAATAAATTTAGAGCCTTGAAAAATCCATGAGGTATTGAGTCTACATAGCTTTAATAACTCAAATATACCATTCCAACACTTCTTTGCTAAATTTTAACTAAAGCTCATAAAAAAATATACTTGAAAATATCAAAAACATAAAATATTTAGCATTTTTTTTCTCGGTAAAAAACTAATCTATTAAAATATGTACAAAGGTCGAAAATACATCATGGCGGAACCAGTGTGAGACAGGCTCTGGGCATCACACGCAAGAGCCGATAATGCACCAGATACAAAAGCAAATTCTCGCCCACGCAGGGGCACCAGACTAAGACCGAGACTGACCGTCGCTGCAGGCCCGCGCAGGGGCGACAAACTAAAAACCAAGACTCGACGTAGATACAGGCCCACGCAGGGGCATCAGATAAAAAGGAGACTGACCACCATAGACTGTTCTTGCCCAATACATTAGCAAAAATTACAAAACAGAGATGACATAACAGAAAACGCCAAAGACTATAACTGAACCAAAGACAAATTGCCGATAAGACTAGTAGACCAGGTGAAAAGCCAATAGAACCTTGAGCGCGGGCGCCCTCATTCGTCCAATTGCTCTTCCACAATTCGGCACCACCCATAGGTTTCTCCTTCATCTTCAGTTGGAAAAGTCGCTGCCTCTTCCCCAGTTTCCGCCTGTTGCACATTCTGAGTGTGCTTAGCTTTTTCCGGGTCTGTAGCCGGTACCTCTGCTTTCGGTTCCATAACAGCTTCCAGAGCCTGCACTTCTTGCCCTGGGTCGACCTGCATCAGTTGCCCTTGTTCTACCATGGGGTCGTCCTCATCCTGAGCGTTCTCAATAAACAGTATAGAGACGTGCGCGCTGATCCTTGGGTTGTTTGTTGAGCTGGTAAAATTGAAGATGGTGGAGCCAAAGGCTGGCAAGGTGGCCGAGCCTGATGCCCCTACATCCATGAATTGTCGGGAATGTAGGGGAATGGCTCCAGTGGAGCTAGCCAGATGGCAGTGGCAGCAATGGCCAACCCTGTCCCCTTCATGCCTGCGTGAGACCCCTCCTCTGGAAGAGCCTCGACGGCTGAGCATACGCTGTCGAGGTCTCACCATTGAGGGATGAGAATTCCAGCAAGCTGCTAAATGAACCAGACTTTCTGCTACCAGAGACGACTGCGTGATGAACCCGTCCGTTTGAGAAGGGATCACAACACTGACAGAGCGGCCATTCGTCTGCATAACTACCAACATTCCCTGCTCACACCCTGTTTTATTCCCAACCTCCTCACCTACCCTGCTCGGGATCACATCCGCCATTACTGCTGCCATCCGCTGGGTCGAATACGCTCTCCGGGCATTAACTATCCCATGCCCTCGCGCCTTAAACCTCCCTCGTCCTTGCCCTCCGTTCGCTGTGGGTGCCACGTGATGGCCGAGGGGCGGCATGTGTCCAGCCACCCACTCCTGTCCCGTCTCAAATATCACCCGCATCCGGGGGAGTTGCATCTTTTTGGACCAGTTGAGAACATTCTTGAGCTTCCACATGCGTTAATATGGTATTTAGCTATCCTGTGATCAGAGAGTGATTGCTCCCCACCCCTACATTGGCCATGAAGTCCGCAACCTTGTTGCCCTCTCTCCTTGTGTGTGTGAAGGTGATGGCTCTATTGCTGTGAAACTTCTGTTCTATTGCTTCCAATCTTGCTTCAAGCCTCCAACTGGTGGCTATTTTTTTAGCCTGAGATCCATTTAGGATTTTTTTGGCCATGTTGATGAGGATTTGGGAGTCTCCTTCTACCTCCAGAGGGTGGAAGTTGAGCTCCCCAGCTAGTTGAAGTCCTTGCCATAGCCCTTCCAACTCAGCTGAGTTGTTGGTGTCCCAGCCAATGTTTCCGAAGTAAAGTGTCATGGGAGCCCCTTCATGATTCCTAATTATTCCACCAAAGCCTGCTAACCCGGGATTCCCTTTTGAGGCTCCATCAAAGTTGAGTTTGAATGTGTGCTTTGGCGGAGGTTTCCATGCGACTTGACTTTCAATGCTGGCTGCAGAGTGGTCCTGCTGGTGCATGCTTTTAGTGCAGCTGATTTGCCAATTATCCATGATAGTTTTCTCGTTGGCTAGTGTAGGCCAATCCTCCTCCTTCCAGGGTCTTAGCATCAAAGTCTCTTGAATATTTTTGCATAGCATATTCCAAATATTGTCCATCGAAGAGCGTTGATTTTTGAAAATGCGCTTATTTCGCTCCTTCCATATACTCCATAGAATTAGCCCGGGGATCAATCGCCATAGATGATTGAGGATGTTGCTCTTGTACGGGTCCTTTTGCCACTGTCGTATGGAGTTCGTAATTTCATTTTCAAGTCTACATCTTCTTTGACATCGAAAGCTTGCCTTCTCCCAAATCTGATTGGCTAGGGGGAAAGAGTCCAGCAGATGTTGGAGCGTTTCCTCATGGGCATTGCAGTTGAAACAGATGGAGGGACCATGGAAATTTCTTCTTCTGAGCTTGTCCCAAGTTAGGATTCTCTGATGTCCTACCAACCAGAGAAAGTGACAGATCTTGGGCCAGGAGCCAGAGTTCCATATTTGGCCCCAAATTGGATCCTGGGGAGCAGAGTCATTGCAGATTATCTTGTATGCTTCAGACGTAGTGAACGCTCCTTTTGGTTGATATCCCCACCTTAGGATATCTTCCCTTTCGTCACACCTGATTTTTCTTTTGCTGAGCTCCGTTTCCAATGCTATGGAAGCTTGGCGATTTTCATTTGTGAGGATTTGGTTACCCGATTTCCAGATTCTGAAGCCTTTCTCCATTTCCTGGGTCCAATATTGCCTGGTCTTGACTTGTTGTGTCTCCTCCGCAATGTTGTTTAGAGGCAGGTTCAGTACATTGCTGAGGGTAGGCATTTGATTCCACGCGTCCATCCAGAATCTAGTGTTATGGCCATTTCTTACCTCCCAGAAACTGTGCTGCTGGATCATTTTATAATGTTCTTTGGCTGCATTCCAAATTAGTGATCCTTTGACACTGGGCTCTAATCTGATAAGCTCTTCCTGGGGTCGCTGATTGGCATACTTTGCTGTCCATAAAGTGACCCATGGCTTACCTGTGTTGGTGAGCCACTGCCACCAGATCTTGGCTCCCATGATGGCATTGCTGTGCTCCGGATCTCTTAGACCAATTCCTCCTTTTTCCTTCGGTTTGCATACTGTGCTCCATTTTACCAGAGCCCATTTGCGATTGGTTGCATTGCTTCCCCAAAGGAAATCTCTCTGAATTTTCCTTAGTCTTTTTAGGACCCATTTTGGCGCTGCCAGGATGGAGAAAAGGTACAACGGCATTGCTTGAAGAATGGCTTTTATAAGTACTGCCCGGCTGACTAAATTCAGGGTTCTGTGAGTCCATTGGTTGAGACGTGATTCAAGTTTTTCAATTAAATTGCGCCAAGAGGAATGGTTGATGGCCGAGGCAGTGAGGGGAGCTCCGAGATACTTAGAAGGAAGGGTGGCTATGGGGAACCCCAGAATGTGGACTATGGCAGACTTGACGACCGGGGGGGTATTGAAGAAGAAGATCTGCGATTTGGAGCAGTTGATGCTAGTTCCAGAGGCTTCGGTGAAATCATTTAGCACTACTTTAAATATGGAGGCTTCTTGAACAGAAGGATATCCAAACAGCATCGTGTCATCAACAAATTGCTGATGGGAGGTAGCTGGCAGATGGTGGATGGAGATACCCTTAAGCTGGTGTGAGTGGAGGGCGTTCTTAATGTGACGTCCCAGGCCCTCAGCCATTAAAACAAAAAGGAAGGGGGAAAGGGGGTCACCTTGCCTTATACCACGGGAGGGGGAGAAGGGGCGAGAGGGGATCCCATTCACTAAGATGGAGAAGCTGGTGGAGGAGATAAGGCTCATAATCCATCGAATCCAGGTGGGGCTGAATCCAAAAGAAGATAACATTTGCTGTATATAATCCCAGCTGAGTTTGTCAAAAGCCTTGGAAAGATCAAGTTTAAGGAGCATACCTGCCTGCTTTGAATGCTTGAGAGTGTGGGTGATCTCATGCGTGTGGATGATTCCGTCCAAAATCTGTCTTCCCTCCACATATCCTGACTGTTCCGGAGAGATGAGCATAGGCAGGAGGGCATTTAGCCTGTTTGCAATAACCTTAGAGATGACTTTGTATATGACATTGCAAAGTGCGATTGGCCGGAATTTGTCCGGTTTGAGCGTGTCCTCCTCTTTTGGAATCAGTGCTATGAAGGTGGTGTTGAGCGAGGGAAGCAGCCAATGTGAAACTCGCGACTCCTCCACTACTTCCCAGACTTCCCGCTTTATTAAATCCCAAAACTTGTGAAAGAAAGTAGTGATGAATCCATCCGGGCCGGGGGCTTTTCCTTCTTTAAGCTGTGTCATAGCATTGTCCACTTCCTGAATTTGAATTGGGCTGAGAAGGAGTTCATTATGCTCCGCTGTGATTAATTTTGGAATATTGCGAGTGATTCTTTCAATTGCAGGATGTCTATTGATGTCAGGTTCTTGATGGACCTGCTTAAAGTGTTCGAGGAGTTCCTTCTCAATTTCCTCATGTTGTTCCACCCTTTCTCCTCCTGATTTTTGAATGTAAGGGATATTGTTGCCCATTCTGCGTTGCACTGTGGTTCTGTGGAAGAATTTGGTATTTCTTTCTCCCTCTTTCAGCCATCTGATTCTAGATTTCTGTTTCCAATATATCTCCTCCTGCTTTCTTCTTTCTTCAAGCTGATTGTGGATGCGCTGCTCTTGTTCAAGGGTTCTCTCTGTATGGCCGCTTGTACTTATTTCTCTCTGCATATCCTCCAATGCTTTTTGAAGGTCATTTTTCTCTTTGAAGATGTCTCCGAAGGTCTCTCTGTTCCATCTCTTGAGACTAAGCTTTAGATGTTTGAGTTTCCATTGAAACTGAAACATCTTGGATCCTTCTGGAGGGCTGAAGGATGTCCATGTGGAGTTAACGAAGTCTCTGAGTGAGGGATGGGTGAACCAAAACTCCTCAAATCGAAAAGGTCTTCTTATGTTATTGCCAGGACGTTGCCATTGAAGGGCAACCGGCCAATGATCAGAGCCAGAGTGTGGAAGAATGGCCGCCGAGAAGTCTCCCCCCAAGTGGACCGAGTTATCAGAGATGAGAAAGCGATCCAGCTTGGAGGCTATTTGATTCATGCCTGCTCTGCGGTTGCTCCATGTAAAAGTGCCATTGCAGAACTGTAAATATATCAAGGATGCATTCTGAATAAAGTTTTTGAAGTGGGTATTTTCCTGTTCCAGCCTGTTTTTGCCTCCAATCTTCTCCTCTAATTTTGTTATCATGTTATAATCCCCTCCAGCTATCCAGAGTGGGTGCCTTCTGTTGGCATTGAGAGCTTCTAAGGTATGGAGGAGAGCAATCTTTTCCCTAGCTTCCTGAGGGAAGTAGACATTCGAGAGATTCCCATGAATATTTGTGCCAACTATGTGGAAGGTAGCCTGTATTAGATTGTGTGAAGCATGAAAGTCCGACAGAGTGAGTGCTTGAGAGTTCCATGCAATGGCTAATCCCCCAGAAGCGCCGGATGCATCTACAGCAACTGATTGACATCCTGGCCAGGCTTTAGAGAGGATCATTTCTAGAGTTGTACTATTACATTTTGTCTCTTGGAAAAAACATATTTGCGGCTTTTCCATTTTTACCATATTTTTAAGCATTCTGAGTTTTCCTGGGCCGTTGAGCCCTCTTAGGTTCCATGAAATGAGCTTCATGAGTCACTATTGGAGGAGGGCTTGTAGTACTTCGTAAGCTTAGCATACCTACCGGAGTCTACCAGAATCTTCCCGACCGCTATTGTTCTTTGGAGGTCAGTTCTTCTTCCCCTTTTTTTGGAATCTTTTGGGGTTTGGCTTAAATCCCATTGACTTCCTGGCTGGATGCCAAGCTGATTTTGATGATAGGCCCTGGAGATGACCATTTCCAGTTTGTCAAGCTGTAACTCTGGGATGCTTTCATATGCTTTCTTCTTGCATGCTGCTTCTAGTTCGAGTATGTCTAATCCATGTAGATCTATACTTTCCGGTTCTTCCTCCATTTGTTGCACCTGATTGTCGCCTTCCGTGGGTATGTCTGGACCCTGGAAGGGGCCTGAGGTTCCATCAACCTCCATTTCATTGTCTTTTTCCTGCTGCTTTTCTTTGCTTTCCGTGTTGTGGTCTGGGGGATCTTTGGAAGGAAGGGGATTGGATGGAGGGGCCGCGGGAGGTGGCTGGGAAGAGGAAGAGGGGAGATCAGCGTTTGGAGGAGAGGAAATGGTATGCTCGTCTGTGACATGAGCCAGGATTCCAAAGCTGTTCCTGACTGTATGATCAGAGGCGATGTTCTGTTTGGGTTTCTTCCCTGTTGATGGTTTTTTATGCGCTCGCTTGCAGGTAGGGGCTTTGGTGAAGCCATCATGGGTCTGAGAATTGGTGGAGGAGGGGATTTTAGCTTGAACATTCAGGGGACAGTCTCTAAAAAGATGTCCTATGGCATGGCATTTACGGCAACGAAACGGAACATGTTCATAGTCTAAAGGCTGGATCCACTCATAGTCACGGTGAGAGAGACTTACCGATTCTGGCAGGGCTTTGTCTAGGCGCATGAAGACGCAGATGCGGGCGTAAGATGTATATCTTCGTAGTTTCATTTCTTCAGCAGTCCTTATGTATTCCCCCAAACCATTTCCAATGTTTTTCAGAATGTCCTCATCCCAGTATTCATCTGGCAGTGAGTATAGTCTTATCCAGACTGGTGCCCATGTGAGATCCTCCTGATCCGGGTTGAATCTGGGAGCCCAGTCCCGTAAGTATAGGCCAGCTGAGTTGAAGAAGTAAGGTCCCTCAACCAGGATTCTGTATTTGTCTTCCAGACAAAAAAAGATTGCTGTGAAGAATCCCTTTGGGCCTAACTGCAGAGTCACATCTCCCTTAGGTTTCCATTTCGCTGCGATCCAACTGTGGAGGGCTTTTTCCGTCGGCCAAAACCCTATAAATTTCCCAATGAGCGCATGATCCATCATATATTGGATTCTTGCTTCTATTTTTTCCCCCGACAGTTCGATTCTGGGTCGATCTGTAGCTATAGGTTTGCAGGTGGTCGAAGAGACCCTCTGGGTACCATCTGTTTGGTTTTGCTTCCCATTCTCTCCATTTACCTTAGCTTCCAGGTTTTCTTTTCCCTTGCGCTCATTCTGGCGTGGGATTTCTTGATTGATGTCGTTCTCATGGATCGATCCAAATCGTATTGTTCTCTCGTTTTGGTGCTGTACTTTGTGTGCGATGGGGGAGGTTGCCGAGGCCCCCCCCTGGGGGTCGCCCATGTGCCCTGTGACCTCTTACAACACTGTTGAGAGATGCATGTTCGTTTAGTCAGGTCCCTGTTGGTTGCCTGCGCAGAACAGTCTGCGCCGTCTGAGCGTGGTGCAGAACCCTAGCAGCTGTCTCCAGAGCTCCCGTTTTTGATGTGCAGTGAATGTTCAAAATGTCAACTCCATAAAATATTTAGCATTAACTATGCTAATAAATTTTATTTCATTGGAATTGTTCTTATGATTGAATAACTTGTAAACTAAAATTAATGAATTTCTTCTCATAAATTTGTAAACTAGCAGTTGCCCCAAAAGGTGCAAAGAGAGGCCGATAAGTTTTTTTAAATTGGAAAAATGGTATGAAAATTGGAAAAATGGTATGAGAAACGCATTTGTAGATGTGTATGCCATATGCCATATGTATTGGCAAATTTAAATTCTATATAGATATTGTAAAAGATGATATTTTAGTTTTATGGATCTTTATTATATATATATATATATATAATTTCTGGAGCTCAAACTAAAAACACTAATTTGATATATTTCTAATAAAACACTAAAAATAGAAAATAACTGTGATTGGAAACCACTATTTAAATTCAATTAAAATAATGATTAGATTATATAATTGGAGATGTATATGTTGAATGTGTTTACCGAAGTGGAGATGAGAATACACATGAACTGTGGTTTATGCCTCAACATGTTAGCACAAGGCATGGCGATGTGGAATATGCATATAAAATTTATTAATTTTCACTGGAGATTGGGAATGGAGATACTTTGTATTAATCTCCTTGGTGGGATTTGTTACTACAGCTTTAACGTGAAATTGAGTAGTATTTTTAGATGCAGATGGAGCCATAGTATCAGTTCCTGTATTTGTTTCACCCTCTGTACCACCACTTTTTAGCCCTGATAAATTTCTACGGTCATTTCCCATACTACTTTGACGGTTGCCATTTTGTTTGCCTATCAACGTCTCATTAAGCTTGGCTCTCTCCCCTGAATCTACCAACTTGTCATCTTGGGTAGCCATCCCAAAACTATAAATACCATTTTGTACCTGCAATCAAAAGTCATCATCAATGGACTAATAGAACTCGATAGTATGGACTTCAAAAGAGAAACTTCCAAACATTCTTAATATGCCCGTACCTCAACTATGCTTATTCCAGGCCCTTCAAGGATCAATCTACGAGTTAGCATTGGCGTTTGGAGTTTTTGTTTGTCAATAAGTGGAGATTCTCTCATATTCTATAACTGTGCTACTTCTGCTTCTTTCCTCACCAACGCCTTTCAAACTGTCTACCTGCAAGTAAGGCAAAGGATAAAAGCTGAAATCCGAAACAATATATGATATTTTTAATGTATGAAATAAATTGTTTGTAGTAAAAATGATGATAAATGCAAGGCTACAAACTTCTCCACTTTCTCTATTCAAATGTGCATACCTGCTCTTTAAGCTCACAAACTTCTCCACTTTCTTTATTCAAACGTGTAGCACCAAGTTCAACAGAGGACACCTATTCAATGAATTTAAGGGTACTTATTGTCTCTCCATATGAATCCGGTTCAGGACTTATGTGCACAAACATCAGAGTTTTTTCCTTGCCCCCTGGTGTATGGATTTGCATAATTCACAATGTCAAATAATAAATTTGAAAGAACGATCAAACATAAAGGAGAAAGTAGGACTTTTTAAGGATTTGGTAAGCTTTATAACCTAATGAATCCTGAAGCAATTGAGTCAATTTTCTATTTCGATATGGCACATGCGAATTCCTCTGTGCCAATGCTGCAATAACATCTCCTAGAGATGAAAGGGAGTTGTTTATGTATTGTGCCTCCTTCAAACGATCTCCAGTTACTTCAGATTTATCCACCCTCTCACTGCCAGCAAGATCTACTAAATTAAGGCATCTATGAAGGTTTCACCCAGAAACACGATCTGTACCTTGCACATGCACAGTCAACACACTGCAAAGAACACTGTTAGCAATGTACACCTTCAAACAAATTACTAAAAATGAAGATGTTTTAGGATATGTTAGATGTTATAGAAATGGTCCTAAGTTCTCAAACCTGTGAGAACGACTGTTGCGGTCATTTAGCACAGTATAGCTAACAATGCGATTCTTTTGGCCAAAATTCATCAAATCCAAAACATCAGAAGTTGCTTTAACATGCATAAGTATAACATCTGGTACATTAAATCCCTTATGACCATTATTTCGAATATCTAATGTGCAGTAAGTATAACATCCGGTACATTAAATCCCTTATGACCATTATTTCGAATATCTAATGTGCAGGTAATTAAGGAATTACTCTAGATAACATGACTTTTCTATACTGAAATCTCATGAACAACATCAAAATTTAAATAAAAACATGACAAAAGGATATTTCTTGCTTGAGGTGTATGCTCCGAGAAGATCCCTCACTTGTTCATTGTATATCTCTATTATTTGGACAAAGACATCATACACCATTAAATCTTTCCTCTTTTGAGACAAGTCGAAGAGGTCACTGAGTGCTCTATAGTTGATTCCCATCTCCTTTTCAGAAGCACATGTTGGACTGAATTGAAGCGCGGGTGAAACATATTGATTTCCATATGCATAATCGTGTTGGTTACTTTGCAGCTCCCCCTGTACTACCCCCCACCCCCCTCCTTGATATGTTGATGTCAGTTCTGGTTTCTTTTTTGTTTACTTCTAGTATGATAAGGCTAGAATGCCTTTCGGAAATAATGGTTGTAAAATGTCTTCTATGGTATTCTCTAGTCCCTAATCTCAACAAGTATGGTCGGAATGAGAGAGCGGGGATTGTTGAGACTAATTTTGTAAACTATGCCTTCCTGAAAATCTAATGAAAGTCCTTTTGATCAACAAAAAAATAAAATTAAGTAATATAACAAAGAAATGAAAACATTAAATCATTAAATATCATTTGGAAGAGATGAAAAAACAAAAGGGTGAAGAAGAAGTGTGTTTCCTCGCATCAATCATTATGAAAGTATTAATACATTGTTTGATGATGTTATTTAAGAAGTGTCCAATGCTAAGAAGGGTTGATTGGATGACCTTGGAAAGATCTTGTAAATGATCAAGATAAGTTCTTCTGATGTTTGAGGTGAATGAGAAGATCTAGTAATATGAGCATGTGTATCCAAATTACACTTTGATCAAGATTGCAATAAGAATGGGTACTCCTATGTATCCATGTGATGATGTATACATAAAATTTTAAAGATTCTTACTTATCTTATCTTAGAATCCAAGATAAATCTTATTCATTTTCAAAATACTATTTAATAAAACATTTACAAAAACGTCAATAAAAAAATATATTAAAATACCCATACATATATATTAAATATAAAAAAATCTAATTATAAAAATAAATCTTAAAAATTATAATGTTAAAATATATGTGAAAAAATTAATATGGTTTCAATGTTTAACCCTTGGATTTTTATTAACACACTGCAAAATATATGATGTCAAAAAGTTTTGATCTACAAATCTTTTTAAAATAATTTATATTATAAAACTTAAAATAAATAATTTTTTAATCTATCAAATAAATAATTATATGTATTCAATAAACAACCAAAAAAAAATTACAATCTTGTTTAAAATTATATCCTCGAATTCTTTCACCATCATGCTTTCACCCACCAATTTTATTACAGAAATTTACCAAGTTTTTAGGATACGAGGACTTGATCACCACTAAGCAACACTGAACTGTATTACTCGTTAATTTAGGTAGGTATGGCGATATACAGATATTAGTATTATTTTATTTTTGTGTTTGTTAAAATTTTATTTTTGTTAAAAAAATTGAATCAGACTCTTCATCTATATTAACTATGGCGATATATAGATAATAGTATTATTTTATTTTTGTTAAAAAAAATTGAATCAGACTCTTCATCTATATTAACTACAAAGGAAGGAAAATACAAATATATTCACTTCAAAACCAACATTTAGAAAATAGTGTTGATTTAAGTTGGAAAAGAATAACTCTTATTTATCAGGCATAGAACACAACATTTCAAAACAATTATTGAGCATGTGAAACTCATAACATCAACCAAAACAAGTGGTTTAGTTCAGTTGTACACTAGTAAATTGCAAAACATACAGCTAAGGTATAATTTCAGATTTATCAATTGAACTTCACAATATTAAGATGTATATAAAAATTAACAAGTGCACAACATTTGAACTTTAAATATATTAAACATTTTTTTATAAAAAATAGATATAATAGTAAATTTAAAAATATTATACTGAAATATAGTTTCAAATTTATCATCTTGATGTTAAGCTTATCAAATATACATCTCAAATATCAAAACACTTTATCAAATATACCTCCAAATATCAAAACATTCATTTAGATTGTAAAATTTTGACATCGTAAAAGTGCTTACAAAAATTTGAAATTTGATTCCGGGAAAATATATATATATATATATATATATATATATATATATATATATATATATATATCTATATCTATATATATATATATATATATATATATTAAATTCTATTTGTTTTAAATAAAACAATCTTAAACACAAAGATATGTACCTCGAAGATTTTTATGATATAAATATAAAACATTTAGTTTATGAGATGATTTCTCCACCAAACCCATATGCTGCTTCTTTTCTAAAGAAGAAAAATACTCACTGTAGAAATTTGTTGCTTTAAAACAGGACTAAAACTCACTGTAATGGAAGACCAATGTTGATAAAGGAATGTTTTCTAACACCTCACGCTACAGAAAATGAGTCAGTGTCGAATGAATCACAAATGTGAGAGCTACTTAGGCCATTCAAAAAGTTTCAGATAAAACAAAACCGTCTCGACAAATAGAATAAAATGCAATTCAAAAGCCCACCATTACAACGAATTCGCTCCAGCTCCATGCTTCATGGAATTTCACACCATTATAAAAAACCAATCACCATCGTTAACAGAATTTATAAGACTAATTCGAACTTCTAAAAGTTGATTCCATAAAGTATGGAATTTGTTCATTTCCATTCGAAAAAACTAGAATATATTCATTTCCATTCAAAGTTACACGTTACACAGAGTACAAGTCTAAAGTTTAATCGTTTTCATTTGAAGTTACTAGTTATAGATCAAAAGATTATACTTGTGCTAGACCAAAAAATTTGGAATATCTTTTTTATCTAAATTCAAGGATATTGTACATCCCATCACAACCAGGCCCCTACTAATCAGGGCATAGATTCGCATCTGGCCCCGCCCCACTAGAGAAATCAAACCCTAAAATAAAAATAAAAATGTCAGCCTAACTCCCAACCTAAAAAGGAGAAATCACTCTAAATAATAAGAAAGGAACTTCAGTTCATCTCCACTCATTATGTTACAAGTTTACACTACATCATTTCAATAATTTTAGGAAACTTGAAACAGAACATTAGTATAGTGCCATTTTCATACCAATACTACACTAAAATTAGGTTCAGAACATCTAAAGTACAGTATAGAGATTAAAAATTCATATGCAATCTGCTTCTCAACAACTTTCTAATAAATATAAAAACTCAAAGTCCTAGTTCTTATAAAAACTCAAAGTCCTAGTTCTTGCATAAAATTATTTAAAGAAACCATTAAACATAAAAGAGGTTCAGTCATTGTGAGAAAATCACCACCATAAATGAGACTCAGAAAACACCTACAGATCAAAAATTAAGTATTCTCTGCATCCAGATGAGGCAAGCAACTTTCTATGAAATATAGCATGATATTCAAATTAACAGAAGGCAGGCTCTGCCCAGCCAGCGACCTACCATCTGCCAAAATATATGTGCAACTTGTTGGCCAGGGAAAAATAGAGAGGGCTGACATCATTGCCCTCACAAAAACTCACTGTCACTTTGCACTGCAGCTCAGCAGACATCAACTTGTAAATTTATGATTAGGTCAACCCATCTTCATCTGTACATTCCCCAGGTTTAGTATTTCTTTTCCCCATGGCGAACTCGGCCATGCAACACTATTCTCATGGCTCCGAGTAAAAACCACTGAAGTCCCCAACTTCTACAAATATGAAAAACAATCAAAATAAAATTACGAATTCATCAAAGGATCAATACCTGCGAATGAAGAAAAACCTAAAACCGTGAATCCATTACTTGACAAGCTCATTCACCCAACCTACATCTGGTGACTCAGCTGATGAAGAAGAGTCCTGATTGAGATTTTCTCTCATAAGCCTTGTGTATATCTTTGCCCTCAAGTCTTTACCAGATTCGACCCTCTGAACAGGCTCTTCAAACCCATCACCCACATCCTCTGCGGTTTTTGAGTGAGTTGGTGTGCAGGGGAGGCTTTGAACGACACAATGTCGCAGGTTCGAAACCCTTGGAGATCCATGCCCACCACCACCATTGACCATTTGGGGTTGAAGTTGCAGCCCTGAAGGTACAGAGGATTCCTTCATCCTCAAACTCTGCAGTGAATTAATAAGCTCCACCATTGGCTGCAGCTGGGAAGTAGTATCAGATAAATTCATAAGCCTTGGGCTTGCCAACCCTCTTGAGGCTTCAGAAGGCATTGAGGCAATTCTCTCTACATGACGACGGTGTACCTCCCCTTTGCCAGAGGCTTCATCATCATGTTGAGAGTTGCAACCAGACTGAACAGAGCAAAAAACACTTTGCAGAAAATTGATGTTTTGGTTTCTTGGTTGAAGCTGACTGAAATTTTCTCTGTGCTCTGTGACGAGGGTCGCTCTGCACGTCAGCGATGATTGAAACCGGTTGCTCTGTGCTCTGTGACAAGGGCCGCTCTGCACGTCAACAATGATTGAAATTGGACCGAAGATAATTCACAGTGCAGGGAACTGAGAAACAGGAACGATAACACAAGTAAAATTCCAAATGTAATTTGACCCGGCAAGGAGTCTGTTTAACAGCGTCATGGGCAAATAGCGGTTGGTCGTGCAACGAAAATTTCTGCAGGTGCATTTCCTGTTTTGCAGGACCGCAGGCCAGATTTGCGGAGAACACGAGCCAGATGTGAAGCTGAGCCTAAAAAATTATGTGCCAGGTGTTAAAATAATTATATGCCAGATGTCAAACTGATATCAAAAGTGTAGACGAACAGATTGATTCAAAGAAAGGCCTATCAGCCTAATTATGGAATTTTGTTTTATTATAATTACTTTCAAACTAAATCTAAAATTAATGAGTTTTCTTTTAATTTTTATAAATTAGTAAATTATGAAATTTGGTTATATCATAATTGTTTTGAAATTAAATTTAATGTTTTTTTTTAGGTTAGAAAATGTAATAGAAATTGGATTTAAGACATCTGTGGTTTATATCTTTTGACTTAGTTACTGGAGAATCCACAGTACGAACCATTTTTCGTCAACGTTTCAAATCCCAACCGGGATCCATCATCAGGACTTTATGAATGATGATATAAGAAGAGCTTATTGTACTGTGGATTCTCCAGTAACTAAGTCAAAAGTAATAGAAATTGTTTTCTTTCTTTATATTATTTATTTTATAAATTTTATAAAACATTCCATGTCAAAGTTATTTAAATCTCTTTCCATTTCATATTTTATTATAAAACGAAATTTTATAGAAAAAATCATATTGAAGTTATTTAGATCTTTTTCTATACCATATTTCTTTTAATTTTTGTTTGTCAAGTGGTTTGAGATGATTTGAGAAACTGCAATCCATAGGCATCTAAGTCATCAAAATTATTCAGGGATTGCACTCGGCCTAAGCCACACCAGCCCTTAACATGTCTGGATTTTTGCCCATAGAGTTTCAAATCGGTGACCTTCACATCACATAGTGACTTAAAAGTACACCCCATCACCATCTATTATATGCCCCATGGGCTCTTTCAACACCATATTTCACTATAAAGCAGATGAAAATTTATTCATATTTTTACAATATTTATTTTATTTTAAAATATATTTTAATTTTCAAACTTATTTTGATTTTGATGTGTAATGATTTCGTTTTATTTTATTATTAGTCCCTCCCAAGGTAGGACTCTAGCAACCGATTTCTTGTTGATCAATATTAGTTCAGGATTGACCAATGCAAGTTATAATGTTTACCTTTGAAAAAAAAAAATTCAATATTATTGACTTTATTTTTCAAACATTTAATTGAACCATAACTTTGAAGGTCTTATTGCAACCTTTGTGTCATGTGGATAACTACCTAAAAAAAAAATGTCATAATTTTTAGATGTAGTAGGAATATTTATGCCATGATTTTAAATATTTGTGCAATGATTTTTCATTGTTAAGCTTCATAGGAAAACAACCTAAAATTAAAATCATTGAAAATAGCTCATATTCACGTAAATAACCTATTTACCATCAGTTACTTAAGCAAGTATTTGCATAAAAAATGAATAGGAATAAGATGGAAATAAATATACCTACCATTATTCATGTTTTCTTCAATGCTTGTAGAAGTGTAAATGTGCAAACTTAGTAGTGGTTACTACCCACCAAAAATTTATGCAAGTCATAATAGACAATTAAGGGATGAAAGCTTTTCAAGTTTGAACATAAACATTTTTTTTAAGGATATAAAATATACTAATATTTTGTTCATATATTTAAAACCACATGGCAAACAAAAGAAGTCGCCCCCAAACAAATAATTCAACATGTATACTACATGGTTGGTTGAGGCAATTACGTCCAACAACCATCACAATCTAAGAGGTTGCCCTGACTGTTTGGATGCACATTTTTCTTTTGGTTTTGTCCTTCTGTTTCCAACTGTTAAATTGCAATGAATGCCATTATCACTACAAAACATCGAATCTTCATTGATAATAAGTATTGATATGGGTATGCTATTATGGGTTTTGAGTTTTCTTATGAAAAAGTCTTATAAACATCTTGGGTTCTTTCATTTATTGTGAAATATATGTACAGAGTATTTTATAGTGTTTCTTGTGTTGTTTTAATTTGTCTTTCTTTGTATCACAACAAGTTTTCAAATTTTCTATTCCTTCATATATGATTTAGGATTATTTTGGTTATGTAATTTGTTTGATATTTTCAACAACAAGCAAATCACATACTCTCCCAAATTGATTACCGATCCAAATTTGCATATTTGGTGAGCTTGATAGGACGTTTGGTGAACGATACCAAAACTTACAAGGCAGGGTACTCAATCTCTTATAGTCCAATATATAATCCATGTCCTTAGATGCTTCTAATTTTCTTGAATTGTTGCTAACTATTATTAATGTAGACGGAGAGAGGTGAAAGCGAGGTGGCTTTTGCCATATAGTGTTACATGAAGGACCATCCCAAATTGTTAGAGGAAGAAGCTCTCAAACATGTTTATAGTCTCATAGAAAACGCCCTTGTAGATTTCAAGGGTGCAAAAGACGTGCCAAACAAATGCAGGAGACTGGTTTTTGACAATGCAAGATTGATGCAACTATTTTACAAGCAGGGAGATGGTTTCACACTTGCACATGATATGGAAATTAAAGAGCATGTCAAAAAGATCCTATTTGAACTAGTCACCTAGAATAAATTATTCAAATAAATAAAGTGCCCACTCATGGTGTTGCATTAACGGTGTAGTAATGCACCTTATTGTGCAGTGTTATGAATTTGTTATTATTATTATTATTATTTGGACATAGCATCAATTTATCAAATTTAAAAGCCGACATGTGACATTTTTTTTAGGTAAAGGTACTAAATAAATCTTAGTTTTTAAATGAAAATTTGTTTCCCAATTATACAAAGGGCATTAAATAAATATCCTTTTTAAATAAAAAATAGCTTTTCAACTATATATGTGTGGATTAAAGTAAAATTCATTTTTAAATAAAAATTTATATATATATATATATATATATATATATATATAGTTCAGTTTTAAATTTAAAATGGTTTAGGGATTGATATAAATTATTGGAAAATTTTTAAAATTTTGTATAAATGATTTAATTTTTTATTTAAAAAAAATTAAAAAATAAATTTTATAGATGGTTTTATTTTATATTTCAAAAAATAATCAAAATTTTATATAATAATAATAATTTAATTTTAATATTATCATTAAATTACTCCATTTTAGATTACGTATAATTATTAAAATTTTGAATATTTTTACAAAAATAATTCATAAATTAAACACTAATAAAATTACCAAAATTTTTACATTTTAAAGTTGATTTTTTGTGTTTCAAATGTTCTCTAATTATAATCACAAATATGTAATGTGTTTGACATCTTATACCTAATAACTTGTTCTTCTTTCCTACATAACCAATCATTCTCTACCCTTTTCTTGGTCATCACATAAATTGAAAATATAATTCTTAAACATTTACATACAAAATAGCTTGGTTACTTATCTGATTGTCTTTACTTATTAATTTTTACTTATATGATTGCCTCTACTTATTAATTTTCTTGTCGGTATCTTTTAACCTAGAAAGGCTCAAACTTTATGAGTATTATTGCTAAAAATAGGTTAGCTACATGTATTCTTGAAGAATTTCCATACTAAAGCAACAATTGCATTTGTCAAGGGTAGTAATGAGGTTAAGGGAAATAATTGAAGGATTCAGTTACCTACCTAAACATGTTACATGTTCAGTTGTTTATTCCTCTAACTTATACATACATACATATCATGAATGGCAGGGACTGTGCTAGTTTTAATATAACTTTTCATTTTTCTTTAAACTTAAATATAATAATGTTTCTTGATTTTAGACTTCTGTGATTCATACTGATTTTGAGAATGTCTTTCGGATTAATCACATCAGATTAGTTGTTGATCGACGTTTTGAAACATTTAATGTGGTTCATCCTCAAGACAAAGATGAAAAAACCAATCTATCATCTTGTTTAGATAGCAAAGATGCATCCAGTTCCAGAAATAAACATTAAGAAAATAAAATATTTTAATTAAAATTGAATATTAGGTTAGAGAATTGGTCAATATATTATCTTACCAGAGAAAAAATTAATTAATTAATTAATTAAAAAAAAAAGTTAGTTAAAAATAAATAATATATATATATATATATATATATATATTAAAATTAAAAACAAAAAATATAAAAATAATAATAATAATATGGTAAGTATTGGGGGTTTTCGCAGTGCATATCTATGACTATTTCCATGAGAGGTAGGCGTAACTGACTAATTTGCAAAACCTTAGCAAGTATTGTGCCTCATGAACCATTCAAGTAGAGTTCCCTTCACTCTTTTGAATTAAGTATTGGGGGTGAAGAAGTGGGATTGAAACTAGTGAAATAAATCACATACCGTTAATCATCACTTCCGGGGCTTGCACCCGGTAACCAGGACTTCCCAGAGAAGTCACCCATCCCAGATCGCCTCTAGCTCAAGCGCGCTTAACTGTGGAGTTTTCCCCACAATCAAACCCACTTAGTTTGCTACCCCATTTGCAAAACCTTAGCAAGTATTGTGTCTCATGAACCATTCAAGTAGAGTTCCCTTCACTCCGAAAACCCCCAATACTTAATTCAAAAGAGTGAAGGGAACACTACTTGAATGGTTCATGAGGCACAATACTTGCTGAGGTTTTGCAAATGGGGTAGCAAGCTAAGTGGGCTTGATTGTGGGGAAAACTCCATAGTTAAGCGTGCTTGAGCCAGAGGTGATCTGGGATGGGTGACCTCTTGGGAAGTCCTGGTTACCGAGTGCAAGCCCTGGAAGTGATGATTGACGCTACGTGATTTATTTCACTAGTTTCAATCCCACTTCTTCACCCCTGTGAGCATCACCCGATGCAATGAGTGCTAAGTGGACTATTCAAAATCATGAGAAATTAGTCTGTTACGACTACCTCTCATGGAAATAGTCATAGATAAATGACTTACTTAACGCAATTGAATCCTAAAAAATGATATCTAATATGGTAAGTGGCACTGAAAAATATAGTAAAAAGAGGAAAAAAGAGATTAAATTAATATTTTATTATTTTAATATAAAACAAGGGCTACATAGTAACTATATTTGTGGCTTATCTTAAATATAGCTTAATTGAACAAAAAAAATAATAACAAAGACAAAGATTTCATCACAAAAATAAAACAATATTGTTGAATGCCATCACAAAAAATTAAGAAATATGATTAACCAATATTGTTTATATTAACATACATATATTTATGTTGTGTTTTATTTTTATTAATATATATAACTGTTTATAATTAAATTTATTAAAATATGTGTTTAATATAATAATAAGCCATTTTAAATTGAAAATATTGTGAAAAATTATAATTAATGAAAATAGAAATAAGTCCCAACCATTTCCTAAGTCCCAACCATTTCCTTTTCTCCAAAATTTATTTAATACCTCCACAACTTATTTCTCCTAATTTTATTTATCTAAAAATATTTATTATTCGCCAAAATTGCAAAATTGAGAATTTCCCTTAGCAAAATTATTAATTGGGGACATTATAGTCCTCCCTGCCAAAAATTGCTTGTCCTCAAGCAATTCCTGAACAAGTGCCCTCTCTGACTCCTGATCGCCACTGTAACCACCAATAATACCAGGGCCTCAAATGTACCATTGAGTCATCCCCAATCTCAACATTGGCTCGACATGAAGGAGTCCCTTGATACTAGGATCCCAAGCCATCCTAAGCAATGTGAAGCACACCTTGCTCCACTCGCGGTCCAACCAGATATAGGTGCCAGAAGCCCTCTGCATAGTAGCAATAAGTAGAGCATCACGATAATGTTGGACTCTGTCCAACTCCCCATGAAGCTTCCCTGCTACATAGTCCACCTCATGCACTCTAAGATTAAACTGTTGAAGACACAACACAATCCCTATGGGGATGAAGCCTTTTGCATGAACTTTCTGTGGTATCCTCCTGCTGACCAACCTACCATGCTGGTGAAGTCCCCCATGCCAAGGGAAAACCACTAAAACCCAATGGAATATCTAAATGATATCTCCCTATAGGAACTAGATCACCCCTAAGGGTAGCTGAACCGTGAAATATTGTGATGCTCAGATCCCATGCCAGTCTCAGAAGGGTACCACAATGCTAACATTGCACCACTCTGATTATGACATAATTCCAATCATGTGTAGATTGTATTATCCTCTCCTGGAACCTGATGGAAAAAAAATATGTGAAGGCCAAGCTCATCCTGCTTTGGCATCTCCATGATATCAATGTCTATCCATCTACTGCCAATCTCGGTCTAGAGAAGTAACAAGGAAAATTGACCTTGCCATGTGACAAAGGCCTCAGTGCTCCCCCATATGTCAAACCAAGAGTGATTTGAGTCACTCTCTTCCCTGATCCCGCTCGTCACAAAATAGAGTGACCAATCATCCAACTGAATCCCTAGATCCCATAGCCATATTGGTTGTGGCAAAGTCCTGACAACTGTTGGCACCAACTCGTACCATGTCTCGGGTCCCTACATGCAATCAGTATATGTACTCCATACATCCTGAATCAGTCTGGTGTGTGCAATATTTCCCTATGCCTGCCATACCACATTGTGAGATATAGTATCATGTCTCCTGTAGGTGCTACCTAAAAATTCCTAGAGTCTAAACATCCACCTGCAAGATGGGACCACCAACCACTGAATGTTCTCTTGAGACATCTCAGAATGTCTAGCCCTACAGGTGTCATGCATCCCTCTAAATGTGAGCTCAAGGGTGGAGCACATGCTACTTCTACTGCAGATTCAAGCATCCCCAAGCTTTCACCTGCTAACTGTCACCCTGACCATATGCCACAGTTGGAAAGCCTCTTTCTTGATGCACTCTGTCATGTCCAACTATCTCAAATGAACCTCCTCAGTCTTGTTGCTCATGATGAGAGCATCAAGAGACATTAGTCAAGTCCCTTGTGTGAGTGTGCAATGTCAGAGAGTGATAAATGGAAGCTCACAATCATCCTTGTGATCAACTCACTCTCCAAATCTAGGTGTGCCTAACGTCCCTGTCAGGAGATATCTCTGGCAAAAAAACTCCAACAACTTGTTGTGCATCATCATGCTTTGATGTACATAAATATGCACCCTTGCACTCCTCTGCATAGCACTGAACTCTGAGGCACAACTCCTTGCACCACTAGATATCAACGCTCACTGGCGTACCACCCTGTACCATATGGCATCCCATATGCGTCAATGCATCTTCCACTCCACTATAAAACTCGATGTGGTGTACCCACTCCATGGTGCAAATCCACACACCACAACCCATCATCATGCATCTACGTGATCTCCTGCAAACCATTGCTCGATGCTACATGCTCCTACAAGCCATTGGATGCCATGATCTAAAGTTGAGAAAGTACACGTCAACCTGCACCCTACTAGTATTTCCACCTCCATTGTTGCATCACCATACCCTCTCATGTATGGGCCTTACCTCCAAAATCTCCTTGAGAGACACGAGAGATGAATCCCTCTATGTACTAGTGGCGATGGCACTAATATGTTGCTCCTCCATGACCATTGTGCCCCACATCATTGGGGAGAACCCTCAACCCCATGCAAGGCACTATTTGGCACCTTGCCAATACTACCTCCTCCAACAAACACCTGTTGGAGTATGTTAAACATCATGTGACTCTATGCACAACCAAAATTCTCAAACAACTCGCGGAGTCTACCTGCTCCCTATCAATCCAACTCGTCACTAATGTTAATGGAGATCTGAAAGTATGTGGATGCTCAGTCACTGGATCCATCACACCGCCAATGCCCTCACCAGCCACATCCATGATGTGGTGGGGAATTCCACTTGGATCCCAACAACCGCCATCTTGCATCTCAAGTATATGGTAGGAAGCCCCACCTAGATCCCAATGCCAACCTGGGCCTCCAACATCCCCAATGTCTAGAAGCTCCTGTTGAGCTTCGCTCCTGACTACCACTGTCTCCATAAATCTATCCCACTCCACTGGGTACCAACTCAGAATCTCATGCCATCCAACCCCAAGGGCATGGTTGAATGCATGTGTACCCATACACACAACAACTCCAACCTGCGAACATTGCACCCTGCGCAACTCATGTCGTCTCATCTCACAATCTCGGTCAACACACGAGATCTGTTTAGGTAAATCTGCCTCCCTCTCACCAATGTGCAGAGGTAACCTATTAGTGTTGCAAGCCCCATCTATATATGCTTGAAAAGGGCTGCTCTGATGCTCCAATGTGTACTCCTCTAGTTGTGTTGCTAGGGAATCCAATCGTTCCCCAACGTGAGTCAACTTGGTCGTTGTCTCGACACAAGATGCTCTCATGCCATCCAACTCCTCATTTTGCTGCAGAATGGTCTCTCAGGCTATCGTGGTATTCCTTTTAAAGGTTAGAAGGTCAGACTGGAGCTATCAAAATTGTTGTGGGTGGCTATCATCTGTAAACTCAGTCACAACTCTAGATACCATTGTGTCTCCTGGCACATCATCAGCAGGAGATATGTCTCTTGACACCTCACCAATGGTGGGTAACTTTGTGTCCCCTAACACCTCATCAATCGGTGTATGCTCAACTATCCCCACCAATGTGTCAATCGAGGCTACCAAAGGAAACTCCAACAAGGGTGGCTCTTGTGTCACACTAGGTGTATCCACATGCTCTTCACAATCCTGCGTGCCTCCAATATCTTGCTCAACCTCCTCCTCAAGCTCACTGTCAGTGTACTGGTGCCCTAGGCCCCATGATAGGAAGCAATATCTCCTCCTGGCCCCATCATCTAACTACTCTCATCCTGTCCACTCCTCTTGAAGAGGTCTGGTGCCCTGATTCTGTTGACTTTTCCCACATGGTGTAAGTGGTTTCATTCCCATGGCGTGCACACCACTAGTACCTATGTTATAAGGATGAAGATAGTTTGGTTCTATTCCCTTATTGATACACAATTGGGCTAATATATCTATCATCTCTTCTTTATTTCTAAGGATCTCCTCCATAATTTCCTCTGTACTCCTCCCCTTTTGCGCCATTGTAATATCCACAAATTTCACCAATCACTGTGCATGCATGCCTACACCTCCATGAACTTTCTAGATTCCCCACAACTGGCAAAGATAATGCCTGATATCACTATAGTATCCCAAACTAGGAAACAAAACAAATACCAAAAACATGCACTAAGCAATAGCAAGAAAATACAATCACGCAAGCACAATTTATACACAAGCATAAATAAACCAATAAACCATAGAATAGTAACAACAAATCTAAGCCATCTTATTAAAATTTCTCTGGAGTTGAGTATAATGGAGTAGAATGATAGAACCTAGGCTTGCTAATGCAAGCATGTAATACCCAGGTGAAGATCTAAGCAAAACTCCAATTGAAATGGCTCAATCTGTCCCAATACACTGCCTAGAAATTTTTGTTGTTGTTGTTAGAGGTGAATTGTGATTAATGCCATCAAATTTGCTCCAAAAATTTCACAATATTAACTGGAGGATTCTCTCACCCATATCTATCAAACCCAAAAAAATATTGGGTTGATTCCAGTTGACTCAGAAAGTCCCAAAATGTGCAAATTACCTAAAAAATAACGTTGTTACTACAACTGCTACTGCTAGTGGCAAACTGCAAAATGACCATTCAAAATTGCTCCAAAAATTATGAAAAATTAGAGAGAGACTCCTCACACCCCAACCAATAAAACCCAAAAATATTTTGAGCTAATTCTAGCTGACCTGAAATGCTCAAATAGTGTGAAAATCCTAGTTAAACTAACAATTCGCCTTGCTATAAGAATGAGGATTTCAGACCCGAATATTGCCCAGAAAATTCTAAAATTTTAACCACAAACTCCTCTCACAAAACCCAGAAAAACCCAGAAAAATCTTGGGTTGAATCCACCAGTCACTGAAACCCCAAAATCCGTGTGTAGCCCTTCACAGTCTACCAGTGAGCTACAGAAATCAAACTGTTGCAAGAATGCACAATTTCCCTGAAGGGAAACTCCTCCAAATCCATGCAAAATTCCTTCCTCAAACTTTCGGCCAAAATCAACTCCAATACCCGACAAAACACTACTGCTCAACCCCTGCAAAATAGTTGGAAATCAAACCCACAATAGTTGATCCTCCAATGAGCAACTCGAACTGCCTCTGTGCCCAAGGAGTGGAAAATTGAGTGAATACCTACAATAAAGCTCTGTGGAAATCCTGAATTGGACTCCCAAATTACCTCACTAGGGAGACACTCGAAGTTCTCCGAAATGAGGGTGGAAATTCTGCTTGGAAATTCCTTGTGCTAAACAACACTAGTTGACTTGGCTAAGCAGCTCAAGCAAACTCTCCAATTCTGAAATGAAATGCCAAAATAGAATGATCAAAATGAGGCTCTAGCCTTCCTTTTATTGTTGTTTTCCCTTCCTCATACCATGGTTCAATTTCTCTCACACTATGCTTTGATACCATGGTTTGATTCTTCCCATGGTTCGATTTCCCTTTTTGGTAACCTCCACAACTTATGTTCACTTTAATTTTTCTTCTTTTCCTAAGTCCCAACCATTGTCTTTTCTCCAAAATTTATTTAATACCTCCACAACTTATTTCTCCTAATTTTATTTATCTAAAAATATTTATTATTCACCAAAATTGCAAAATTGAGAATTTCCCTTAGCAAAATTATTAATTGGGGACATTACAGTGACTAATGGTAAATAAATATGTTGTTTACCTAAGTATGAGCTATTTTCAAAGACTTTATTTTTGGATGGTTTTCCTTCCAAGCATAAGAATAAAAAAATATTATACAATTATATAAAAGTCATGCATGAATATTGTAACTATATCCATAAATTATGGCATAAAATATGGGAGTGAGTTATCCAAATGACATTATATTGTGCAAAGACTACAATAAGACCTTCAAATTATAGTTTAACCAAATGTTTGAAAAACATTTTCTTAATAATATTGAAAAATAAATATTTATTTTTCGAAGTTAAACAATATAAGTTGCATTGGTCAATAATAAACCAATAATAGCCAAAGGCAAATCAATTACTAAAATTTGCTTTAAAAACTATTAATATAAGTTTTTAAAAAATGAACAAATTAAACATTTAAATTTAATTTTAATAAAAAGAAATGAAATTATTAACTTAAAAGGTCAAAAAGAACATACCCACACGGAAGGTTTGGATTTTATTTTACAAATTATTATCATTAAAAAAATTTGAGATTTCATTTTACAAATTATTATGATAAAAAATAAAAATAACAAGGAAATTTTATTTTAACATTGAATTTTTATATTAAAAAATGTGAAGATAAAACTTTTAAATTTTATTTGGATATTTAATACATAAAGAATTAAAATGAAACATATTAATCTAGCAAAAAAATCTCCTTATTTATTAACATAAAATTAATTCTTTAAATATATCATTTTAAAAATTTGTAAGTAAGCTTAAAGGATTAGATTTAATGGTGGAAATTTACAAGTATATTAGCATTAGAGAAGCTTTAATTTCTATGAGAGCTTAACTTGAAGTCACGGGGCATTTTGAGGTAATGATCTAATGTATTGTTCCACCTAGAGAGCTGATATTAAATGATCTCGTGACGTTTGCACACGTGAGTGGATTAAAGTGCACCTGCATGTCTTTCAATATTTCTTAATTTTCACTAATGAGCAAGGTTCAACTCCCATAAGGACTTCCCTAGAGCCATGGGGACACCTTGAGGCTTGAGGCAATGGTCAAATGTGTGGTTGCACCACGAAGATATAATACTACGTGTTAATGTGACTTGTGCACACATAGGTGGACAAAAACCCACACCCATGTCCTTCAATTAGGGAGATGAAACGGTTTGACATGCCTACATTCCCTTTACATGCAGTGGCAATAGCTAGGGTTTAGTCTCATCACTCAAGAAGGTATGTTATGGCCCATTCTAGGTGATGCTTAAAGCTTTTTGGCTCCCTCTTTGTTCTTGGCAGGTTCTCCATTAGGTGTTATAGGTGTTAAGAGCCACAAAACTCCTCAATCTGAGATCTCCATAAAGCCACCTGCATGCCCTTTCATGAGTTCTTCCTCTATTTTAGTTGTAATTCAAGGTACTTCCTTCCAAGACATAGTTAATAGAGACGCCTTTTCTCACTCTTGTTTGGTGCAAAAAGCTCTAGCTTTAATCATTTCCATCTAAAGGATGTTACTGCAAAAGCACATATTTATAGATCCAATGCCTTAGTATGTGTTTCAATGTTTTATGGCCTCATCTTCTTAATATTCATGATTAGATCTCAAGATTTTGGAAGCTAAATATGGAAGTTGAAGCTTTATTCACTCTTATGTTAAATGTTTTTTTATTGTTAAGTTCGATTTTTCAAAAGATAGGGATTTGATCTTTAGTTCTAATCCCTAGTTTTGGGGAAGTTTCAGTTTATGCATGAACTTGGACACCCTCCTTCAATCCATTGATTGACATGTTTTTTGTTGATTTTTGTAGCATCAGACAAGTGTTCTAATTTCAAACTTTGTATAGAGGTTAAAACACATGAGATCTCCATAATCCAAAAATCGTTTCTAGAAATTCCACTTAGAGACAACTCAATTAAATTAATTGATCGATAATTAAAAATGCCTAAGTCTAACTTAGGGAAATCAATTAATTAATGGGAATTAATTGAGAAAGGTGATAATTCTCTAGAAACACACATGGATCAACTCATAGATGATCTTAGTCATTGATGAGGATTTAATCATGGTCGTTGGTGAGCCAACGAGAGATTATAAGAGGAGGTTGATGGGGTTGGAGATAGACACACTTGAGATCGATTTTCGTTGGTAGATTGAGCTATCCAACAACAACCACTCAGCAGGGAAGAGGAGTTCGAGCTAGAGGGGAAGCAGAGTTAGTGACAGGCAGAGATAGTGAGTTCAGAGGATTTTTTTCCAAATTTGGAGGGTCAGCCGCAGAAGGGCTGCATTTCCTAAGAAGTTGCATAGAGCCTACACAGATAACTTTAGAGGGAGATTGATTTTGCTGAGGGGAAGGGTGATTCAGTTGTAGTTGGCCCAGAAAATCTCTAGGAGGCCAAGTGAGTCACTTACAGAGGCATATCAACCATGATGTCATCATTCCAACAATTTCGGGGCATAACGAGTAGAACCTACACAATCATTGTGTATAGGCTCAGGTAAAGGTTGTACAAGAAACTAGTTTTACTAGTTGTGGGAGAAAGATCAGGCGTGGTGTTAAGGTATTTACCTCACAGATATTTGGGCAAGATTATTTTGTTGATTGGATAGCCAGTTGGGCATCCATAGATTGTACTCAAAATTTCACTGCTACATAGTAATAAAACCCTCATTTGTTGCACTGGTTTTCCTGCATTGGGTTTTTCTGGGGACATTTGTCCAAAAATAACTGTGTCAAAATTGTTATTGTGTTTGTGCTATCATTTTCTCAGTTTCCATCATTTTATTCCACACCATATTTTATTTGTGAAGAATTGCAGTGTGAATTATTTGTTATTTGTTGTAACAAATAAACTGCTTAATAATTAACCAGTTAGAAGAATAATTTCCAACTGCTGTATTTCAAGGAAAATTTCCTATTTTCCTCAACTCCTATTTGGGTTAGTCTCCCAAATCTACCTCTACATTTTGGGGTTTACCCTCCCTCAAAGCCATTGGTAATGCCCTTAGAAGGTTTTATTTTAGAAGGCTTGAAAATGAGAATTTTAGCATGTGTACATATGCTTAAATATGTCTAGAAATGAACTTTGGGAAACTGTTTCATTTTGACAGGTGAAAACAACTTTTTGAATCAACAACTAGACTATGAGAAGTTTCTTTATGATGTAGAACCTGTTTTGATACAAGATATCTTGTAGCAAAACATCCTAAAGGTCTTAAGAATATTAGAAAGAACCAACATAAATCAATCTAGTGGGTTAACTCAAAGATGGAACATCAACTTATTTACAAGAAAAATATTGATTTAGACTAACCCGAGGAAGGGTCCAAAGATGCCCCTTTGAAAGCTAGTGAAACACCTACCAAGAAGGATGCACTTGTTATGGATTCCCCCTTGGATTAGCCAAAAGTTAAAATAGAGGATACTAAGGACACATTGGTGATTTATAAAAAACTAGAAATTCTCCTCCAAAAGAAGGCTCTTTATCACTACATGGATTGACACATCAAGGAGGTTTAGATCAAAAGGCCGAAGAAAATGAGATACAAGAGATAAATCCCCCAATTCAACACCAATTTGAAATGGAAGGTATGGTAAGCGCCTCATCGAACATAAAGGAAGCACGGATAACAATAGTAAAGAAGAAAATCTCATGAAGTAGCATAGTTAATTGTGACAAGAAGAAGTTGGGTCGATAATCTAGTTTAGTCATATAACATTTTTGTGTTTTGCTATTTGAACAATTTGTTAGAATTTACTCATATCAGAAATATACAGATAAAGTCTTTTCAGATTTAAGTATTTTAAACATTTTATGTACTTTGCAAATAAGGAACTAGCTATCTTCTGCGACATCAAAGCCACTGATCCTGGTTGTGAGCTTTAGATGCAATCTCTTTTTAATATTAAAATTTCTAAATTTTAATTAATTAAAATTAAAATCTAAATAACCTAATTAAAAAAAATCAATTTGAATAAAATAAATTCTCATCTCTCTATGACTAAATCACTACTCCTTAATCATAAAAACTTAATTTTGGAATTATATAAAAACTTAATTTTGGAATTAAATTCATTAAACAATAAATAAATTTCTTTAAACTTATCTATAGGTAAGATTCAGTGGTTGTCATCAATGTTTAGCATAATATTAAAAATATAAATATTATTTAAATATTATTTTATGTAACATTGATATACAAGAAAGTTGATGTGATGTCGTGGTTGATGGAAAATGGTGAAAGTCCATTATCATTTTGAATAAAATAAATTCCCATCACTCTACGATTAAATCACTACTCAATCTTAATTTTGAAAATATATTCATTAAACAATAAATAAAGTACTTTAAACTTATCTATGGGTAAGATTAAGCAGTTGCTCTCAATGTTTAGCGTAATATCAAAAATATAAATATTATTTTATTTAACATTGATATACAAGAAAGTTGATGTGAGGTCGTGGTTGATGAAATATGGTTCGAGTCCAATACTAGCCCTTATCACTTCTCGTTGAAATTTTAATGGATGATGTTATTTATTTAGAATTTTTTTCATATGTGGTTGTGAAGAGGAACTTTCCCTTTTAAACATTTAAGTAAAAAATAAAATTGTCATTTTTCAAATTTTAGAGTGGGGATTAATTTTTTCCAAAGAAGTTAAGGAATTGCTTACCTATCACTCTCTCCTTATAAAAATATCTTTTTAATAAAGGTATTTTTTTTAGTGAATTTCTTTTGCTATGTAGAAGTTTAATATATATTATATATTAAATAAAAGTTGTTTTTAAAATGATGTGGACATTTAATTTATATATATATATCTATATATATTCTTAGAAAAAAATGCAAAAATGGGTAAAATAAAATATATTGATGCATATATTTATAACATTCATATGGTATATAACTTAGAGTTTATCACTGTATATTCATTACATATCATATTAAAGATATTCAAAAGGAATTACTTATAAATGTTTATGTATTTCTTGCTATTGATTTCGTCACATGTAGAGTAGAATAAAAAAGCATCATCAAGGATCAAAGTGTTATTGATCTTCTTAATAGAAAACATCATAATTTTAGTCTTTTTAGCCTCCATCTATCACTAAAAATAAGGATATTCCCTGTGCATGGAAATGATGAAATATTCGAGCTATAAATTGTTCTTTCCATTAACAGAGAGCCACATGTAGATGCAAAATCAAACCAGTTCTTGTATCCAATAGAGATGGTCCATATAAAACAGTAGAGCATTTTCCCAAAACGAAAAATTGTAAATCCATCTTCTTCAAACATTTGGGATGCCTTTGGAATATCCAAAAAGTGTGACATGTCCTAGTCATAGCTGAGAGGATAAAGCTATATGCATAAACAAAATTGTTGATACTAGAAAAAGATGTTCACTTATGCCCAGGGGCATAGATGGAGAAAGTTGAGCATGCTTTCACTGTTTTCATGGATTTCCCACTGACCTTGAGCTAGTGCTAGTCCTCATTTAGAAAGTTAGTTAGCTTATTGGTTTTTTTCCCTATATTCATGTGAAAAGGAAAAATTAGAGAAACTCATCAATTCGCAAGTGATATTCTGATAGAGAGGGAGAAGAGCGTGATTTTTTAGTTTTGCTTTGCTGATCATCTAATTTATCGCAGTCATAGAATATTTGTAGATGTTGATGTCATTGATTTGTAGAAATTCAACTAATTGTAGAAGAAGCTTCAATGCAAATAATTCAACAAAATTGCTTGTTGCCAATCCAATGTTACATGAAAAAGAGTAGAAGTGTGTATCTGATAAATGAATGATTCCTCCTACTCCACCAAAGGAAGGGATCTACTGGGATGCTCCATCAAAGAAATCCCAAGGGTTGTCTTTTTTAATGTTTCCTTCACAAGGGTTTTGTTAAGACTGAGAGGGAAATTTTTCAGGGAGGGAATCCTGTAAGGCAAAGATGCTACATACCACTCTGATGATAGATTGACTGTGATATTCAAAAATAACACAATTCCTCGCAAGCCATATGTCCCAATGGATCACTAGAGGGAGGGCTTTTAACTTGGATTTTGGTTTTCTATCAAGCCAAGATTTTAGACAATCCTCTACCAAAATCCCTTGCCATGAATATTCCTCTCCATTTTTTTGGATTTCTTTCCATATGCTTCTGGAGAAGGGGAAATGAATAAAAAGTGTGGAATTGATTCAATGTCCTCAAGGAAAAGAGAGAATTAGCTAGGACCATAGAAGGATTTTTTTGGAGTATGTCCCAGGCAAGGGCATTTTTTTATAACAATAACCACATGAGAAAAAATGTTTTTGGCAAGTAATTTAATTTCCATAGTCACTTTTCCCACCAGGGAGGGGGATGTGCATTTGGATGTTGGGCTAGGGAAAGGTACCCAAATTTTGGGTTGTAGAAACCTGAAGGAGCATACAACCAGACCAAGATATCTTCTGATGGGGATAGAGAGATGAAACCTTGTTACAAAGAATTAATATAGCATGACCATTCCATAGCTAGATCCCCCTCTAATTGCAGATTTCGAGCCCCTTTCCAAGTTTGTTTCCTGATGTAACTGATCCTATTCAAAACTTGATGTAGATAAAAATTCCTTGATCATTTAATATTTGAATGAGTTGATCAGAAAGGATATGAGTATCCTTGCTCCCAATCCATAGGTCTTTCCCAAAAAGGAGATTTGTTCCATCTCCTATTTTCCATCTAAGGCCTTTTATGATGATGTTCACCGAGTTAATGATATCCTTCCAAACAATAGATCCATTTAGAGAAGATTTCCTGGGGGATCCGAGACACTCCAATATTGAGGAAGGAAAGACATGTTTTTCATGATCTGTGACCAAAAACCATTGCCTTTTATAAGTTTACAATCCCCTTTTGCTGCAAATGCTTTGGAAAATCATGTAAGGTTTTTTAATCCCCATCCTCCTAAGGCTTTTGGGAGAGTGATGGAGGACCATATAGTTAAATAAATTGGTCTTCAATCTTGTCTTCTAGCCCATAGATATCTTAGAGATATTTTCTTAATTTTATTGAGGATTCCCATTGGTATCCAAGCTAAAGATGGCTAATAAATTAGATTTACTTCTAGAACCAACTTGCATAGTATTGGCCTGCCTACCCTGGATACCCATCTATTGCACCAACTACAAATTCTGATCTCGATTGTGCAATGAGCCATGCCCAATCTTCCTTTGTAATTATATGGTTTTAAGAGAAAGCACAAGTATTTCAAGGCATTCCTTAGTGTCATAGGGACTTTTGAAAGAACCCTAGCAATAATACTAATATCATTATGTTCCAAGGAATTTCCAATGGGAGCTATTTTTTCATGGGTTATCACCATACCTATGGGCATAGAGAAAGTGTCCAAGATGTGATTTATAGCTTGCAGGCTCCAAAATCCCACGCCAAGAAAACTATAATATCATCAATAAAAAGAAGATAAGTGAGAGAACATGAATGTGTGATTTCAATTCCCTTAATAAGGTTCCTTCTATGTGCATCTAGAATATCCTTATTGAGAGCTTCAACAACCAGAAGAAAAAGAAGAGGGGATAAATGACATCCTTGTCTTATACCTCTATGGGGATTGAAAAACCGAGAATCCAAGCCATTGATCAATCTCATTATAGAGGAGGTACTAATACAATTTTATATCCAATCCAAAAAGAGAAGATTGAACCCCAGATGAAGTAGTATCAATATGATGTCGAGCCAATATACCTTGTCAAATGATTTGGATAGATCCACCTTGTAAATAACAACTTTTTGCTTTTGAGTGTGAAGAGAGTGGAGGCCTTCTTCGGTGAGTCCAATGGATTTGTGAATCTAACATTCCTTAAAGAATCCAAATTTATTTAGGGAGATATGTTTCGACAGAATGGGCTTCAGTTGAGGGGCAATAATCTTTGTGATAATTTTGTATATAGAATTTCATAATGAGATGGGTTGGAACTTGTCAAAAGAATCAAACTTATCATATTTGGGGATGAGAGCCAAGAATGTAGAGTTAAAGGGGAATAACATCCTCCCATTTTTTCTAGAATATTCTACCACTCATAACAAGTCATCGCTAATAAAATCAAAGCATTTTTTATAGAATTCAATGGGGAGACCATTTGGACTAGGGATTTTATATTTTTGAAAGATTTGAAACACTATTCCAAGTTATTCATTCATTACTTCTCCCATTAGATCTTCATTTCCATCCTCATCAATAAATCTTGGGAGGTAGCTTGCTATCTGAATAATTTATCTATATTTTCTCTATCATCCCTTTTGAAAATGGATTTGAAGAAGGAGAAGCCTTCCTCCACAATATCCTTGAAAGTAGTAGCCTTTGATCCATCTTCTTTTGTGATTTCCCAAATGGTATTTATGGCTTTCCTATGATTGGAAATTCTATGAAAGATTTTTTTTTTCTATAATCTCTAGCCTGGAGCCACAAAGCTCTTCTCTTTAGTCTCCATTCTTTTTCTTTATCTAGTATGAGGTTTCTTTTTTTCTCCTCTAGATATTTGAGTGTTGATTTTTTCCCATGCAAGAAGGAGAAGTAAGCTAAGGTAGAGCGAATAACTTGAATATTTCCCTCAATCTCAATAAGGAGCCTTTCATATTGTATTATTTTCTCTTTGGCCCAAAAAGTAATGATTTTCTCTGCCTTTTTTATGTTCTCCTAATAACTTGATTAGAGGAGAGGATCAAAGAGAAGGATTATAAGCGACCCAAGCTTCCTTAATTTTTTCAGTAACAAAAGAATGATATACCCACCTGGAATTAGTTTAAAAGGGCCCATAGGCTTAGGAGCTGATTCCATATCCAGAATAATTGGCTTGTGATCAGAATATCCTCCTAAAGAAAGCGATTGTAGATTTTCAAATTTTTATCCAATAAACATTCCGAAATAAGAAACCAATTTAGCCTTTTTGCTATATATGTGTTCCTAGCCCTATTTTTTTTCCAGGTGAGAAGGATCTTTGTAGGAATAATATCCACCAACATGAAAATATCAAGATTGTCTACAAAGTAATCTATCTATGGATCTAAGTGAGCAGAGGGCCCCCATATTTTAGATTGGCCCACTATAAAGTTGAGGTCCCCTCTAAGATAGATGTGATCCAATCCAAAACATGGAAAATTGAAGATGTTTTTCCAAAAGATCTTCCTCTCTAGATATGGACCATATACATTCAAAACAGTGAAGGATAACTCATTATCTCTTAGGGTAAAATATGTTGGCAAATAGGACTACGAGGCCCAATCTCGAGTTCAACGGAGGTGGGAGGTTTGTCTTCCCATTATGATACCTCCTGATCTTCCCAAAGAATTTGTATGAAGAAAGGACTAGAATGGAAGAAGGGATGAAAGGATATATTTGACCTTTGCGCCTTCAATCATCATCTCTTGAAGTAGAATAATTTTTGGAGAAAGGGTAGTAATCAGTATCTGAAGGGATAGAGTTTTGGAAGGGTTGGCCAAACCCGTTATGTTGAGAGAAAGAATCATCATCCCAACTTATTTGCAGGGGTCGATGCTCTAAGCATCCTGATAATGGATTTTTGTTTCCCCTGCTTTACCTCTGAGGATGCCTGCTTCATGGCTATGGAAATAAAGGACTTCCTTTCATGGACAAAGATCTAAGTAATTTGATCATCACACATTCTGATACTATTGTTTTTCCACGATCTCGGTGTTTAGGATAGAATCTTAAATCACTAACGCTACCAAACCAAGAATCACAATGAAGCTACTTTGCACAATAGAATATAAACAACATTAAATCTAATAGTGCAAAAATTATATACACAACTTTACACAATTTTGTACAATAACCCAACTTCATTATAATAATCCAACTGAATAATACAACAGTTTAGGGCTCTCGTACTAAGGATACTGGCCCTCATACATCCATTGGTACAAGATACAAAACTGGGGCTTGGTGTCAGTCCATTGACAACCAATATAACCTCAACAATATACTCTGACCATCTAGCTAAGGTAGCATGCAATCACAACTCCTCTTGGTTGTACCCTGTACCTACCTAGTCCTTCAACTCCCAATCTACAACAGTGCCTCTATCAATGATCCAAGTCCATCTGGCCATTGAACATGACTCACCAATATTCTCTCATGTTGATCATTCGTCCATCAATGCATCAACACATCAAGACTCCTATTGAGTTGTTCACAACTCCGTCTGTGAACAAATCTCAACTACCCACTGCTGGTCCTCAACTACTTAGGGACTTAAACCCGCTATAGTCTTCTTGTGCTACTCCAATTAAGACTAACATAGTGCATAAAGGGCTTCCCACTATCACTATCGAATGTCACTTCTTCAAAAATGAACATGGGTTAGAAGGAATTCCCTTCTTCTGCTGTAGATGTCCTTCTCCACAAGGCAAGTCTAGGGCTACTCAAACTACTCCTGGGTCATCAAAACCTTGATATCTTCTTATGCCACTCTAGAAACCACCTTAGTCCATCAAGATGGGGCACACAAGGATCCAACTCTCGCACTATCACGCTGCCCTCCAACAGACCATAAATGCCCAATCCACTGTCCACACTTGGTCCACTCTCACGCTATCGTCCAACAGACCACGAGTGACCAACACTAATTTCCAACATGGGATCTCATTCACCTCATGAGCTGATGTGCCTATGCTACAAGATCTTTAATCTGGTTAGGGCTAATGTCAATCCACATCAACCCTATATCCTTGCCTCTACACCTCCTCTATATCTGCAATCTTCTTCTCATCATAAGATTCCCCCTTTGCTGCCACTTAGGGACAAGTTTGTGGTGGTTTTGGTCCCTCCAAAAAAACCCTGCAACTTATATCCTTTCTGAAATGATATTAGGGATCTGCTTCCCACAAATATGAGATAAAACCACACCATACATCAGCCCAACATTGTCCTATACTTAGGACCTCCAACATGCACCTCTCCTCCTTGAAGATATCCACAAACTACTCTTACAATACCCTTGAAATCTGAGTTGTCCTCTCTGAAGAACTCAGCCCTTGTTAGGGCATCTATTGTGAAAAATCGGAAACCCGATTCCTATTGCAGCAACTGGAAATAATTCTCCTAATTGTTAAATTAATTCTTAACAATTTATTTACTATTTGCTACAGTAAACACTGAACCAATCACACTGCAACCTACACAAATAAACTGTGGAAAAAATAATCACTGGAAGAAATTCTAGCACACACACATAAAATGACACAATTATTTTTGAACCAATGTCCCGGGAAAAACCCAACTCGGGAAAAACAATGCAACAACTAAGGATTTTATTATTATGCAACAATGAAATAATCTGAGTATAAATGGAGGCCGAAACTGGAAATCCTACTGAGAAATACTAGCAAGAAAATATAGTGATGAGAAATTCCCCACTCCACAGGAAAATCCTGGCACTGACCTAGGCTCAAATTGAGTTGTCCAAACTGCCTCTGCGCAGTCATTGTGTCACCCTAGTGCAGTTGTTGTTGCTATCAGCTTGGAACAACTTCTCCTCAAGTTGTCTAAACAACTGATGTCTAGGAAAACATCTCTCTTGGCCTCTAGAACCTCTTCCCAACTTCTGGCATTGGAATTCTACTTCTCCCCAACAATTCCGAAATTGCCTCTAGAGGCTATTGCGTTGCCCCATCGTCAGCCTCTTTGTGTCTCTTCTGCCACTTTGTAAATTCACTCATTGGATCTGGAAATCTTCCTCCGGTGTCACTGCCCCTGCCCCTCTCTCACTACTTTGATCTCTCTGCCTCTCTCTCCGACAACTAAATGCTACTACTCAGGAAATTGAACTGCACAAGTGTCTTCTCCAAGTGCCCATCAACTTCTTCTTATAATCCTCTGTTGAGAATTCAACGACCAAGATTAGTTCTTAATCGATGGCAAGGATTAACTTGAAGTCAATTCGTGTGAGTTTCTAGAACATTCACACCATAACTGAATTAATTATGATTAATTATCCATATTCCCTAAGTTTAGACTTAGGAAATATTTAAAAACTGACTAATAATATAATTAAGTCATTTCTAGGTGGAATTTCTAGAAACGATTTCTAGGTTTTGGATATCTCATGTGTTCTAGCCTCTCCACAAAATTTTGTGGCTAGAAAACATCTGATTCTACAAAAACTAACACTCCCTCTTAGCGAGGAATGTGTTCTAGTGCTGCTGCTCCTTGTAGAAACACCCTATCTCTACATCATTACTGTCACGCTACTGATGTCTGGTTGTTGTTTCCCACCAACTACTGTGCAACTCTGATATGTGTTGCATCTGTGCTGCTGCTGACTCTGCAAAACTGCTACCAACACTGCATCTGCACTGCAACTTCCTCTCCTACAACTGCAACATAAACAACCGAAAAGAATCCTAAATATTGAATCAACTGTGATAAGTATGATACATTTGTCACTTGAGTCTCTGACTGTTGCTAGTATCTGTGCTGCCACTGCGGTATCTGCGTTTCTGCTGACTCTGCATTGTGCCACCTACACTACTACCAACTCTGCACTGTGCTCCTTAACATCTGACTACTACTAGACTCTACATCTGTCACTCTGGCATCTGACTGCATCAACCATCATTGATCCATCCTGCTATAAAATACTATAGGCCCTATAGCAAGGTATTGATTCAAGAGGTGGAACTCCTCAAGAATCTGCCTATCTAGTGCACTGGAGTCTCATACTCCTCCTCCTGGATCTGGTGCCTTACTATATCCTTTTGAGCCTTGTCCCTTACTAGGACCTTTCTGCGCTTTTCAACCTGCACTAAACAGCTTGTACTTCCTCTGGTACCTATCTCTGGCAACTGGAAGTCGATCTGTTGCCCAGATCTGCATTCTGGATAACTCATACGACCTCCTATGGCAATCTCATATGGCCATCTCTACAATGTTGCAAAATCTGCAAAACTCAAAAACTGGAAAATAAACAGGAATCTCCCTCTTTCCCTTTGCTTGGTTGTTGCTACTCGACCATCGCTCAGTTGATGTTACTTGACTGTTGTTGCTACTCGGTCATCACTCAGCTACGACTACTCAGTCACTGCTGCTACTCGATCACTACTGCTACTCGGCCACTGCTGCTACTCGGTTGTCACTCAACTGTTGTTACTTGGTCGTTGTTGCTACTCGGCCAATGCTGCTTCTTGACCATCGCTCAACTGCTATTACTCAGCCACTGTTGCTACTCGACCATTGCTCAATTGTTATTACTCGACCACTGTTGCTACTCAGCCATCGCTTATGATGTATAAAATATCTTCTTCCCTTCTTCTCAACTGCTGCTAGGCTATTCACACTCCCTTCTAGAGTGAGAAAAACTAACCACAACGACTCTTGATCTGTAATGGAATTCAAACTTCTTGAGACTAGGAGTTCCCTAAGGAAAAATTTCCATCTCAACGTGTGCTCTTCTTCCTCCCAACACTAGTTCTGCTCTAGAAATTTCTGCGTCCAACTAGAGATATGATCTACGAAAAATATTCACTGCTCCCTTTGCCTCTGCAAACCCTCGATCTGGAGAGATTGAATTTTTTTGTCCCTCTCTCAGAAAAATCGATTTCTCCTCAAGAATTTGTCTTCTTGCCCAAGGTAACTGCGCTACCTCTGGGGTTTCGAGCTGCTTCTCCTCAATGAACAACGAAACTCCCTCTTCCTTCGCGACTGATCTCTCGGATGATCATCTGTGCTCCGATACCATGTGAAAAAAAGAAAACCCGATTTGTATTGCAACAACTGGAAATAATTCTCCTAATTGTTAAATTAATTCTTAACTTTATTGTTTGATACAAATTATACTGAATCAATCACACTGCAACCTACATAAATAAACTGTGGAAGAAATAAAACCTAGAAGAAATGTTAGCACACACACATAAAATGATACAATTATTTTTGGACCAATTTCCCCGGAAAAACCCAACTCGGGAAAACCAGTGCAACAGCTGAGGGTTTTATTATTATGCAGCAGTGAAATAATTTGAGTACAACTGGATGTCGAAACTGGCAATCCTACAGAGAAATAATGATAAGTAAATCTAGTGAGGATAAATTCCCCACTCCACAGGAAAATCCTGGCACTAACCTCAACTCAAATTGAGCTGTCCAAACTGCCTCTATGTAGTCACTGCGTCACCCTAGCACATTTGTTGCTATTGTAAGTTGGGAACAACTTCTCCTTAAGCCTTCTTACCAACTGTTGTTTGAGAAAAAGTCTCTCCTAGCCTTTGGAACCTTTGCCCAACTTCTTCAATAAAATTTGCTTCTCCCCAACAATTCCAAAATTGCCTCTAGAGGCTACTGCCCTACCCCAACGTTAGCCTCTCTGTGGCTCTTCTGCCTCTCTGCAAATGCACTCAACATATCTAGAAATATTCCTTCAGCTTCACGATCCCTGCCCCTCTCTCACTGCTTCGATCTCTCTGGCTCTCTCTCCAACAACTGAACGCTACTGCTCAGGAAATCAATCTGCTCATGAAATCGAACTGCACAAGTGTCTTCTCCAAGTACCCATCAACTTCTTCTTATAATCCTTTGTTGAGAATTCAACGACCAAGATTAGATATTAATCGATGACTAGGATTAACGTGAAGTCGATCCATGTGAGTTTATAGAACATTCACACCATAACTTAATTAATTCTAATTAAGTAGTCATATTCCCTAAGTTTAGACTCATGAAATATTTAAAAATTGACTAATAATATAATTAAGTCATTTCTAGGTGGAATTTCCAGAAACAATTTATGAGTTTTGGAGATCTAATGTATTCTAGTCTCTCCACAAAATTTCGTGGCTAGAACACACTCGATGCTACAAAAACTAACATCTATCCCTGCATAAAACCACCCTTTCTCCCACCTACAAGCCTTCTCTTTAAGGCGTTCTAGCTAGAGATAATTGTGGCCTTGTTTAGGGAGCCTAGTAGACTAATAAGCCTCCCTAAACAGACCCTTCTTCCCACCTATAGTCACACAAAGGTACAAAACCTACTATAAGGAGACTTTGTTGGTCATTTGTGCCTAGAACAACTCTTAACCTCGATGGATAGGTCTTATATTCAATGCTTCATTCACCTGCAAACATCACAACCCTAAACTAGACCCAAAACAGATCCAAAACTGTCTCGGCCTCCTCCTTTTCTTGGTCGCGGCTACCTTTAGGAACTTGTTCGTTTCTGTAGCATCAAATGTGTTCTAGCCACAAAATTTGGTGGAGAGGCTAGAATACATGAGATCTCCAAAACCCATAAATTGTTTCTGGAAATTCCACCTAGAGATGACTTAATTAGTTTATTAACCAATTTTTTAATGTTTCCTATGTTTAAACTTAGGAAAACTTGTTAATTAATTAGAATTAATTAAGTCAAGGTGAGAATTCTCTAGAAACTCACACAGATCAATCCAGAAATGATCTAAGCCATCGATTAAGATTTAATCTTGGTCGTTGGAGTCCCAACAAGAAGATATAAGAAGGGATCTATGTGGTGATGGAGAATGCACCAGAGTCACTTGGAGAAATCGATTTTCCAGAGTACCAACACTTAGTTGTCGAAGATTTCGAGCTTCAGTGAGGAAGCAGAGACAGTGAGGGGTAGGGACAGTGATCTGAAGGAAGTTTTCCATATCCAAAGAGGCAACAACAAGAGGTTGAGCTATTCCCAGTGAGGTAGCGCAGAGGACTGCACAATTGCTTCATAAAAGAAATTCAATTTAGTTGTAGGAAAAACTGATTAAGCTTCCAAAGGCTAGGAAAGTCTTCCATAGGGCTGGAGAATTAGTTTGCTTAGCAGAGACAGGCAAAATGACTTCATTAGAGGCAGTTCCAGGCTTAGATGTCCAAGGATCTACACAAGCACTTGCGCAGAGACTGATGTAGAGGGTCCAGGAGGACGAATTCTCTGAAGGGAAGTTGGGCCGAGGTTACTTGTGGAAGAAGGGAAATTCCCTTAAATAATTTTGGCCATATTTTATTGCTATTTGGATTGCAGTTTGGCATCCATAGATTGTACTTAGAATTTCAATGTTGCTTAATAATATAAAACCCTTAGCTACTGCACTAGTTTTCCCAAGTTGGTTTATTTCGGGGACAATTGTCCAAAAATAACAGTGTCATTTTACTGTGTGTATGCTACTATTTTCTCAGTTTCTAGTGCTATTATTTCCGCAGTATTTTATTTGTGAAGGTTGCAGTGTGATTTATTCAGCATTCGTTGTAGCAAATAAATTGTTAAAATTAATTAACAATTAGAAGAATAATTTCTAGTTGCTGCAATAGGATTTCAGTTTTGAAATTATTACATGGTACCAGAGCATGAGTGATCAATCGAGAAGCTCAGAAGCAAAGGAAAGAATTTCACTGCTTGAAGGGAGTAGCAAGTCGAAATTCTTAGAGGCAACGCAGTGCTCAAACAAGCAAGCCAAATTTCTAGGGCATGAATTCGAATTTTAGTTGGAGGGTTGCAGAAAAGTCGAGTTGCCTAGGTTAGTGATTCCAACAGTCGGAGGGAGCAACAACAACTCATATTTTTGCTGAGTAGAGTTCGGGTTGGACGTAGAAGGTTTTGCAATAGTTTGCAGTAGCAGAAGCAACATCGGGTGGAAGAGAAAAGCACATAAAGAGGGAAAATTTCTCTCAGGGGATCTCGAGTTTTAGATATCTAATTTTTCTAGTTGCAGAGACACAAGCCACAGGCAGGACTACACATTCCAAAAGGGAGTGCGAGTAGCAAAAGTGGGGTCGTAGGTGAGAGAGGAAATTATTGTTTGTATTCTCTAGATATTTGAGTTTCTGTAGCTTTGCAGAGAAGGTCGTATGAGTTAGCCAAAAGGAAAATTTGGGTAGTAGATCGACTTCTAGTTGCCAGAGACAGTGTCAGAGGAAGTGCGAGTTGCAAAAAAGGCAAGGATCCCAGCTAGGGACTAGGTTTGATAGGAGATAGTGGGGCACCATATCTAGGTGGAGGAGGAATATGAGAATCCAGTGTCCCAGATGGGCAGTTTCTAACGTAGTTACAACAAGGAGATCAGCCATATCAGCTCAAGATTTTTGCAGCAAGACCATCACCCTCGCTATAGGGGCCCACAATATCATAATAGCAGGTTTAGTGACAACAGACACAATTAGTCATTCAAATGAAAGTTTCATAGCTAGTTGCAGTCAATACTAGAGAGACAATTGGATAACTAGTTCCAGTGACACAGGAAGTGTGAATTGCCTAGTTGTAGTATGTAGGTGCAATTCTAGCCAGGAGATTTCCAGCATAGAGCTACGTAATCCAGTTTCCAGTACAAGAGGACAATGCAAGTTGCCAGGAGGGAGTAGAGAGATTTCTCATAGGGAGATTGAGACTCAGAGGGAGTCTAGTTTTAGAGAGAGAATCCCTAAGGAAGCTAGTGCTTCGGGATCTGAGAGATTAGAATCATTATTGCAGTAGTTACAACAACAATGCATATGTAGCAACAACAATATGAGTAGATCATATTTTGCTATGTTTACAGCCATACCTCCAGGAATGAGGTGGGGTGACTTAGTGTTGTAGCCGTAGAGAGCTACAAAGATTGGGAAGGATCCTTGAGGAGTCCACCTCATGGACCATTACCTAGCTACAGGGTCCCACAATATTCATTAGCAAGATGGATCAGTGGCAGTTGATATAGTCAGTATCAAAGTGACAGTTGCAGACTAGTAGCATCCAGATGCTAAGGAACGTAGTGTAGTGTTAATAACAGAGCAAGTGGCTCAATACAAAGTTGGAAGCAACACAAATTCTTCAGTGACTATGCAGATGCTAGTAGCAGTCAGGACTTAGGAGATAGATGCATCATATTGAACACAGTTGATTCAAAATTTTGGATGCTTCTCAGTTTGCATTTGCAGCAACAACATATGAGAGGGAGTTGTAGTGCAGATGCAGAGTTGGAAGTAGTATGGCAGTGTCAGCAGTAGCATAGATGCAACATCAGAGTTGCACAGTGGTTGGTGGGAGGTATGGCTAGATATAAACAACGTGATAAGAGGTGATACAAAGATAGGGTGTTGTGGCAAGATGTGCAACACTAGAGAGAAGATAGTCCTCGCTAAGAGGTAGTGTTAGATTTTGTAGCATCAGATGTGTTCTAGCCACAAAATCTGGTGGAGAGGTTAGAATACATGAGATATCCAAAACCCAGAAATCATTTATGGAAATTACACCTAGAGATGACTTAATTAGATTATTAACTAATTTTTTAATGTTTCCTTCATCTAAACTTAGGAAAACTGGTTAATTAATCATAATTAATTAAGTCAAAGTGAGAATTCTCTAGAAATTCACACAGATCGATCCAGAAATGATCTGAGCCGTTGATTAAGATTTAATCTTGGTCACTAGAGTCCCAAAAAGAAGATATAAGAAGGGATCGATGTGGTGATGGAGAATGCACCTAAGTCACATGGAGAATTCGATTTTCCAGAGTAGCAGTAGTCAGTTGTTGGAGAGTTAGAGCTTCAGTGAGGAAGAAAAAATAGTGAGCGGTAAGGACAATGATTTGGAGCAAGTTTTCCAGATTCGGAGAGGCAACAACAAGAGGTCGAGTTATTCCTAGTGAGGCAGCGCAGAGGACTGCATAGTTGCTTTAGAAAAGCATTTTGATTTAGTAGGAGGAAAAATTGATTCAACTTCCAGAGGTCGGGAAAGTCTTCAAGAGGGCTAGAGAATTAGTTTCCTCAGTAGAGACAGGTAGAACGATTTCATCAGAGGCAATTCTAGGCTTAGACGTCTGAGGGTCTATGCAAGAACTGCACAAAGACTGATGTAGAGGGTCTAGAAGGACGAATTATTTGAAGGGAAGTTGTGTCGAGGTTGCTTGTGGAAGAAGGGAAATTCCCTAAAATAATTTTGGCCAAATTTTCTTGTTGTTTGGATTGCTAGTTTGGCATCCATGGATTGTACTCAGAATTTCACTGCTGCTTAGTAATATAGAACCCTCATCTGTTGCACTGATTTTCCCAAGTTGGGTTATTCTGGGGACAACTATCCAAAAATAACAGTGTCATTTTTATTGTGTGGTTGCTAGTATTTTCTCAGTCTCTAGCGCTATTATTTCTGCAGTATTTTAATTGTGAAGGTTGCAGTGCGATTTATTCAGTATTTGTCATAGAAAATAATTTTTTAAAATGAATTAACAATTAGAAGAATAATTTCCAGTTGCTGCAATAAGATTTCAGTTTTGAAATTTTCACAGAACTCAGCTTCCATTTCAGACCTTGCATAAGAGAGAATGATGTTATGTTAGATAATCTAATGAGGCTCCTCCTCATCCTTATTTATATCTCTCTTGTGGCAACGTCTAGCCCTCTTCCAGGGCTTTCATAAAGTCTAGCCGACCTTAAACATAAGCCACAAGTCCATACATAAACTTCAAAAATTAATATCTCCACTTCTACAACTTGGATATGATTGATTTTCGTTGCGTCTGGTTACTCTCGGAGTCCTATATCAACTTAAATCATCACATGTAGAAATATCCTCATGGAATCACACCCATATGCTCAGGTGTAAAGCCCACAAGTTTGGGTTCTAAGCTCACGTGGTCACTTGTGGAGCTCCTTCCTCCAAACCCTTGAATCTTAGGGCTTGGAGTACCTCCCAAGCTACAAATCTCAACAGATTCCCCTTCCTAGCTTCAAAGCGAAAATTCCCTGGGGCAGACTGTAATTGAGGTGGAGAGAAGATTACAATCTCAAATTATAGGTCTGGGGGGTAGCAGAGGTGGGAGGAGGGAGATTTTTAATTGGTAGAAGTAATATTAGGTTTGATAAGGGAGATAAGGGTTTTAGAGGGATAAAGGATGGGCAAGAAGTAATGGAAGTGGGAGGGGGCGCGAAGGAAATATTTTGTGGTTATGATAATGGGCAATGATAGGATGAAGTTATGACGGGGAGGGGACCAGAGGAGAAGAGGAAATTTAAAACATCAAAAGAAAAGGAAGGGTGGGGGGATGAATTCATAACTATCGAGGAAGCCACTGTAGTCAATTTGTGTGAATACTTGAACCTAAGGGTTGGCTCTAGAGGATCTATTGGCATGGACTGTGGTGTATCTTCCTGTTTCAGTTAGCGTTCAATCAATTTAGAAGAGGGAGTGTGGTCCTTTTTTCTCGAGCACTGTGTACCCTTAGCTAACTTCTGTAATGGGGAACTTCTAGAGTCTGATCCCCCTAGTGATTTCTCGACCCATCTTTTTTTGACCTTCTCATGGGGACAATCTTCCCCAAGATGTCCATAAGACTGATATCTCACACATTTATATGGAATCCCCTCATAATCAAGAGCCCCTTTATGGTTCTTGGACCCAATCTAAATTGAGATGGAGTTTGGAATCCCATGAGAGAATCCTTTCCATAATCATGTATCTCATTGCTTTGTAAGATGTGTCTGCTTCATAAAAGAAACCTAGGATGTTTCCAATCTCTTGGAGAACTTCTTCCAACCATAACTATAATGGAAGAGCAAGGAGGTGAAGCCAAATGGGAACCACCAAGAGCCTTTCAATTCTGATATCAAAATATGCTGACCATTTTTTAGAAATAAAGCTTGTGATCCCCACTGCTAGTGGCTCTGAAGGAGATTTTCCACGTCTTCCTTCGATTCTGTGAGCCATCCTATCCAACCTTTGGCCAAGATAAAATTGCGAGGAGAGTATCCTAGAATAAGAGAGAAGTGCTTAGTCATCTAGTTCCACATAACTGTCATGACCATCATTTTACTAGTGAAATGTTCGACCATAATGATCTCCTTCATTTTTGTAATGTCATTTAGCTTAACTCCAAATCCCAGGAGTGGGTTAGGTTCCTCAAATTTTTGCTTAAGCATTTCTTGCCAGGTTTTGAAGCCTCTAGCTGGAATGTGAAAAACCCTTGCTTTGCATTTTCCACTTGAGGAGGCTTCATGGAAAATCGGAAGGAGAAGGGGGGGGGGTGTGCAATAGAAGGTTACAGGCGTGAAAGTGGGGAGAGAAGTTGAGTCCACTAATTCATGATAGTTCAAGGAGAGAATGGGAATGATGGAAGAGCAGGGTCTATCTCTACAGAATAAACATGTAAATTCATATCTAGAGCAAGGTGGGGAGAGTGGGGGCCCTCGGTCTAGGAGAGAATGGAAGAAAGAGGAGGGGAAATGGGATCACAAATGGGAGTCTGTGTCATGTGAACAAGAGGCGTGGGGTCAATAGAGAGAGTCATACCAAGAGGAGAGTGTAGACTCATCAAAGGTGTCTTCCCAAGTGTCAAGTGTGAGAGCGACGTGGAAACTCCCACCTAGGACCAAGTTTGGAGGTCCTCATATGGGTCCTTTGAATAATACTTCAATTCTCCCTCCATCAGGTCTGGCGTAGCTCTATAGTCTTGACTGAAGAGGAGGAAGAATCCGTCATGGTAGGCCCTTGATCCAGGTAAAGAAAACCTCAACTCACATATATTAAGAGTCCCAAAACCTAAACCTTAGAGTTCCTTTCGTTTAAGTTTTAAAATATCATATAATAAATATATATATATATATATATATATTAATATTACATTAAATTAAAAATAATAAATATATTAAATTATTTTAATTCTTGATATATATTATTTAATTTAATAAATTTATATTAATTACTTATTTACATAAATTAACTAAATATTTAATGATATTTAAATAATTAATTAAATTAACCTTTTAAACTCTATTTTCATTTTAATATTTATATGTAAACCATATTAATTTATAAAAAACATACTTGCAAATAAATTCAAGTATAAACTTTGAAAATTAACGATTCACAATTTCTCGAAGTTTGTGAAATAGAATCTCAAGTAAGGAATACTTGCAAGTAGAGTGAAGGTATCACCTCTTTAGTTTAGATTATTCCAAAAATGGAATATGCAATTGAATGATGGAGCATAGGTGGCATTCGAATATTATTATGATGATGATGTAAATGGCATTCGATCGTACACTTTAATTTAGAATCTTTGTTGGTCTAACCAAAAAACACAACGCAGGTGCCATGTGGCTAGTGGGTTGTTAGGGAGCATAACACGTTTTTCATAAACGGGGCATGCAGGTGTAAAATAAACAATATCAATGGTGCAGAATTTTATAAATATGAAAGGGTATGGTAGGTGTAAATTTTTTTGTTTTTATTAGGGTATTTAGTTATTTTTTTTTTTTTTTTTTTTTTACTCTGGTAGTTCACGGACACCCGTGGTCACTGGGCAGCCGCTACGTCCACAGAAATATTTGAGCTTGATCAAGGGTATCAAGCCCTGCAGTAACTAGGCCTAACCGCAAGAGCTTCGAGGAGAATTGACCCTGTGACCTCCTGAATGGCGAGGCACTTATTTGATCAGTTGAGCTAACCCTTGGGGCTTTTAGGCATATAATTGCTTTAAATATGATTTTATATTATAAAATAAAAAATTAAAATATAACAGATGAATTTCTATGTAAAAGGAATGGTTTACATTTTAAGGGTGTATTATATTATTTTAAATTGTTATATGTAAAAAAATAAAAATTAATCTGTTTATAATTTATTAATGAAATATAAGGGTGGCAAGTGTGGAGTGTTAATGTATTTTGGTGGATAAGTTGATTTTTTTTTTTCATGAAGTATTAGGCAGGTCACTAACAACTAAGTAGATATTTATGCTTTATTATAGGACTTACTTAAATTTATCTCATTCAATTTTCGTATTTACTCATCTACTTGGGATAGCTCAATTGGCAATGGGTGTGGAAATGAAATCTTATTGAATTGGAAGTCCTGAGTTCAAATCTTGTGGTATCCCCCGATCAGGGTGAGAAGTTGGACATGATGAAGATGTAGTCCTACCAAAAATCTTCGTATTTCCTCGTAATAAAGGACTCCAAAATTATAATTTGGCACCTTCATCTTGGATCCTTTTTAGCAAATTTCAAGCTCGACATCCTATTTGAAATAATTCGATTCCATTTGAATGTGTTCACAACAATCCATGTTTTATGGCATAATAATTGTATAACAAACCAATTAGCAAACAATGTGACATCATTAGAAATTGACACCCTTATTGTACATGAGGGTGAGTCCCCTGCCAATTTCGTAATATCATGACATTTGGAGGTGGGTGTTGGAGTTAACAAACTGTCTAATAAGTGATATTTGCATATATGTGAACAACTCCTTTAATGCAACCAATAAATCTCCAAGTGGAAGAATTCCAAAATACTTAGATTTAGCCCTTGACACTGTATGGAAGCTAAATTTTGTTTGATACAAGGGTTGTATTGAAGAATTTACACTACTAAGATCTATAATATGGAAGTCTTGTTGTTAAGAGCATGCTATGATACTAGGGTTTTTGAATAATTAGATGTTGATAGCTTGACCTGTTACCTTATGCATCTATAATGTAAAGCAACACTCCTATGTGTAGATTTCTTAATATAATATTTTCAATTACGAAAAAAAAAATTATTGAGAAAATGTTCGAGGAAAATTTGAAAAAAAATTTATGAATTTCTTTTATTATTAATGGTTTCCAAAGTTTTGACAGATCAAAATTTTTTAAACATGTTTTTCAAGTATTTCTTTTTTAATAATAATTTTCTTTTTAAATCCTTTTGAATGTTTAATAGATAGATAGTTTAGATAAATCGAATAGTATAGTTTTTAAATTTGACACTATTAATTATGAATATTTTTTTATTTCATTTATTTTGTTAGAAAGATAATAATGCAATGCGTTTAATTATTATTGATTTATCAAAGAACAATTGTCATGATCTCCATATTAACTTATTTTAAAGTGAAAACCACTAATAAACATTTTCTTTCCTACAATATGACAAGTTTCTAACATATTTTAAAGTGAAAACCTCTAATAAATGTTATGACAAGTTTTAGTAATGTAAAACACATACACATAGTCCAACATCATTAACATGGTTTCAATTCACAATTAAAATAAAATATAGTACATATAAAAATATGAGTGATGTGAAATTATAATTGCATGAAAAGACTATTGCAATATAGAAGATAAAATACTACGACACTGAGAATTTTATCACTCATGTTACCATTATAACTATTAGCATTTGGATCAAAAGGGTGCAAAGTCATGTTGATAAAAGTGTAGATGAATGTAGAGTGATGCAGAGGTAGCACTGCAAGAAACAAGGATGTGGATGTGGAAGGCATGAGGAATCAAGAGGCTAAAGTATTGGTAAAGTAGAGCTTTCCAAGTGGGTAAAAGTGCATTATAGAATCTGCAATATATCAGATTTCTATCACCGAACTCATAACTAAACTAGAAGCAATCTTCGAGGAGACATCACTGTGATATTCTACCATCTTCTCTAAACAACATCTTGGAGATTATGATGAGAAGTTGTTTGGATGGGGGAGAAAAAAAGAAATTGAGAAACATGCATTTAATGGGGGTTCTCAAAAGCCTAAACGAATTGAAATGGTGTCCTTCTCTGCCACAATTTAAGGAATCCCTGAGTATTTTTATCATGTTGTGATTTTGGATGGGCAACAAGTGGATTATGTGCTCCCATTCTTGTTTCAAAGTTTAGAAAATGAAGCTTGGAGGACTAGATAGGTTGAAAATGACAACAATTTGTTTTCAAACAAAACATGGAAATTTTGAAAACTTGATGCCTATTGGAATTTGGGAGCATGTGGAATAAATATTTCCTCAAGGATGAAGTTGTAGATTATGTACTTCCTATTACATGTATCAAGGATTTCATACCTGCTTTTCCAACAATTTTTGTTTCAGAAGTATGTGGAACTATAATGTACATGAATGCAACAATGAACATAGTTCTCTTCACTTTGGAACCCTTTGGAAGAGGAGATCAATTCCACTATAATGCAGAGGGATACACAAATTAGCAAAGTTGAGCATTATGAAATTGCTTTTGATTATGACCTGTGTGCTGCCAGTGGGTTACCAAAATGTCTTGATGAAGGTAATGTTTGTTTACAAAATAAAAAGACATAGTTGCAAAAACACTCGACCTTCTACTTCAACTCTCAAAAAGAATTTGCAATAGCAAATATGTGAATGACATTATGTAATCAGAAGTGGCAACAAGGATTTTTGTTTTTCTATTATTATTATAGAGTTGGAAATTATTTCATGGATTGGAAATAATACTCATAGTTCAAGTTGTTTACTTAAGTTTGGCTCTCCTTCTTTAGTTCATAAGTGATGTGTTGTTACCCTAGAGACAACCTCTCGCTGGGAAGAGGTTAGTGCCTAGGACATCCATACAAAGAGTTAGTAAATGTAATTTATTGTCCCATTGTAATTATTCAAAGATGATTTTCACATGTAATGTTAAGGAAATATTCTTGGGATAAAAGATATCTTTCAAGATGGCCTCACTGACTATGAAAATGATTTAAAGTTGTAGTAGGGTGATAAAAAGAAATGATAAAAGGTTCAAAACAGAAGGTTGCAATTGTAGAATCTTATGTTTTAAACCTTAGTAGAATATGTGAGAGATACAAAAAATGAGTGTGTAGAAAAGTGGAGCGCAATTTAAGGTTATTTCATTTAAAATTACAGGTACTGTGATTTTAGTAAATCTGTATTATGAAAACAACCAACAACTTCATTACACTTTTCCAAAGAAGAAGGAACAATAAATGACTTACAATAAGCATAAACACATATCATATTCAAAAGATTGCTTGGAATCACCTTGAAATCTTTATTCAATCTCCAAGAAAAGATAAGCACATTACACATAAATTTTTTCTTCTTTGAAGTCAATATTCTAAACCCCAAAAATGGTTCTCCAAAGTCTTTTTATGGTAACATTACAAAGGTGACAATTATAAAAACTATTAACTGCCACAAACTTCTAAAACTACTTTTAGAAACTACTCAAAAACCCTATTCGGTCCTCCTGAGGACTTAAAATTTAAAATTAAAGACTTAACATTACAAAATACAATATTCTTTGAATATTTCATCAAACAAAATAGGTGGTTGATTTTCATTGAATCACTTGTAATTGTGGAGTAGGATTGCTTGTAGAAGGTCCAGGTTCAACTACTTCACCTGGTGACATCAATGCTCTGCACTTTTTCCATATTGATAAATCTAAAATTGAGCACTTGATAAATCTAACATGAGCCATCCTGAAGTTGGTAATCCGACTGTAGGTTGGTTTCTCTGTGAAGAGTGTTCTGACCAACCAGAGAAATTGGAAATCTTTATGCAAGTAATTAACAATAGTAGATCCCTTCAATATTGTTGTTTTCTCATGTGAAGAATCAATCTTACTCTTTGCTTCTACCAACAATGTCTCATATGTCTCCCAAGGGAGCAGATTACCTTGTTGATCCTAGCATGAGGGAAATCCTGCCCTGTTCCTCTTGTCAAAGTTTGTATTGAACTTCAAAACTGATTCCTTGATCTCTCCCAACTTTGCCTCTGTGTTTTTTCTATAGAGATTCTTCTGTACCATTTTATTTATTTCCATAACCAGATATGTTGTGTCTTCAATCTCCATAGTTCTTAATTCTTGAGATGATTTAGAATTAAGACAATCAATCATTTTATTTTCTAACTGGGCACTTTGCTGAAATTTTTTCTTACTGGAAGCGATGTTTGTTTCCAAATCTCTGACAATAGCGTTCTCTTCTGCCATGATCAACATATAATCCCATATTATTTTTACCTGTTGAATAATGTCATTCCAAATTATCTCCCTGACTTGAATCAAAGACATGTTGCCTTTCTACTTCTCCTTCAATTCTTTAATCATATCACATGCTATTCAATAGTTCTTCTGATGTTGTAAATAACTTTATTTTTCCATATTCAACTGTCTCTCCTTAACTTTTAAATGTTCTTTGGTATCATCTAGAATTTTCTTCATTTCATCTTCTGAGATCTTCAATTCTGTCATAACCCTGGTTAGTTTGTCAACAGGATCTTCTGAATCTAGCTGCACTACAATTGTGTAGACATGAGTATCTATATTTTGCTGCAAGCTGGAATTCGACTCCTTCAAGGCAACTACTTCCATGTTTCTTTCCAGTAATTCTTTGGTTATAAGCTCTTTCTCTTTTTCAACTTGGGCAACCTCTAGGGCCATAACATGCTCAACTACAAGTAACTTTAATTTCTTCCTCAACACCTGAATCTCTGATTCTTTCCGCTATAAAAACTTCTGAACAACAAATCTATCTTCAGGGTTTACCCCAAGCTTGAAAATCAACTTCTTCAGTTCCTCATTTTGGGTATGCAAGGCTTTGGAATTTGCTTTTTCTAGCTTCAGTTGATTTATTACCTTTCCCAATAAAGCTTCTGTTTTACTGGCTGCCAATGATGTTTTGCTCAAATCACTATAAATGAGTTCCCCAGTTTTCCTGTGCAGATTGATTTTATTAGGCAAGGGAATATATCTTGCATCCATAGTTAGATTTACAATTTTGAACCCTGTTGCCGAGGAAACTGTCAAAGCAAAGGGATGAGAAAAAGATAATTTAAGTTGATTTCTTTCCAAATCCATGGCTGATAGAAACCTGGTGTGATACTCTGACACTAATTGGGCTTCAAGCTGAGAAACAAAATTCTCCCTAATCTTCTTGTTCTTTTCTTCAATCTGCTCATATGATTCCTTCAAAACAGAAACAAAGCTTTGTTTAGTCTCTTCAAGAATAGGAGAAGAAGGTGTGCATCTCACTTCTCCCAATTGTGATTGAAAATCAATTGCAATGGAGGAACTTTCTGCCAAAGGCTCAAATCCCTTTTATTTTCCTTGTAGCTTTGATTTCTTAGAACCATGGCTGACTTCATCATCCAGATCAATAATTTCTTCAATTCCTCTCTTCAATCCTTTTTCTACAAGGTGGGGAGTCTCAACCTCCATCCCCTTTTGTACTTGAGATTGACCACCATTAGCCAACTTTTCAATCTCAGGTCTTGATTCATGTGTGTAGGGAGCATAAGAATTCTCCACCTTTATTCTTGAAATATTTGATGAGGACCATATGACCATTTATCTCCTTGCTGAAAATGTATATCTTGAACCATTTTCTCCACTTCTTTCAAGCATGTCTATTATTAATAATAAATGGTTCAAGAGTTTTGGGCAACTTGAACTAATGTCCCTTCTTTGATGGCACAAAATGAATTTGATCCACATTTTGACTTTGTCTAATGAACTCTAGTGCAAACAATCTCATTGGTATAAAAGAAGGGAGCATGTAAGGGCAACCTCTACTCCTTACAATTTATTTTCCACATAATCTTCAAACTGGAACCAGTCTCCTATTTTGACATCCTTACTAAGCTGTAAAAAGGAATGGGCTTTTGGCAAGAGGCATGGTGGAAATGAGTTGTTTATAATTGAATAGATAACTGACATAAAAGAAGCAGTGAAATATGAAAAACCCTCATGGTTAGGGTGACTTCTTACAATGTCTGTCCAGTTTATCACTAACTATTTCTTTTTATGCAAATCCATTATGTTCAGGCCTAAATGCATGAATTTCTCTACATGGACATAAAGGAACAAGTAAATCAACAAATATGGAAATATGAAACAACCAGTAAGATTCAAATTTGACAATGGGAATTCACTAAACCCTCCCAAAAAGTTAGTATGTCAAGAGTCACTCCAGGTTGCATGATCAAATTAAACAATGCTATAATTGCATGATCAATAGTAGAAGTATTTTCTCTCCCTAAAACCCTGGAAATTACTTGCAAAACTAGTTGAACATCTTCAACAAAACTATCTAGGGGAAACATAGTTGGTTCTAGGGATAAAATATGTCCAACTGGCATGAGATGGAAAGACAATTTGGCATAATTTTCTCCAGATAAGTTTTGGAAATTAGAAACCAGGTTTTCTTCAGAAAAATAAGTATAATGCTCTAAGGGTGGAAAATCAAGGGCTTGTTGAATTAACAAGGCAAAAACTTGGAAAATATTCTCCCCCAGTGAATTCATCACAAAACATTTCTGGGGATAAAGAGAAGAAGTCAACCAAGTGATAAATTCTAGGAAGAAATATGTTTGAGGGATAATTGCAGAGAATAATCTTGATTTTACAACTGCAGAGTATATAGGGTAATCTAATTGACCAACTAGGATATTTTGACGAAGCTCCATGAGGTTTAGAGTGCAAACATGGTAAAAAAATGTCTCTTTCTGTGTCCATAAGAGGAATGTGGGTTGCAGAACCTACCATGGAAGCTTTTTTCGACACTTTGAAACAATTAAGCGTTTATACACAATGGATAAATACTTGGAATCTTTTGGATGATGTTGGATTCCAAAATGGTGAGGTATTGGATGCATGTGTACTTGGGCACACTCCAAAACAAACAACAGATAAGTGACTTTGAACCTAGAAATGAGGTTTTATAAGTAAACAGGAAAAAACAGGGTAAAAAAAAGAATTAAATGTGGAAGGGATAGATGTACAACATGGTGTCGTATTGGTGATGTAGGAAGGATGACATGGCAGTGATGATGTGGTGGTGTAATATGAGGTGGAAGATGACATGGAGGAATGACATGGAAGAGGGTTTAATAAATTAATCCCACTTGCTTGATGAAATTGCCTTGCTCACTTGCTGCAGAATTCTGACGAAATCCACTTACCGCTCACAGGGGGACCCGTGGTGGTAAGCGGGCCCATCAGTGAGTGATGTTGCAGAGGATACAAGCCATTGATCCAATGAAAGTGGTTTACTCACCAAATCCACTACCGAGGCACTCAACCCTATATCTTCCGCGCTAATAGTGATGTCGGGTTTCACCTGTGGGGGAGGCCTGATGCCACCGACAATATCAAACACCAAGATAGATCGATGTTTAACTTTTGACTTTTCATTGGGTCTCGTTGTACTGTGTCAAATTAATTCAATCCTACACCATCTCAATTGACATTAATCTCGTTCATTTTAAAATCAACCACCATCAAAATAACTTTGATTTTTCTATTATGAGATTTTTTATATTTTTGAGGTATATGATGTTTGATTTTACATGTTGAACATAGTGAAAGATGAGCTACAACATGATGAATGAGATCCAAGCTTCAATAAATGACTTGAGCGTCCATTTTTGGTGGTTTCTTGCTTGAGGAAAAGTTGTGGACCTGTCAAATTATTTATGCGTTCAACCAAGCCATGGAGAACATCAATGAGGCAATGATGAAGATGAGATTGAACGACAACAACCCAAAGAAAAACATGATTCAAATTTCCAATAAAAAGAAACCCCCCATATATTCTATGTGAATTTTGTTAAGAGATTCAAATTTCCAATACAAAGCAATCCCCCACATATTCTATGTGAATATTGTTAAGATATACTTGAAAACATGATGAAGTGGAGCTTTCAAGTCTAAAAGATGACATAGAGGTTGGCATTAGAAAAGAGAATCTAGACTTCTACTATTGACATGAAAGATGATGCAAATGAAAGACCATTGGAGACATTATTGTCCATCTTTGAAGGATGTGATTGGAAGGAATTGGTATACCTATAGGATATGTGGAAAAACTCGTCAAAACCATCAAAATTTAAAAAAAAAACAAAGAGAACATCAAGTGTAGAACTTACAGTAAAAAAAATTGTTGTTGAATTTATAAAGAATTTGGTCACAACAGTAGGACATGTCCCCATAATAACCTAACCAAAAGTTACAAAATCCTAGAATTCTAACTTCAAACATATGTGAGAGTAATGTAAATGTTCTTACACATCGTACGAGCAATGACAACATTTGTTTTTATCCATCTCAAAATATCCTTCTTGCATCATTTCATTGCTAACTTGAAATACATCTATAGAGGGAAAAGAGAATAATAGTTGCAAGCCAACAAATATTTGAAGCACAAAAAACATTATTCATTGATCTAGAAAGCTAGTTCAAGCATAGTCTGAATTTAAATTTGATAGTAAGCACCACGACTTCTGTGTTGAATAAGAGTCATTGATTTTTTTGTTGTTGGATTGCCTGACATGGTTATCTCCTTTAAATCATAATTACATTGAAATACCATATTATCAAATATATGGTTTTCCAGGCTCCTGCCTCATGCAAGTATTGGAGCGATCTGTTATCACTTAGAAATTACCCTGGATGTGGAGGGAAATGACTGAGGTAACCTCAAACCACTTTAGGATTGAAAGATGACCCTTCAATATGAAGAGGGATCTCTCTAGACTCCGCTACTCTAGGTCACAATAGTAACATGTCTCTAGTATGCTCGGTGGCCAGATTTTAAACTGTAAAAAATGATGAATTTGGTTTGGAAGTAATGAAATTGGACCATTGGGCATGGAGTCTCCGACAAAATTAGGTATTTTCTAGATATAGGCCTTATGAATAGACATAAAAAAAGGCAAGATAGATAATGGCATATTTAACATGTTAACAAATAAGATATGGTAGAAGACTACAAAATATATGTTGAAAATTCAACACGAAAATCCTAATTTAATATTGTCCTTGTATTAAATTAGGAATAAAATTGTAATTCCATATCTCATGACAAATTCTATTAGTTAACTAAGTTAATTTGATTTAGATGGCTCAGTTAATTCAAGTTGAGGGTCTAACTTGAGTCATGTAGAGTGTCTCCTACTTTACAGGAGCCTTGGTTGAGTTTATTTTGAGTTGTAATTAATTAATTCAGTTTAACTGAGTTAAAGTCGATTAAACTAGTTCCAACTATTGGAGGAACTAGTGGGGGTTCTAGTAGTGCGATGCTGCATGCAGTGGTAGACCAATTAACTGATGATTCACTCATAAATAACTCATGCATGTCAGATCTGAGAGTTACCCAGTTGAGATTGGGGTTTAGGGACAATTTACTATCAGTTATATAATCATCTAAATTGTATAGGTGGTGCATGCAGTCAGAATAAGGCCTATTAGGATTGCGTAATTCATATTGAGGAATTTCCCTAATTAATAGGGGGCTAATTCCCAAGGAAATAGGGACTTGGGCAAGCAGAAAATTGGTTAAGTATTGGCCTTGGCTTGTCTAGGAAGTAGAGAGACAAATAGAGATAGTGCATAGGTTGCTCGGGCTTGAGAAAAGAATTGTAATCTTCTCATATTTTTTTAATAATGCAATATACAAATAACATAGGTTTTTAGCTATGAATTTCCCTTGTAAATCATTGTGTAATGTGTTGATTGAATTATTTCTCTTGTATGCTTCATGATTTCGTGATCGTTTAATTGTTTCTGCTGATGAGAAGAGTGGATTCAAGTCTATTGTTTTAGAAAATTACAGTTAGAAGTTTGAATCTACAAGGAATTTCTACATGGTATTAGAGCTAAAATCACTCTAGAAGAGGAGAATACAATTTTGTCTTTTGCAGGTGAAATAGAATTTGTAGTATCATACTTTAGAGCTAGCAGGATGTCGTTTTATGGATTGAGACTCGAATACGCCCTTAGGGTAGTTTGAACTATATTGCCTGGAAGGATAGGACGGAGGAAGTGTTGGAAGAGAACAGGATTAAGGAATTCATAGACAAAGATATTCCTAAGCCTCCAGCAACTGATGCTCAAGATCTGACAGAGTGCAAAAATATGTTGCAAAGGCAAGAAGGATTATCCTAGAAGGAGTTCAAGATCATATTGTCTTTAACCTCCATGGTAAGGAGACTCCATATGCGATGTGGAAGGCCTTGATAGACCTGTTTCAAAACATCAATGACCACAGGAAGTTGGCACTAAAGGACAATCTCAGAAAAATCAAGATGGAGAAGGGCGACACAATAACAAAGTACATGACCAAGTTCACCCAATGTAGGGATGAGCTTTGAAGTGTTGGTGTTATAGTTTCTGAAGATGATCTGGTCAGCCTAACACTTCTAGGCCTTCGCAAGAGATGGCACATCTTTTAGGATTTGGTAAATGGGAGGGAGAAGCTACCAGAGTGGGAGCGTTTGTGATCCAACTTGGTGCAAGAAGAGATTAAACAGAACACTAGTGATGGATTCTCATCCAAGCATGATGATGGGGAGAAATATGCCTTAGATGGAAAGGAGAAGAAAGGAAAAGGGAATTCATTCCATTCCAAATTATATTCCAGTCAGTGCAGTAAAAAGAAGGAGTTGTCAAAGATTAAATTTTTTCACTGTCATGAGCTGGGACATTATGCCACGAAGTGTCTGCACAAGAAGTTCGACAATAAGCCCTCAGGAGGAGTGGCAGGTGAAGCTCTCGGTTCACAATTCGAGTTAGATTTCACCCTCATCGCTTGCATGGTGACATTGGTGATTGGTAGTGTGTGGTATCTAGATAGTGGAGCCTCATTCCATATCACCGAAAACAAAGAATTCTTCAGTGACTTGGAGGAGAAGGACCTCCATATGCACATCAAAATGGGAGACGATGCCAAGGTATAGCGCAACCGACATCGGTACTGTTACTTTTCAAAGGGAGTTTGGTTCTCCTCCCACATTAAAAGATGTCATGTCTGTTCTGGGTCTGAAGAAGAATTTGGTTTCAATTTCCATGTTGGAGGACCTTGGATACGATGTGATATTTAGCAAAGGAAAATATTTACTTTTTCACATAGCCTTAAGACAAGTGAAGTAGATCATGGTTCAGGTGAATAACCTATACAAATTGGATGTAGAAGACTATGCTGCTTTAAACACAAAAATAGAGAAGGTGCAGAGCTGAGACATCAGGTAGTTTGAGAAGGTGCAGAGCCGAGATATCAGGGAGTTGTGATATAGAATATTGGGTCACTTGCACCATGAAACCTTGAATATCACGCAACATATTTCTACAGGACTTCCCAAGGGTACACTAGAGCAGAGAGATACATGTAAAGGGTGTACACTAGGGAAGTACACCAAAGCCACCTTTCATGATAAGGAAAATCAAGTGCAAGTGATCCTTGAAAGAGTTCACTCATATGTGTGTGGACTGTTCTCGACAACCTCTATGGCCAAGCACATGTATTATGTAATATTTGTAGATTATTTCTCATGTAAATGTTGGATTTTCTTCATGCAAAAGAAAGATTAGACGTTCACAAAATTTTGTGAATTTAAAGCACTTGTTGAGAAAGACACTGCAAGAAAGTTAAAGCTCTCTGGAGCAACAACAATGGAGAATATGTGTCAAATGAATTCAAGAACTTCTGTGCATCAGAAGACATTCGACAAGAATTAATAACACCCCATAACCCACAGTAGAATGTGGTGGCTGAAAGGAAGAACAAACGTATTGCGGGAGCTGCATGGGCGATGTTACATGATCAATGCCTACTGTTGCACTTGTGGGCTAAAGAATGAAACGCAACTGTATATGTGCAGAATAGGAGTCCTCATCGGATTATCAGGATGAGTATTGCCAGATAAGTTTTTTCATGTAAGAAACCAGATGTGGCACACTTTAGGATATTTGGTTAATCAGTGTATTGTCATGTTACCAAGGATGCAAGTAAAAATCCAGAACCAACAACTAAGTTGGGCATATTTTTGGGGTACACTGATACACCTCACAACTATCGGGTCTACTTTCCATCTCACAAGATGACAGTGGTTCATAGAGATGTGAAGTTCGAAGAAGAGAAGGTCATGCGATGTTCCCTTGAGAGGAAGCTTCAGTTACATGTAGATGAGGAGCTTTTAGCTCTAAAGGAAGAACCTCAAGATGATGTGGAGCAGCCACATGCAGAGGAGCAGAGAGTGGAAGCACCCACTCGCGAAAGACTTCCATAGATGAAAAGGAGCACACCAGAGAGGTTGAAAAATTGATGCATGATGCTAGAGAGAATGCGGGATCACCCACATCATAACGCAGGTAAAGGAGGTCACTAGATCGGTACACTTGCTACATGGCTCTGATGAGCGAGAGTGTAGATATTGAGCCATCCTCATTCGAGGGAGTAGTGAAACAAACAATATGGGTTGATGCCATGGTTGAGGAGTATGATTGCTTTATCAAAAACAACATTTGGGAAGTGGTCCAAAGACCAAAAGACAAGTCAGTGGTGAGTTCCAGATGGCTTTATAAGGTAAAGAATGTAGAAAATGGGAGTGTGAAGAAACACAAGGCCAAATTTGTGGCCAGAGGGTTCTCTCAGGTGGAGGGAAATTATTACGAGGATAACTTTGCTCCAGTAACAAGGTACTCTTCAATCAGATCTATTCGAGCACTTTCAACGCAGATGGGATGGAAGATACATCAGATGGAAATGAAGACAACATTCCTCAATGGTGTGATTGAGGAAGAGATGTACATTGAGCAAACAGAAGGATTTGAGAACTTCAATAGAGAGTCACATTTGTGCATACTCAAGAAAGCGATGTATGGATTGAAACAAGCAACCCATGCTTGGTACACCATGATTGTCAACTATTTCACCAGGTTGGGCTTCACCAAAAGTGAAGCAGATGTGAACCTTTACCATATTGTGGATGAAGGTAAATTGTTGATTATAGTATTATATGTTGATTATTTATTTCTAACAGGTGATGAGAAGCTGGTCAAATCTTGCAAATAGGATCTTGCAAGAGAAGTCGAGATGAAGGACCTAGGGCTCATGCATTATTTCCTTGGTATTGAAGTATGGCAAGGAGATGAGGAACTGTTTGTCTCTCAGGAAAGTATGCCAACAAGATACTGAAGAAGTTCCACATGGAGAGAAACAAACTCATGGAGATTCCTCTAGCAGGGAATTTGAGGAAGGAAGATGCTACTTCAAGTGAAGTAGTGGAGGCTACTATTTACAGGCAACTTGTGGGTTCACTTATGTATTTAGTGAACACATAACTAGATATATGTTTTATAGTTAACGATCTTAGTCAAGCAATGATTAAGCCAACCAAACTCTATCGGAAGGCAGCTAAACATGTGTTGAGATACCTCAGAGGTACCACTCAGTTTGGTCTTTGGTACATACGGACAAAGGGAGTTAAGCTTCAAGGCTTCACATATGAAGATTAGGAAGGGAGTCCATCCGAAAGGAAGAGCACATCAGGGGGAATATTCAGTATTGGGTCAACAACAATTTCTTGGTACAACATGAAGTAGAGATTAGTTGCACTTAGTTCGGTAGAAGCAGAGTACATGACTGCTAGTCAAGCAACTTGTAAAGATATCTGGATGAGGAAAATACTTATTGGGTTATTTGGTCAACAGATGGATCCTATAGTAATTTACCGTGGCAATCAAAGTTGTATTAAACTATATGAGAATCCAGTGTTTCATGATCGGTCCAAGTATATCGACATCCGATATCATGATCTACGAGATTGTATGTAGAGGAGAATCATGTTGTTGGAGTACTGTTGAAAATGCAACAAGATGATGGAGCTTAGTGAAAAGAAGTCGCCTTCACTAAGTGGGTCGCAGGCTATTTTTGGCACAAAGTCTATTTTTAGACATATGGATCATGGTCTATGAGTTGCAGGATGCTATTTGTGGATGATTGGTCATGTTGGTAAAAATAGATGGACTTCTATTTTTAGACATATGGGCGGAGTCTATTTTTAGACTTCCAGGCTAAAAATAGAACAGTCGAATATTATTAGCTCTTAATAATATTTGGACTATAAACATTACCTTATCCTCTTGGAGCACTTCAGTTCGAGCTACGAATGTGGCACCTGCAACTGCCAGAAGGAAATACGCTTTTCTTATGGGTTAGTTGAGCTATTGCATGATGGACTTCAGTTAAACTCAAGTGATTGAGTTTGGTGGAGTTGATTGAGGAGTTGATGGAGTTGTGTTCAGTTTGACTTGGTTGAACTAGTTGTATTTAGTCTAACTGCAAATACACTAGTGATGAGTGATGTGAATTAATTATTAATTAATTCACTAATTATTAACTCATAGAGCAACTAAAGAATACATCAGTTAACTCAGTGCATGGATAGTTCAGTGGAGACAAATGTTAGAGGTGGAGACTACTATCAGTTGTGACTATAGCTGTGCATGAGATTTGCAAAATCAATGATGGAGATTGCCAATGAGGATTACGCAGTACAAGCCAAGGAAAAGGAGCTTGGATCATTCCCATTCTCGTTTTGGATTGCGCAGTAGAGGCAGGCAAACAGTGGAGGAGATTTGAACTTGTGACTTGATTCAGATCTGAGCTAGTTGTGTGTAACAGGTGGAGATAGTACTGAGTACTTGTGAGGAGTATTGTACTATGTATTGTTACATGTCCTCTATCATTATAATATACAGATAGTGCGGGGTTTTCAGCTGTATGCTTTCCCCATTACATACTGTGTTAATGTGTGCATGCAATTGATGTTTCATTGTTTTTAATTCCGCAAAATTGATGATCAACGTAGAGGAGGTTATGTATTATGCATGCAATCCACAAATAGTGTATAATCAGGATAATCTCTGTGAATAAGTGTTATATTATTCAAATTTCTACAAGTACATTCCTACAGAGGAACAAGATGTAGATATTTTGACAAAGGCATTTCAAGATGCAAATTCGAGTTTCATAAAGGTAGGATCGGGGTAGCAGATAATCCTTTTTTTGTTGAGAGGGAGTGTTGAAAACGCAACAAGAAAATCCTAATTTAATTTTGTCCTTAAATTAAATTAGGAATAAAATTGTAATTCCACATCTCATGACAACTTGTATTAGTTAACTAAGTTAATTTGACTTAGTAGTCTCAGTTAATTCGAGTTGCTCATGTAGAGTGTCTCCTATGTAGGAGCACTGATTGAGTTTATTTTGAATTCTAATTAATTAATTCAGTTTAACTGAGTTAAAGTCAGTTAAATTAGTTCCAATTGTTGGAGGAACTAGTGGGAGGTCTAGTAGTGTGGTGATGCCTACAATGATCAACCAGTTAATTGATGATTCACTCATAAATAACTCATGCATGTCAGATATGAGAGTTACCCAGTTGAGATTGGATTTAAGGGACAATGTACTCTCAGTTGTATAATCATCCTAATTGTATAGGTGGTGTATGCAGTCAGAGGAAGGGCTATGAGGATTGCACATTCATATTGAGGAATTTCCCTAATTAATAGGGGGCTAATTCCCAAGGAAACATTGCAAGGAAATAGGGACTTGGGAAAGCAGAGAATTGGTGAATTATTGGCCTAGGCTTGTCTAGGAAGCAACGAGATAGATAGAGATAGTGCAGAGGTTGCTTGGGTTTGAGAAAAACATTGCAATCTTCTCATATTTTATGAATAATGCAATATACAGATAGCAGGGGTTTTTAGCTGTGGATTTCGTTAGGAAATCATTGTGTAACGTGGTTATTGAATTATTTCTCTTGTATGCTTTGTGATTTTGCGATCGTTTAATTGTTTCCGCTGATGAGTAGAGTAGATTCAAGTATATTGTTTTAGAAAATTACAATTAGCAGTTTGAATATACAAGGAATTTATACAAGATAAACATGAGAAACAAAGTACTATGATTTCTACAATGACATTTAGGTTGAAAAACAATTAAGTATTTGAAAATATGAATATGAAGATCCAATATGAATTCTAATTCATCTAATCTTTAATCAAATACTAAAGACAAATATCATTTGATTGACAAAGAAGGAAACAAACACATGTAGAAGCACAAACAAGAAACCATTTTCACATGAATATTTGAAATTGCCCATACACTTATGCACATAGCAAATTGTATTAATGTCCTAAAATTTACAACAATACACAAGGTTTGATCTTTTCCAAAAAGTTTTGAACCTTGTACAATTACAAAATGCTTGCTTAAATAACAAGAATAATAACAATCTCTTTCTAGTTTGCTGGAAAGAAAATGTCACAAAATCATAAAAATAAACTAGAAATAAACAAGGCTGCAAAATGTTGAATGGCTCAGGTTGTTGGTAATGGTTGGAGTGATCTTCAAAATCTCCTCGCTGCCAAGTGTTTTTGAGATAAGATTTTTCCTGCTGAGTTGTGCCAAAAATAGGGGTGCTCTACCCACTATATTCGAAATTGGAGCTGACCAAGAAACTGTTAAAACAAAACCTGATTTCATCACTGAAACTCTACCTTGAAATAACTTGCCTTCTATTTACAAATGCCCTGAAATCTAGGATGTTGATTTTGAGCCTAAAAAATCTCAACATCTGCCTGTTTGTAGCTTGCAGGTTGTACTCCTAAAATCTTACAACTGGATTTTCATTAGTTGCCTCAATATTTGAATTGCTAATTTTGTGCCAAAAACCAAGCAAACTTACTCTTTACACATTTGATTTGTTACCCTTTATGAGATAGTATTTCCATAACTACTTGAACGCTTTTTTGACAAATTTCACAAGATTCTACCAACTGCTTAAAAATAATTGCAGAAACACTTGAAAAATCATTAACAAATATTCATCTTCTTGATTAAAGACTCCAACTCCTATTCAGAGGCACTTAGTCACTTTCTAATTGGTATGTTTCCTCTCATATAATTTTCAATTTCATTCAGCCAATGATTAACATGATCAAGGTTATCTAAATTTGTGTGACACATCCTTGGTAATCATAAATACTCATACACTCCATGATGGGAATCCTACAAATTGGGCACTTCTTTGATTTCTTTGAACCAATACTACAAAGAGTACAATGCATATAGGGTAATAATACAACTGCAACTTCTCCTTCATTGAACATCTCCATTGCCTATACACTTTGACGATAGCTATGCATTGGTCAGAGCATCTTATTTCTAGGAATATTGCAAACATAGAGCGTCCCATAAATTCCACAAAGAAAAATTGCCATGCCAACAAAAACATCTAAACCATGTAGAAAATGAGGCAGATTACTTTCAACCACCATAAAGCACTCTCCTCAAGATAGATGTAATATTTTTTTGTCAGAACCATTACTACGACCAAGTCAACTATCAATGAATCTATTTTATCAAACATATGGCAGGCTGATGATTGTCCTGTGGGAACACAATTCTCTCATGAGTTGTGCGTGGGATTCATCTCTGTTTTTTATATGCCAAATCTGTGCCATATTTTCCTGATCTCTTAGAGTTAAAAACAACATTTCCTCTAACATGTCATTTGAGGAAACAACGCCTTCAAATTTGTGTACCTACCAGCAAGAGCATTCCCACAAACATGTTAGAATAAATTCTAGCTTTGTGGCAACATGGGTGTGCACCATAAGCAAATAATTAAATTTTTCCAGCTTCTCATGTGCACTTAACTAAACACATTGTGTAAAGAAAATCTCCTCATCAAGGCCATTATGGTCAAAATGAAATCCCCACAGTGTGCCATGATATTCCAAACCTAGTCTGAAAGCTGGTGTTAATATTTGTCTCCCTCTTTGGCACATTTCTGGGTAGGTTTACAACTATTAAATGACCTCTTTCACAGCTTTCATACTTCTACCAACAAAGGTATTTCCAAATACAAATGCCATAGTTGCTTCAATCTCCTCTTGACATTCAACCTACAAGGGTGCCAATCTTGCATTTCCCAGAAATATCCATTGTTCCATTATAGCTCGACGATGGTTTCTATCCTACTTTTATTTGTCATATTGTCTGTAAATGAATTTTCCAAGCTAGATCCAATAGACATGGAAAAGGGTTTGTAAATCTTCTATCCAAAACCTATCTTGACAAACTGCAAATGATGTAATGAATTTTGGCAAAGATCTATCCCTTTAGACAAAAATGGCAATTTTGTTTTGACACCAAGGGATTTAACGCACGATCAACGATTGATATTGGTCAACGCTTAGAATTTAACCCAAATTGATGAAATGCAGAGGTCATATTAGCAGAAGCCACAGAGAAGCACACTATGAAGGTGGTACCATAGGTGATGGGAAAGAGGGTGGTAACTAAAGCTATTCGAGGCTGGAAGATGGAAAAATAAGAGTTCAAATAATAAGGGTTGTAGCTCTCCAGCCAGAGATCCGTTGGAAGCGCGTTCCGGTGAAAATGTCGCTGAATTTTTCATTAGAGCCGCAGATGAGAACTATTCCATCAACTAATAGACTTGTAGAGGAATAGTACATTCTGGAAATGGTGGTGTTTGCGAGAGTAAAGAAACGGGTGTTGAGAGCAGCGTTGGGGCCTAGAGTAAAGTGGAGAAGACTGGAGCGATGGTCATGTCCCACCCGACATCGTTGATGATGATGACTTCCCCGGTGGGGAGAAGGAGCATGTCACCCATGGTGCTAGGGCTAGGCATGGTCTCCATGGTCCACACAGGATTAGGGTCGGTTATCACCGTTCTGCCATAGTCATTAAGGGCGTCGATGAAGTTATCTACTTGTGCTGAAGTGCTATTATTGTTGGGGCATCCGCCGTAGACGATCACTTCGACTTTCTGAAACTCGTCGGAGGTGGAGAGGGGAAGCATGAGGGAAGACCCCGTGGAAGGGTAGTTTCTAGGGTTGGCGCCCGGTATCATTGGATACGTATTCACCACCACATTTTTCTTGTAGTCTAGAAGAATGGAGTCCCAGTTCGCGAATATGAACAGGTTTTCGTTCGAGCACAGGTGCAGATATGAATACAAATTATTCTCCACTTGTGCACTAGTTCGTGTTTGAGGTCCCTGTCCTCTTGAAGTTTAACGAGGGGCAACAAATTCACGACACTTGTTGAAAACGACAAATCTCAATAATGTCATCAACAAAAACCTCATAATATAATGCCTATTAACATAACGATATTACATGGCCGTGAAATTATCTATAATACATTATTTTTCTTACTTCCTTTATCATAAATATACATCTCTGTTGATATATAAACTTCATTTACAATTTATCATATAAATCTTAAACTAAATCATTTGAAACATTAATCGTAACTGCTACACATCAAGATTTATTTAAGATACTAATTTTAACTTTTATTATAAATATACATTCAAAACCTCATTTGCCCAACTTGTTCTCCTCTTTAAATTTCGTTACATTGGTTTGGAATGCTTTCCATTTGGAATATACACACAATGTAACATCATTAATAAGGTTTCAATTCATAAGTAGGATAAAATATAGTACATATATTAGTCAGAACCATATTTTAAGATACATATTTTAACCTTTGATTATAAATATTATAAATATAGATTCAAAACCTCATTTGCCCAACTTGTTCTCTTCTTTAAAATTCGTTACATTGGTTTAGAATGCTTTCCATTTGGAATATACACATAGTGTAACCTCATAAATAAGGTTTCCATTCACAAGTAGAAAAAAATGGAGTTGTCTATAACGTGACTTTTTGAAAGCCTTTCCGGCGGATTTTTCCGGTCGAAATCCGGCAAGAATTATTGGAATCGCAAGTTTGATAGCTAGTTTCTGCACAATGAAAGCGTCCCAGGGGTTTTTCAGGACGCTGAATCCAAATATGCAGTTAAAAAACCATTTTAACTGCAAGAAATCAAGATTTGACCTCAATTTCTTCGCCGGATTCCGTCACCGGAATCTTCAAAAAGTCGCATTATAGACAACTCCGAAAAAATATAGTAAATAAAAAATATTAATAATGTGAAATAAAAATTGTTTTTAATATAGAAAATAAAAATTGGGCTTGTAGTATGTTTTAAAATTGTTTGGTTTAGTTAAAAATTTGTCTTTTTCAGATGTAAGGAAACTAGTTAATAGTCTAACACTCAAAGATATATGACAGGAGTGAAAGTTTGCCCCGTTACGGACTACTAGCAATTCTTTCTAGATGACGTGATTTTCCTTGAATAACGATAATGAATTAGCCTGCATTTTTAGATAATAGTAAAAAATAATTATCTTCATTATTAATTTGACAACTAAATTATGATATATTTTGCCCACCATCCAAAAAAATAAAAATAATATAATAATAAAAATCGTCACTCATATTATCATTACAACTTCAATATTATATTAGATTTCTAATACATTATTTATCTTACTTCCCATATCATAAAAAATAATTATCTTTATTTGTAAATAAGTCTTCATTTATACTTATTCATAAATCCTAACCTAAATCCATCTTAATCATTATTCATGGCTCCGATACATCAAGATTTATTTAAAGCACTCATCTTAAATTTTGATTATAAATACGTTAAATACACATTTAAAGTCTCATTTTCCCAACTTGTTCTCTTCTTTAAAATTCAAAAACTCATCTCTCATAATATCATATTTATTTATAAATTATTAATTTATTACCCAACTTAAAAACTTTATTTATAATAATCATTAATATTTATTATCGTATTATTATGTATAGTGTGAAACATTATGATATTTTGTATCAATTGTTGAGATATCATGGTTATCTCAAGGTTTTAGATATTCACCTTATAGAGTGTGGTTAAGGTTAAATAAACGTTGTTTAATTTAAATTTAGATTATGAATATAAACTAGCAATTGTCCCAAAAGGTACAAAGAGAGGTTGATAGGATTATTAAATTGGAATTGTTGAATTTTTTTAGAAGAGTTAATTGGTTTGTGGAAACCCTTGTTTTCTTGGACTGGATCATTGTGCAATTACTTTTCTTTAGATGTTTTGTTTATATCTATATTACAAGGAACACATTGAATGTCTTATTTCATTTTAGAGTAAGTTAATTACCCAAAATCAAAATCCCTGGCATATTTGATTTTCACCATGCTTTTAAATTGCAAATTAATAATTTGTATTTCCTTTTGACACTTGTGCCTTCCATGTGATTTGTCGATATTGCCCATTGGACAATTATCGTTGCCCTATGCAAAAAACTTAAAACCATGTGAAATAATAAAAAAACGGTTTAACCTTCCCTGGTATATCAAGAATACGGCAAAACAACAACGGTTCACAAAATAAGGTAAAAATGCCATGGTGCATATATACAGGGCAATATTGAACAAATTAATCAATTAATGTTAACCCTCATCTTCTACCGAATTAACTGTTTACTTGGGCATTCTCATCTACCTATTTACATGGGTCATCTCCATAAATATAGGTTCTGGACATTCAACTGATGGTATTGAGCAAAATAACAAGTAATTAAATAAGAAATGATAGAGTTGATAGAATTTGCAGAGAGCAAACCGAAAATGACCGAATGATTTCTCTCTTTGAGAAAAGAAGAATCACTACTCACCTTACCTAATAAAATGAATACTGCAAAGTGGTGTACGAACATCCTCTTGCATGCGTATTATTGTCTTGCGTGTTGTTTCACCTGTCCAGATTCACAGGAGGCCATTCAAACACCGTGTTAGAAAGATTTGAGAGACAAAATCCACATTTGCCGTAGATTTTGACGGATAAAGAAATAAGAAACAAGTAAGAGAAAAGAAAACAGATTCAGAAATCGAAGCTTCTTGTCTTATATTATCCCTCCATGGCGAACTCTTCTCTTCCCTTGTTGTAAAATTAATAGGCATGGCAAAACCATTAAGCAAAAACTGCCAAATAAAATAAAAGCACTATCTCTACGGTTAAAGCCCTTGCGATTTTTCCAAAGCTTCACTGTAATAAAGAAATAATGGATTGAAACTGTTGGGTTCCATGGATAGCGATTATCTACCAGGCTGCTTTTCCCTGTACAAATTTATTAATAAAACCCATAAATATTGAAAACCAAAAACATACTTGCTTCTATCCATAAAAAATTTAAAGAATTTCATTCCAATGGATCAAGCATTTCTTTTTTCAGTGGGGGAGCAATGGATCAAGCATTTCATCTGCGGAGACATGTTTGAAACCGTGCATGGCCATGCAACAAAGAAAGCGTGCCCTCTACAGGACGCCAAAATGCAAACGGTTTGTAAAATCCAAAATGCAAAACAGTTTGTCAGCCTCCATTCATCTCGGCCTTCTCTTTTTTGCTTTGAGAGATTGGAATTTCGAGGATAATGAAAAGCAGGATTTATTATCATCGTAATATATCCAAAGCTGAGTAGCAATCTATCGATAGACTCACAGAGTTTAGAGATTTTTTCCATGGATCCAAAAGCCCTTCGTAGGATTACTGGTTCCCAATTTTTTCTTATGTTGTCCATTTTCTTGAATCTCACATTGGCTTCCTTAGGGTCTCGTTCCTTGCCGCTGGCTTCCAGCAAGCAAACCGACGCGGCAGCGTTGATAAGGTTGAAGAAATTAGTAGAAAAGGACCCGGGCGGGATCCTGGATGGATGGGATTTAATGCACGAGACTTGCAGCTTCTAGCATGGTGTGACTTGTGTAGATGGGAGAGTAACAGAGTTGGATTTGAGCAGAGCGGGCTTAGTTGGGGTTCTCCCCACGTCTGCCATAGCCAGCCTTGACAAGCTCCGAGTATTGAATCTCCCAGGCAATGCATTCTCTGGTAATGCTTCGTCTCTGACCCAGTTACCCTTTACCTTACAGCAAATAGATATCTCCTCCAATGGCCTCACAGGCCCCATTCCTGAACAATTCTTGGAATCCTATCAATTCACCTTTGTGAATTTGTCTCGCAACAACTTATTTGGCACTCTGCCTGCAAATTTTTTGAGCTCTCAGGCGCAACTCCAGATCCTAGATCTCTCATTCAACAATTTTTCCAGGCCAATATCTTTTTTCGATCTGGATCTCTCTGCCTGCCATAGTCTGGTATCTATAGACCTGTCCTCGAACCATCTGGTAGGAGAGATCCCGCCCTCGTTCTCCAAATGCATTGCATTGCAGACTCTGAATTTCTCGTCGAATGAATTCGAGGGTACCATCCCTAGATCTCTGGGTGAACTTACAAATCTCTGGAGGCTGGACATTTCCCAGAATCACTTCGGGGGTTCAATTCCCCCCGAGCTTGGGAATTGCTGTCAATCGCTAGAACAGCTTCTGCTTTCCTCCAACAATCTCTCCGGCCCCTTCCCCTCATCGTTCTCCACATGTTCTTCCTTGCAGATTCTGAATCTACAGAACAATAATATTTCCGGGCTCTTCCCAGATTCGATTCTAGGAAATCTCCATGCCCTTGACAAGTTGCTTCTCAGTAATAACTACATTACAGGACCCTTCCCGCCATCGATCTCAAGCTGCAAGAATTTGAGAGTTGCAGACTTGAGTTCCAACAGATTGTCTGGGACATTGCCGCTTACAATTTGCCCGGTTGCATCTGCTCTAGAAGAGCTTAGGCTCCCAGATAACCTCATAATAGGGCAAATCCCTGTTACATTAGCTCAATGCACCAGGCTGAAAACAATAGACCTGAGTCTCAATTTTTTGAAAGGCCAGATTCCTCCCGAGCTCGGCCGGCTGAAGAATCTGGAACATTTGATGCTGTGGTTCAATGGGTTGGAGGGCAGGATCCCTCATGAGCTCGGTGGGTGCAGCCAGCTCAAGAATCTGATCCTGAACAACAATTTTCTAACAGGGGAGATACCAGAAAAACTTGCAGATTGCAGTAATTTAGAATGGATTTCTCTGATGAGCAACAAGATCACTGGAAGGATTCCCAGGGAGTTTGGCAATTTGAGGTTCAAACGGTTTGTAAAATCCAAAATGCATTGCCATGCCACCAAAAAAAACTTGAACAAGAAACAAGGCAGGCCAATGTAATGCAATGCAATGCAGAGTATTGAAGAAAATGATGAGTCAGTGCTTGCCAAAAGCAGGGAAGAAGAACAGTGCTTGCCAAAACAACAACAACCACTGGCAGGGAAAAAGCGGTAAAAATATCTTAAAGAGTGACATAGAAGAATGGGAAAAAGCAGTTAGGCAACTCAACAGATATTTGGAAAAAGCAGTCACACTTCAAATCAACGGTTGAAAGTGTCTCACTTGATCCAACGGCACAGGGTAAAAGTGTTGACAATTGTTGATGCATAGGAAAGGCCTATCGGCCTAATTATGTGATATTATGCTTTACTTTTTAATATGGATATATTTTATTTAGCATAAAATTTATAATATTGGTTATATTTTTATATGTTACTTTATACTTGCATTCTCATTAGAAATGTTTTCTGGGTTTCTTATTTTTATTAGTGGTTCATTTTTTGTGTTATTTTAAAAGTGTTTTCATTTTATTTAAAAAATATTAAGTTTTCTAGTTTTTTTTAATGATGCTTCATAGATATATGGATAGTTTAGTTTGGATGGATTCTTGATCTTGGTTACAATGCTACCATAATGCTTCTTTCTAGAAGATTATTACCCTAATTGACATCATGACTAATTCATTGGGTGCATATAATGGAGGAGTTGCTTACTTGATTAGGGTAGGTACCTATCTATGAGGTGTTGGACACTTGGCCCTTGGGAATTGGGATCCTCAGATTTATATTTTGGAGGTTGGATATTTGACTTGAGGATGCTTGTGTTGATGACAATACTTCATATAGGTTGATGACGGGCCTTGCAATATATGTTGGGAAGGAACATAGGAGCTTTATGACCACATTGACATATTTGGGAGAACATGCACTACACAGTTATAGGAGGATCACCTTACATGATGATTCTTAGATAATAAACCACCCTAAAAGAGGGAGTGTTGGACTAACAACCTATTGTAGAGTGCATCATCTTAGAGGAGAGGTGTTGAGCCTAAGGAGGATCATGCTTGGAGGAAATTTCACTTTAGGGACTAAATGAACCCTAGTTTGACAAATGTGCATCCTTGTATTATACAACATTCCATGTGTGGTTGGGTCATTGGTTACTTGTTGGACTTATGTCCTTGTTTTATGGTAGCATCCCTCCACTCCATATTTAAAGGGAGGAGAAAAAGTTTGTATTCATTATCATCATATTTCTCTATCTTTGCATATGTCTTAGAGATGTCTTATAGGGAGCAAGACTCTAATGTTCACAAACTTAGGAAATAGAACTCTTGTAGGGAGAAAGACACTAGGGTTCATGAGGAATCCTAGGAGTTAGATGACAGGGTTCATGAGGAAACCTTAGGAGAAGACAAGGAGATAGAGAGGGAGACATTTTGGATGTTCATGAAGATATTTCTCTTGTATGATACTAGGGTTTGCACTTGGACCAATCACATACCATCCAGGGGGACCTCTGCTCAGCACTTGGACTAATCACATACTAGTCAAGGTGAGGTGTTGCACCGTGCCTTCTACCACCATGTCCCGATGTTGAATCATCATGTGTGTCTTCACCTTGTGCCTCTTTTAAATCTTCTGGGTAGAGCCTTTCAGGATGCCATGTCCAAATGATGTCATGCTTACGCCAACATCGCCATGTGGTGCCTCCTGAGTGGTGACACATGTCACCTAGATTTGGCCCACTTGGCCACGCGAAAATGCCAAAAAAAACAGGGCACATATTGATCCAAGTGGATATTGGTGGCCATCCACCTATTCCACTTGGACCCTCACCATTGTTTCTTTCAGTTTTTCAATTTCCTTAATTGTAGCACAGTTTACTATTTTCGACATTTTTTTGGGTCCTGAAATTCTGGAGCCGTTTTGAGGCCCTAAACGACGTTTTTTTTTGGAAAAATTCAATTGGCAATTGCTATGACAATCGCGTTGATAGCTATAGTCCTCAAAGAGATCTTTGTAATCAGGTATCATACACATCAAACAAAGATAATATGACCAAGTTACGACCCCTGGAAGTTGGCTACCCAACTAACCCCAACGAGGCCCAAAACTCTTGGTGTTACATCTCCTTGGGTTAGGGTTTTGGTTGTTTAGGGTTTTATCTTATTGTTCAAGAATAAAAAGGCCCTTGAGCTTCATTGTAACTCAATTCAGAGGCATATAGCCATCACATCTCTTCTCAGAGATAAGCTACAATTGCACGAGTTATCTTATTTCCATTCTGTTTGTAAGCATACTTCAATATTTTTCTATTAATGAAATGAAGTGTTTTTATGTTGTATCTTTGTGTTTATGATTATACCTGTAAGTTGTAGCGTTCCTGTTTAAGTTCGGATCAATGGTATCAGAGCGGTTTGCTCTTTCTCTATTTTTCTTTGCATGTCCCCAACGAGGTCAGGGTATAAGGAGTTAGGGCTCAATTTCGTTGAACCATTGTAGGATCAACCTCGCAAAATCCGACAATCTCCCATGGCAGAAGAAAAGAAAGATGAGGGGGTAGGAGATACTTTCAAAATGTTGCTCGAGGAAGCCCTCGAGCGACAAAGGGACACGATGATGGATAACTTTGCCCAGATCCTTCGACGACTACCCACATGCGATGCATCTTCATCCAACAGCCACTCTAGAGGCGCTACTCCTTTTAAGGTACAAGTTAACTTTGATATTCCCATATTTGAAGGCCTGATAGATGTAGACGTCATAGATAAATGGTTAAATCTGTTGGAAGGATATTTTTCAGTTCATGACTTTTCCAATCGGGAAAATATTACTTTTGAACTTCTCAAAGCCGCCCCACATGTCAAGGACTAGTGCGAAACCTACTGTGAATAAAAGGACAAGAGTGAAGCCTCACTGTTTTCAGTCGCACCCACTTGGAATTCTTTCCAAGATGCCATCAAGGAACATTATTACCCTGTCGGGAGCTATGAAGATAAATACATAAAGTGGACCACGCTATGGCAGGGAAGGGACCAAGATGTGCCAGAGTTAACAAATAATTTCCATACCCTTCCCATGAAGCTAGGTATCAAGGATACTGAGTGACATTTGGTGCTAAAGTACCAAGGCTGTCTACACAAGTACATCTAGGATGAGATGGAGTTCTTGGACATCTCCTCACTTGGCACGACGTATCGGTACAAAAGTAAAGATTGAGGAGAAGTTTAAACAGAAGAAGCGAGACTTTGGATCTACGAATACAAAGCAAGGAAAAGGCACCCCCAAACCACAGAACAAAGGACCAAGTCAAGGTTGGGCTTCCCAGGACAACCCACCGAAGCCGCAAGCAAAGAAAAAAACTATGAAGACGAAGAAGGACACGGGGGTGTGAGTTCTATAAGAGCTCCACTCACAATACAAGTGAGTGTCGGTCCAAGTAGTCACTGGTGGCCGAGCTGAAGGCTTCTGAATCAGACACAGGTTCTGACTCTGAATCAGAACCTGATAAGGGAATTAACAAAGGGAAGTAGATCATTGATGCGAAACCCAGTGCCACCATAGCCACCACAAAGATCCAGAGGAGGGAGAACGCCTCTTCCACTCACAGATGTGGGTGAAGGGTTCTCTGCTGCAATTCATTGTCGATAGCGGGAGCCAAAAGAACCTCATTTCAGCAGAGGTCGTGAAGCAGCTGGGCATAAAGACTACAACACATCCACAACTGTACACCATCAGGTGGCTTCATCAAGGACGAGATCTTTGCGTAAACTAGTAGTGTCGCCTTCCCTACAGCATCAAGCCCTTCACGGATGAGGTACTGTGTGACGTTGCTCCTCTTGAAGTTTTTGATGTATTGTTAGGACAACCATACTTGTGGAAGCGATATGCTGTATATGAGCCTAGACCTCATTCTGTGATTATTACTTTGGCTAATAAGTTGTATAGGATACCGGAGGTAGCCCCGCCTATGACCATCTCTTTGATCACTGCAAAGCAATGTAGTAATATCATTTCCCAGACCAGGATTTTTTTTCTTTTCTTATGATTCGCCCCCAAGGCAAGAAGAAGGTTGTGGCCACGACTTCCAGATAGGGCTCCTCTACACAACATCAGTAGATGGACAAGGTCATGGAGGAGTACAGGGATATTTTTGCCTCACCCACAGAGGTACCTCTGCACTGTCAGGTCAAGCACTCCATCGATCTAACGCTGCTACCCAATGGACCGATCTATCAATGCTCTGTTCTGGAGAACGATGAGATCAAGAGGCAGATTTAGGAACTATTGTAGAAAGGACACATCAGGCCAAGCTCATCACCCTATGGGAGCCCAATTGTATTGGTATAGAAGAAGGATGGGACCTGAAGGCTTTGTATTGACTATTAGGCATTGAACAAGATCACTATCCAGAATAGGTACCCAATCCCGCGAATTGATGACCTTCTAGACTAGCTTAAGGGGGCAAAATATTTCAGCAAGATTGACTTGAAGTTAGGTTATCACCAGGTGCCTATCGAACCCTCCGATGTGTGGAAGACTGCCTTCAAATCCAAGGAGGGCCTTTTCGAATGGTTGGTCATGCCGTTTGGATTGACGAACGCCCCTGCAACCTTCATGAGACTGATGGATGACATCTTGCGACCCTTCACCAATGCATTCGTGGTGGTGTATTTAGATGACATCTTGATCTTCATCCAGAGTTGGGAAGAGCACCTCCACCATATTCGACAAGTCCTTCAAACCCTTCGACAACACAAGCTATGTGCTAACTTGGAGAAATGCACCTTTGGCCTGACCCAGGTTCAATATTTGGGGTACATCATTGATGAGCAGGGTGTACATGTGGACCCATCCAAGATACAAGTCATTTGGGATTGGCCAACCCCAACCACTCTAACAGAGCTCCGTAGATTTTTGGGTCTTGCCAATTTCTATCATAGGTTCGTGTTGGGGTTCTCTCATATCACTTGGCCTTTAAGTCAAGTCACCAAGGGTGGAGTGAAAGAAAAGTTATTTTGGTTGGAAACCCAACAGTGAGCATTCTTCGAGTTGAAGAATCGCTTCTGTTCTGCACCAATTCTCACATTACCAGACCTGCAACAACTATTTGAGATTGAGACAAATGCCTTTGACTATGCTATTGGTGCTGTTCTTACTCAACACGGGCATCTAGTGGCTTACCACAGTGAGATACTTTCAGGAAAAGTCCAAAAGTACCCCACTTACGACAAAGAAATTTATTCCATTGTGCAAGCCTACCGTTAATGGAAGAATTACATTCTGGGGAAGGAAACAGTCATCCACACATACCACTGACCTCTAAAGTTCATATAGACACAAGGCTGAAGGATCGCCATTAGAAATGGTCCACCTATTTGCAACAGTTCCATTTAAACATTAAGTATAAGAAGGGAAATACCAATAATGTTGCTAATTTCCTTAGCCGACGATTGGTCATGGTGCTAATCACTGTTCTCGACTCCTCTGGGCACGAGACATCGGGGTGGCTGCATCTTTACAAGAGCGATTTAGAATTTGGAAGCATATACCAGACACTCCTGGAAGGGAAGCAAGTTCCAAATTTTCACCTTTAGGATGCACTGTTATGCCACTTGGGACACAACTGTGTTCGTTCAAGTGAGCATGCCAAGATGATTTGGGAGGCGCACTATAGTCGGGTCTCTGGACATTTCAGAGTAGAGAAAACAATGGCAGTATTGCGGAAGTATTTTTATTGGCCGAAACTTCATTAGGATGTTGGGAAGTACATTAGATCTTGCACCACCTGCGCCATTACTAAACCAACCATCAATAAGCAAGGGCTGTATACTCCTCTACCTACTCCTAATCAGCCTTGGGAATTTGTCTCCATGGATTATATGTCAGGCCTTCCTTCTATTAAGCATGACAACGATTGCATTTTCATGGTCATCAACAGATTCTCTAAGATGGCCATCATGGCAGCTTGCAAGAAGAGTATCACAACAGAGGCCACTGCTAAGCTCTTCTTTGAGCGAGTGTGGGTACACTTTGGGATCCCATAGTCCATTATCTCAGATCGAGATAGTAGATTCCTGAGTGAATTTTGGTCAAGTCTCTGGTCAATGCTGGATACAAAACTTACTAAGTCCATGACTTTCCATCCCCAAACTGATGGCCAAACAGAGGTTGTCAACAGGATGATCGTACACATTCTACACATGTACAACTCAAAGCATCCACGCACATGGGATGAAAGTCTACCCTATGTCCAACACAGCTACAACAGAGCTTTCCACACCTCAACCGGGCCACAACCCCTTTCAGGTAGGGCTAGGATTTCAACCATTATGCCCCATTGATGTGGCCATACCATTTACAGCCACTCAGGTAGATTCAGCTTATGTTAAATCCGAAGCTAAAAGGGCTAACAACTTCATTGAGCGCATTCAACACATCCTCCAATAGGTCCATGATATATTTGATAGAGCTCATACTAAGTACAAGTAATGCCATGATCAAAATTGAGTGTCGCATAAGTTCCAGGTGGGCGAAAAAGTTTGGCTACATTTGCAGAAGGAGCACCTTGCTAGACCCCATCGCAAGCTTTGCCCGCTCTGATATGGGCCATACACCATCACTAAGGTCGTCGATGACAATTCCATCGAGCTCAGCATCCCACTGTTCCTTGGTCTGCACCCAGTGTTCATTGTAGATCACCTTCGACCATACTTTCCACAATTGTTGGACTCATCTAACATTGCAGAACAACTCACACCAACAGAGCTCAACTCGGACTGCATGGAACAGGCAAAAACTGATCAAATTATGGAAACATAGATCAGTAACACTCATAAACAGAGGATACATCTATATTGAGTTGTCAAAGCAGGCCAACTCCGTCACCCAGGCAAATGACTCACGAAGGACCAAGTTCAACAGAAGTTTCCTCATCTCATGGAGGAACTCAATGCAATGGGGACCATTGCTTCCTAAGGGGGGAGGACTGATCTAGGTGGATATTGGTGGCCACCTGCCTATTCCACTTGGACCCTCACCATTGTTTCTTTCATTTTTTCAGTTTCCTTACTTGTAGCACAATTTACTATTTTTGGTAGTTTTTCAGGTCCTGAATTTTGAAGCTGTTTTGAGGTCCTAAACGACGGCTTTTTGGAAAATTTCAATTAGTGATTGCTATGGAAATCACATTGAAAACTTTTGTTCTCAGAGAGATGTTTCCAATGAGGTATCATACGTGTCAAACGAAGAAGATATGACCAAGTTACGATCCCGGGAAGTTGGCTGCCTAACTAACCCCAACGGGGCCCATAAACTCTTGGTGTTACACCTCCTCAGGTTAGGGTTTTGGTTGTTTAGGGTTTTCTTTTATTGTTAAAATAATAAAAATTCCATTGAGCCTCATTGTAACTTAGTTTAGAGGCATGTAGCTGTCACATCTCTTCTCAGAGATAAGCTACCATTGCCTGAGCTATCTTATTTCCATTCTGTTTATAAGCATACTTCAATATTTTTCTATTAATGAAATGAAGTGTTTTTCTGCTGCATCTCTATGTTTACGATTCTATCTTTAATTTGTAGCGTTCTTGTTTAAGTTTAGATCATGTATCCCTTGTGTTGACATCATGCTGATGTCATCACGCCACTGTGTCTTCCATGCCAGCACCACGAGCCAATCACTTTGTGCCATCTGTCATCCACACTGTCTTAAGTATAGAGGTAGAGGGGGTCTCGAGCCTTTATTTTACAATGAATTCCTTTGTTAAATTTTAAGGGCCCCGATCCTTATTTCTTCTCTACATTGACTTATGCCATGTTTCCCGACTATACATAATCTCAAGAATCTCCTCTGAGTGCTCCTTTGGTTACTTTGGGGAAGGCTTCTCGGGGTGATGTGGCTCTAGGGACCACCGCTATACAAAATTTTTCCAATCAATCCCTTTTTCGCTTGCTGACTCCTCCTAGGATAAGATCATCCTGAGCCTCAACACTTACGCACACCTTTGGTCCTTTCGAGGAAGTTGTCCAAGGGTTACATGTTATATAGGCTCCACCATCGGCCAATAAGAAGTTGTTTCATCGCTTTGTGTATGCCCACGTCTACCCAGACCTTTGGTTTAGAGGCTCTGCCAAAAATCTCCACCAACTCTATCCTACTACCAAACTATCACCAAGTTGACCCTTTTTCCAATTTAACTTTGCAATATTTGACCTTTTGGGGCACTCACCTTTGACTGGAAATAACTTCTGATCCAGGAGGCCATTTTTGGACTTCAACATACCGTTGGAAAGACATTTTTGAGCAATGTACAAATGTGCTATTTCCAAGAACATCTGAGTTGATCTCATGAGGAATAAATTCATTCAAAGCATGCACCTCCTAACCACCATAGGTATAAGATTAATAACTTCTTCAATAGACCTGCTACTATGATGGTTCTATACTAAAGACTGCAAAGACCATGGGACTCTGCCTAAGCTTGATAGACCATGCACATCAATGCTAGCATAGTTGACATGAATGACAACACACTTGCTTCCACCAACCGACCTAGCAGTGCCAACAGTCCAACAATAATCCTCTTTCTATGCCAACTACGGTCACTCCAGTTTGGGAAAGACTCCCAGATTTGCCTCTTCATTTCTACATCCAAACATCTTAGTTGATGTGGGAAATTACTCTGTCGCTTCATTAAAGTAGACAAAAAAAAACTTGAGAAGGGTATTGTGAAATTTGCATGAATATGTGTTCAAATCAATCTTTGGCAAAGAGTTGCTGGAAAAATCCCTACTTTAGTGGAATGATGTTATTTATTCACAACCATTGCACTATGAAAATACAACATTCCATTGTAAGATTTGTCAACAACTCGGGCATCTCTAGAATGATTTCCCCTCTTCTCAAGGGATTTTCCTTCCTTCAGATTCCAGTAATAAGTCACGTGGATGGAAAGATCCAAAAGTTCCAAAAGGAGTTAATACTTCTTCAGCTCATAAGTCAGAAAATATGCAACAAAAAAAATTTCCACAGCTAAAACATGCCTTTTAACCTCAAATCAACCACATGCAGGAATCTGTCATCATGCAGATGTCGAGATACATCCCTCGAATGGAGACACACAAGATACAATTATGGTTTTCTCTTCGACAATGAGTGACAAAAAATACTTCCATGAATCAAATCATTCGTATAGTGATAATGAAGCAATTAAAGTAGTAAAACCCCCATATTTGGAATTGGACCAAGGAAATGCACTCATTGTCTCCCCCACATATGTTCTTGGTAAATCCTCAAATTAGATTGATGTATAGAAGAAAAAAGGAAAAAAGGATTCTCGGTAAAATCTATGATCATTCATTGGTTCTTTTACCAGGAAAGTAGTAAATGTATTGGCATGGTCAATCATAGGTTAGTTAGTTTTCACGTAAATTCAGGTTAGCTTGTCTCTTGATATTGGATTTGATTAGTATTTTCCTAGAAATTACGAAGCCAAATTTCTTCATGAACATGTAATGGTTTGAAGAAGGTAATACACATTTTTAATTCAAAAAAAAATTGACTTATTCTAATTATTTCCTAATTCCCCCTTTTTGACTTATGAATAATAATTATTAATAAATGGATTTTCATCAACAATTACATTTATCTATAATTTAGGCTTAACTACTTCATCAATTTAGCAACAATGGCGTGTTGAAGTTGATCCATGCGAGACTAGTTGAACATCAATATCTTATAGTTTTAGTTCAATTAATTATGTTTCTCAAGTCTGTGTGTTGCTAGGGTCACCCAAATTTGAGTTTTGTCCAAGAGTCGCTTTGTGTCCATGGTTTCCAAAACCTATTATGCAGTTGCATCTACCTCCTCCATGGCCACTTTTCCCTCTACAAGATGCCCATATAGGAACCTAAATTCACATTCCATATATTATTTTGCACACATTATGTGTCTTGGCTCCATTGATCTAATTCATGGCCCACTTATGTAGACCACCATTAACATCCTCTATTTGTTACTTCTGTGTTCACATAGTCATTATCACCAGCTGCACAACCCTTAAGAGATGCTCATACCAATGTGCTATCATTTGTAGGCTCCCTCTGTGAGAATCAAATTTTCTATGGAGACTCAGGTGGGTATGAATGGAGATGATCCCATCACATCCACCTTCTAATAACTCTCTATTCACCACCCTCAATCATGATTGCCTCATCATACATCAAATTGGGAAGCATAATCCCAAAGAATTATGCTAGGTTGTGGCCATCATCCTCACGTATGTTACTTCATTCATGGAAATTATCATTGGCATGATCCAAAACAAAACTTCAATGCCATGGGAGTCAGATACAACTTTATCAGTTGCTGAAGTCTTCCCACTTTTTGATTCAACTGGTACCCACTTCTGTGCAACCTATTAGGAGTTGCGATGCCTGTCATTGTTTCTTTCACAAGAAAGCCCTTTCCTGTGTCTGTAGTAGCCCTCGCTTTCCAAGGGTTGGGGGGGGTGGAAAAGGCCCTCATCAACCATCACCTGATCTTTTTATTAAGAAAAGGTTTTTAGATTGCACAATCCAATCAAATCATGTTTCATTAGTAAAAAATTGCTTTGAAAACATCTTGAGATTTTGAAATCCTTTACAAAAACATGTTCATTCATGGGTCTTTCACATAAAATATGATACATGTAAAAGCATAAATTTGATAAATGACAAGAAATTATTGAGTACATACTTTATTTCTAAAAAAAATGTGGTATAAAACTTTATGGAGAAATAAAAGTGAACCCCACTCTATAATATGTACATCTAAACAAGTGACACTTACGAAGAAATTGTTGCGAATGTATGATTTAATATTTGTAATGACATTTTACATTTGAGGTGCAATGTAGATTTAGATGTCATTTTCAATGTAGCATACAAAGGCTTAACTACTTCATCAATTTAGCAACAATGACGTGTTGAAGTTGATCCATGCGAGACTAGTTGAACATCAATATCTTATAGTTTTAGTTTGATTAATTATGTTTCTCAAGTCTGTGTGTTGCTAGGGTCACCCAAATTTGAGTTTCTTCCAAGAGTTGCTTTGTGTCCATGGTTTCCAAAACCTATTATGCAGTTGCATCTACCTCCTCCATGACCATTTTTCCCTCTACAAGATGCCCATATAGGAACCTAAATTCACATTCCATATATTATTTTGCACACATTATGTACCTTGGCTCCATTGATCTAAGTCATGGCCCACTTATGTAGACCACCATTGGCATCTTCTATTTGTTACTTCTGTGTTCACATAATCATTATCACCAACTACACAACCCTTAAAAGGTGCTCATACCAATGTGCCATCATTTGTAGGCCCCTCTATGAGAATCAAATTTTCTATGGAGACTCAGGTGGGTATGAATGGAGATGATCCCATCACATCCACCTTCTAATAACTCTCTATTTACCACCCTAAATCTTGATTGCCTCATCATACATCAAATTGGGAAGCATAATCCCAAAGCATTATGCTAGGCTGTGGCCATTATCCTCACGTATGTTACTTCATTCATGGAAATTATCATTGGCATGATCCAAAACAAAAATTCAATGCCATGGGAGTTAGATACAACTTTGTCAATTGTCGAAGTCTTCCCACTTTTTGATTCAATTGGTACCCACTTCTGTGCAACATGTTGAGAGTTTTGATGTCTGTCATTGTTTCTTTCACAAGAAAGCTCTTTCCTGTGACTGTAGTAACCCTTGCTTTCCAAGGGTTGGAGGGGGGGGGGAGGTGGAAAATGCCCTCATCAACCATCACGTGATCTTTTTATTAAGAAAAAGTTTTTAGATTGCACAGTCCAATCAAATCATGTTTCATTAGTAACAAATTGCTTTGAAAACATCTTGAGATTTTGAAATCCTTTACAAAAACATGTTCACTTATGGGTCTACTATCCAAGATACTTTAGAACAATAAATAAAAAAAGATATTGAAGATATTCAATGTGTATAATGCATGCAAGGTCGTCACCCAATAGTGTGAAGCTGTTATTCCAAATTTTTTAAACAAGGGGATGTGTTAAGTCAGATGGCCTAGGACGTTCATGTTAGCATGGGGCCCATATTCCAATTTTACATTAACCTAACCTTTGATAAAGCCAGACCAAAACTATAAGTACAACTTACCAAAGTGGGAGATTAAATAATTAACCGACGTCTGCATCGCTCCGTGATTGACTAAATATGTCCAATTGATTTCATAAACCCAAATCTTTTAAATAAAAATTTTATTAATTTAATTATATAAGTTAAATGGTTGATCATATTAATAGATTTATAATATTAATAAATATTTATGCGAGTTTCTACTTCTTGCAAATATTCACCCAAAAAATCAGATAGTTATAAGTCAAAAAGAAATAATTGTGATAATAAAATTGACAAGGGCTAAAACTATGACTAAAATTGAAAATCATTTACATGATTAAAACATCACAAAATTTATTTATAAAATATAAATAATTTAATAAATTTAATAATATTTTTATTATATAATATATATATATATATTATGATTTTCCATAGAAAAAAATATTTATAACATTAATAAAAACGAAATAAATTTAAATAAATTGAATTCATTATTATATCTTATGAATTCCATTCAATTTAATTAATTTATAAACTGAATTGAATTCATTAGGCTTTGTTAATTTTTTTGATATAATTTTAAAAGCCATGACAATATCTCCCAGCCTCTCCATAGAAAAACAAGAGAGAAATAATACATGTTGAACATATAAACCTTAACAATACAAGAAAGCATATTTTGTTTTAGAAAACTTCAATTGGAGAAAAATCACTTGAACAATAAATCAATAGACAAAATTAAAATATAAAAAATGTAATACAGTGACCAAATCTGCAAGTCCCTCATCTGTGAGGTTAAAGCTCTTGGTATTGTCCAAGGGATATTTTTTGGAATCTTTCTTTTGGAATTGATACGAACTGAGGTTCCAATTTGGACATCAGCCAAAAATGCATCTTCGCATATTCTAACACGTCCTATCTGGGTTAGAAGATGGAACTGGTGTTGCTCTCTAATTCAAAGATAGATTAATTTATCACACAGAGATCATAGAAACATTACCTTAAAAGTGGTGAAGATTGCAGGTTATTGTATGTTGATGTTTGTATGCAGTAATCACAACATTTGTTAGGGTTTGGTGTCATCGTGTATCCCCAAATAAGATCTCAAGATTTTGTTCAGGTAATTTGGCCGATAAAAGCAAAGCTCTAAATGGAACAAATTAGTATAACATAATGTTGATACACAAACGACAAGAGCCTTTCAAAGGATTTTACCTGTGTCGTATGGTACTATAGGGTTGAAAATGTGGGGTTTCCTCTTTAGCTTGCTTGGATGGCGAAGACGAGGATGAGGAAGGAGAGGACGAAGATCATTTCGAGTTCACAAAAGTCCATCGTTTCTGTAATGCAGTTATGCTGCTATTTACCACAAAAATGGCAGCTCTCATGTCTGAATTATCTTCATCGTCACTTGTGTGTGTCGAGACAACAACTTTTCCATGGCGGATCCTGGATTCCTTGGTTTGGTGCGAGATCACCTTACCTGTGAAATGTTTCCAAACTACTAACTACTAACTTGGCCAGCTACACCCACTTATTAAATGGTGTGCTACAGGGCATAGAGGAATTTCACAACAAAGGATAAATGCTAAGGAGGGACGAAAGTTTGTTGCATTAAATTTTTGTTATCATTTCAATTCAATGCTTTAGATTTGATTATCTATTTCTAATTGTAACTATAATACCTAATTGTAACTGTAATAGTGGTTTTCAATCTTATGGCTGAAGTTATTTCAATCGTCTAACACCAAAATCAATGACACACAACTTCACAGGGGCATGGGAGGGGAATTATTCTCAAAAGGAATGCGCGATGGCGTAAAAATTATGATTTATATTGATCAATGCTAAATTAATAATGGTCCATAGGCAAATCGAATTTTATATTATTTCTTTGAAAAGAATTAATAAATTGAGATGTGAAGTGGGTAAATTATTTGTTTAGTTAGACGTAAGAACTTGCATAAATTTTGGTGGGTAGTATCCACTAGCAAGTCACATATTTACAATTTTACTCCTACATAAGTGACCAAGAAAACATAAATAATGAGAGTAAGTATATTTATTTACATATTTTTGGTATCTTTTTTATGCAAATACTTGCTTAAATTAGGCTGGGAAGTAATTTATAGTAAATATATTTATAAATTGCTGCATGAATATTGCAACAATATCCATAAATTGTTACCCTATCCATAAATTATGACATAAAATTTGTGAGGTTATCCACGTGACATTATATTGTGCAAAGACTACAATAAAACCTTCAACTATGATCCAATCAAATGTTTGAAAAATATTTTAAATATTTATTTTTAAAAATTATATTGTAAATTTTACTTTAATTTTTGTTTAACAGACAACATAGGGGCATCTGGTTAGTGGTTAGTTACGTAGCTTAAACACGTTTCTCATAGACGTGGTACAGAGATTTTAATTAAATAAGATTTTTTTAAAAAATGGTTCAACTAAAACCTTTATTATGGTGGCATTTGGAAAGATAGGTAGCTTAAACACGTTTCTCATAGACGTGGTACGGAGATTTTAATTAGAGAAGATTTTTTTTAGAAAAGATGGTTCATCTAAAACCTTTATTTTGGTGGCATTTGGAAAGATTTTTATAGCAAATAAGTGCCCAAAGGAAGTTTAGTTTTCGTCACTTAAGTTAAATTATAAGTTATGTTTGGGAAAAATCAATACTAAATTAGTAATGATCAATACGTAAATTAAATTCTATAGTCTTGTTTTGACATGAATTAATAAATTAAGATATGAGGTGAATAAATTAATTGTTTGCTCATGCACAAGGGTTGCATAAATTTTGGTAGGTAGTAACCACTAGTATGTTTACACATTTATAGTTTTACTTCTAAGAAAACATAAATAATGGTGGGAAGTAACTCTTGGTAATGATATTTATTCACATTTTATTTCTATCAATTTTTTATGCAAAGACTTGCTTAGATTATGGTGGGAAGTAACTCATCTTAAATATGCTATTTAGCTAAGTATAAGCTATTTTCAAGGATTTTGTTTTTGGATACTTTTAGTGCAAATGTTATGAATAAAAAATCACTACACAAACCTAAAAATAATGCATGAATATTGCAACCATATCCATAAATTATGGCTTAAACTAACAATTGTCCCAAAAGGTACAAAGAGAGGCCGATAGAATTATTAAGTTGGAATTGTTGAATTTTTGTAGAAGAGATGTTGGTTCAAGCCTAACTGATGAGCAATTTGAGCTGGCTAAAGTCCTTCTAATTATTTTTTATTATGGTAAAATTATATTGATAATTCATTGGTTTTACTTTCAAAAAGTTAAAGGAATTTGAAGAGCAGGTATAGAATTACTTTGTAGGATTTGATCCCAAAATCACTGATTTGTAAATACATACTCAATGAAATGTTAATTTGTTGAAACCCTACACAAATGTTTGATATAAGCAAATAAGCCAAAAAGGCTATAGCTAAAACTATAATCAAGATTCTACTTTGAATTGATTTGTGGAATGTCTTATTTCATTTTAGAGTAAATTAATTACCGAAAATCAAGAAACCTCTATAGATGACCAAGTATCTACGAAGCTTGTAGGTGACTAAGGTAATAACCACCATGATTATCCCCTACCATTTGACAATGCTTCTTTACCCAACCCCATTCAATACTTAGGGAGGGAGAAGCAAACCAATTCCACGAACAAATTGCCTTGGAAAGTATTATGCACATACATAGAGCAAAATCCAAATAATTTAAATAATTAACCTGTTTTTTTATACAACTACTTCAAATCGAGAAGTGCTATGTGTAAGACGTACATTGAGTTGTTTAAAAAATGGAAGAAGAAACATCATATGCCTCGTTAATTGGAGATACAATGTACATACAAAAATTGCTTGTATGCTGCCAACCTCATTAATCTGAAGGGAATAAAATAGAATCTACCATTAATACACTTCATACTATAATCGAATTGTCGATTACTACACAACCAGATCTAGATATCAAGTGACTACAACACAATGTATAATCGCAATTAATTGATAATAACACTAGCTATAGCAATTAGAATCTAGGACCAATAGCAATAACCGAAGTGCTTCATTACTCCATAAAACACAAATTGATTGCCCTTTACACTGTGCTGCTGCTGTTTCAAGGATGGTTGTTTTTGTAAATGCTTCTCAGTATCTTGTATTTGGTTTGTTGGCACTGCACCTATTAGCATTGTATCAAGTCCCATAAGACTTGCAATGCCATTGGGCATACGAAATTTAGAATCTGATTCCTGCAATATTTCATGAGCTATCAATGTTTTCATTGGTGTTCCATCTGCTTTCTTCTTTAGAGTAGATGCCTTCTTCATTTCACATGGAAATTGATTATTCCAAACAACAGGGTTAAACCCAAAATTGAAACTAAGAACAATTTCTTACAAATTCCCTAGAACAAAACATATAGATAAGAATAATAGTGAATTGTAGATATACAGATATATTAGTTCCAATATCTTCAAATTTTCCAGCCACTATAACATAGTTATAATCAAAATAGTATTTTAAAATCTTTAGTGTCTTCTATAGGGCAATGAATAACAAAATCTGTTAACAAAATTATGAGGATAAATAATAACACTAGAGGAGATTTTAACCAAAAGAGCTATTTCACCTGATGATGAAAATAATCATGAGATTTTGAGTTTGGTATATTAGGATTACATTGCAAATACAAAGGAAAAATGTGATTTTTCTTTTAAGATTGCACTTGAAACACACAAGTGATTTCTAGGAACTTTCCATCATACAAGTCCATAACACAGGAACAGTGATAATAGAACATAGCATTACTTTATTTCCAAAAATAAGAAATCTATATTAAACTGTAAGAACTAAGTTTGTAACCCTATTTACAAAAAATATATAATTATAATTGAAGAATTTGAACACCCTACTTTGTAACTTAGAATTTAAAAAATCAAAGACATTGTTACATTCTAACCCTCTGAAAGAAAAAATACCATCTATAAGTCCATACAACAGGAACAACAAGAATAGAACATATCATTACTTTATTGAAATAATTATGAGAAACCTTTAGTAAGTTGCAAGAACTAAGTTTGTAATTGTCTACAAAAACTATATAGTTTATAACTGAAGATTTGTAAACCCCCTACTTTGTCACTCAAAATTTAACAAATCAAAGACATTATTACATTCTAAACCACCATGGGTAGACAGGTTGGTCAAGAGGAGGCGGTGATATGGCCCTCTGAAAAAGCATGGATAATCATGACCATGTAAGATGGTCAGGCATGGCAACGAACAAAGTTCTTAGTTGTAGTGCCAACTACAATTCCACCTCGTCATCATATGGGTAACCCTAATTGGTAATTAAAAGAAACATTCTCGAGAGCTTCCCCATTATTACTACATACAACTTTCATGCTTTATTTTCCAAAGCACTTTTAATTCAATTTTTTTTCCAGTTTCAAAAAGACAATGCATTTTTCAATATCAACAAAAAAAACTGATTATTGTAATTTTTCAATATCTTTCCAACCAAAATATGACTGAAACTAGCTGCAACCAAAAACTATGAATTGGATGTTAAACAAAATAGCCATATAGAACCATAATTCATTTCTGAAAATGGATTTCACACGAACTAAAACCACACCCAATTTCATTAATACATTTCTATGAACAACCTATCCAAATTCCTTGAATTACTAGGTGATACTTCCTATCGAATTCCCTCTGGATGAGTCTAGATTCTGAAGAACCAAGGCATGAAAAAAAATATGACAATGGTTGTTTCTTCATGCCTTGAGAGGACTCAAATTTCAATCAACCAATAGATGTGATAGCCAATAAGGTGATGGGATGGCGCAAAGCGTGTAGGATTTTTCTATACCTTTTGATGGACATCTGGAAGTTTCAATTCTGGTTTAGTAGGAGAGATCAGAGACTTACATTTCTACTCTTTTCTTTTCCAGTTGGAAGGTTTGGTTCTAGTTGGAAGGTTGGATTTGGAACATTTTTAGTGGGGATTCGCTGTGAGAACCTGAAAGCTTAACTTTAGGAGCAGGGAATAGAGAACTTGCTTGCAATTTGGATGTCAACCTCAAGTCTTCTTGTTCACAAGATTCAAGAAATTCCTAGGGAACTTTAGGCATATTCCCTTGTGGATTTTTTCAGAGAGGGATGTTTTCTTAGACAATACAATCTAGCCTAGGAATACTCTCCCTTGGGCTGGTCCTTTAGGTGTTTACAAAGTCTGAATAGCTGCTTCCATGAGATCTTGTCTGGGTATACTTGTTTTTCACATTCTGATATGATAGAAGAATTCTAGGCTAATACTCAAATTATATAATTTGGATCAAGCAAAAAGGAAAATCACCAAGATCACATTTTTTATTCAATTAGATTTTGTGAGTGCCTTTGTGACAACAATCAACAAATTCTAGCACAAGCGATGGGGAGAATGGAGACATCTTGAAGGGATTGGAAGCACAATTATGAAAAATAACTAAAACCAGCAAGAAAAAAAATGCTTAGGATGAATACCCAGTTGGACAATCATAAAAAGAAAATAATCCTTATGGAAGTAGTGGAAGAGCGCATTAGGTAGAAATTGCAAGATCAAGAAGACTTAATACAACAATTCCAGGAGGGAGTTCAACATTTTGAGCTGGAGAAACATCCCGGGTTTGTATATCTGAGGTCCCTTGTGCCTCACCAACAATCTTCTTTGGTTCCTTTGGACAAGAGGAAGTAGTAGCAAAGGACGAAGACTCTGTGGAACAACATTATGAGCATTTCAGGAGAAAAAACCCATCCATGGTGTCATCAGTTGTAGGAAGAAAAAGGACTACCCACTTTGGGCATGATAACAAAAATGGTTAATATTATGATGTATTTCAAGTTTGTGATTTTTCTAGGCCAGTTTGTAAGGCTTATACTGGCCAGACAGTTAATAGTAGCAAATTAGCAATAGAGTACTGATAATAGGACAACTAGGGAGCAATTACCAACATCAAGAGATATTGTTTCATGGAATACAATGATAGCAGGATATGACATTCATGGGCAAAGTGAAGATGCTCTTGGTCTTTTCCCCAAAATGCAGCAAACACGTATCAACCCAGACTCCATCATATTCGTTTGTGTGTAGCAAATTAGCAATAGAGAACTGATAATAGGACAACTAGGGAACATTTACCAACATCAAGAGGTGTTGTTTCATGGAATACAATGATAGCAGGATATGGTATGCATGGGAAAAGTGAAGATGCTCTTGGTCTTTTTCCCAAAATGCAGCAAACACGTATCAACCCAGACTCCATCACATTCATTTGTGTTTTATCTACTTGTAGTCATGCAGGGTTTAGGAGCAGGGAATGCAGGACTTGGTTGCAATTTGGATGTTGACCTCAAGCCTTCTTGTTCACAAGATTCAAGGAATTCCTAGGGAAATTTAGACATATTCCCTTGTGGAGTTTTTCAGAGAGGGTTGTTTTCTTAGACAATACAATCTAGCCTAGGACTACTCTCCCCTAGGTTGGTCCTTCAGGTGTTTACAAAGTCCGAATAACTGCTTCCATGAGATCTTGTATGGGTATACTTGCTTTTCACATTATGATATGATAGAAGAATTCTGGGCTAATACTCAAATTATATACTTTGGATCAAGCGAAAAGGAAAATCAGCAAGACCAAATTTTTTATTCAATTAGATGTTGTGAGTGCCTTTGTGACAACAATCAACAAATTCTAGCACAAGCGATGGGGAGGATGAAGACATTTTGAAGAGATTGGAAGTGCAATTATGAAAAAGAAATAAAACCAACAAGAAAACAAATGCTTAGGATGAATACCCAGCTGGACAAGCATAAAAAGAAATAAACTTTGTGGAAGTAGGGGAAGAGTGCATTAGGTAGAAACTACAAGATCAAGAAGACTTGAATTGAGATTACTGTATCACATCTAAAGTGAAAAATTGTGCATGCATGGTTGCCTCTTTGAACTGGAGCCTGAAAAAGATGGATATTATGTACCCTTGTCAAATATTTATGCTGCAGATGGCAGGTGGGATAATGTTTCAAAGGTGAGGACACTGATGAAAGACCGAGGCATTAAAAAGATGCCAGGCTGCAACCTGGTTGAGGTAAAAAACAAAGTCCATGCATTCATTGTGGGAGACAAGTCACACCCTCAATCTGAGAAAATATATGCAGTGTTGAACAACTTGGCTAAGCAGATGGAGGAAGCAGGGTATGTCCTGGACACAAATTTTGTACTGCATGATGTGGAGGAAGAGGCAAAGGAAGACATGCTGCATAGTCATAGTGAAAAGCTAGCCATAGCTTTTGGCCTTATAAACGCAAGCCCTGGTACCCCTATCAGGATCACGAAAAACCTTGAGTCTATGGTGACTGCCACAATGCCACTAAATTCATCTCCAAGATTTCCGAGAGAGAAATAATTTTAAGGGATGCTAACCGTTTCCATCATTTCAAGGATGGATCATGTTCATGTGGGAATTACTGGTGACACTGATAGCAAGTATAGCATGCATGAGCGTGCATAGAAATATAGTGAAGCTAGAAAGCCTCAGTCTGGCTCCTAAAATTTTTCAAATGACCAAAAAAGGGCGAAGATATTAATGGGCCGAAACAAACCAGAACAACAGGAGCTTTAGCATTATCTATCTCAGAAAATTAATAATATATTATTATCTAAAACAGAGGCCTAATTGAGCGTTTTGGTTGATTAAGCCGTACCGGAAATGTCTTTAAGTGATATAATTAAAAGTAAAAACATTACCAAGTATTTATATACAACGATGAGCAAATGAAATTTGAATCATTTAAAATGTTGATGAGTATTATCATAAAATTGGGAACAATATTGTACATGCTATGCAATGTCCTTCTTGAAATTTTACATATGGTGTATACATAGAGACGTGTTTGGCAGTTAATAACTAAACATATATACAATAAAAGTATTCTATGACATCTAAACATATATACAATAAAAGTATTCTATGACTTATAGATGTAATTTACAGTGAGCAACTAATCATATATACATGATGGGGCATGGCATCGACAACACCAATTAATGTTTGTTGTGGTGCCAAACTATGAGAGTTGTTCCTACAATTGATTCCACATTTTCCTGTGTGTGTCCCTTTCATGTATGTGAATTGTTTTTTTATTATTTTTCTTATCCTCCGTAACAATTCAATAGTTGGATGTAAACGGTAAAGAGGCAATGATTGTCGGGGCAGGATCCTTGCTTGAATATCTTGTAAGGTAAGTTCCAATTGCTAAATTTCTTGGCAATATTCATATAGCATGCGTAAGTAGCTTGTATCCATACCTGTTGGTCATTAAAAAAGAAAAAATAGTAAGTGACAATGGACATGTTTGCTGAAAACATATTTTTTTAAGAAATGAAGTAAAATAAACAATTTTTTAAATAAGTATAAAACAACATGAGGTTAAATGTAATAGCAAGCAATTGTATGTGAAATTTGGTTAAGTAGCAAGTGGTGTTTACCATGTGGGTAAATATGGAAGACAAGGTGTATGATTGGCTAGAGTGAGTTCTCTTGTACAAATTTTGATGCGAGTAGTGATTCCTCTTGCTACTTAACCACCCTTGAAATTGCACTGAATGTTAGACCTTGCCGTTCTTTGTTGAAAACATAGTGTTTGAAGATTTGAAATAAAATAAATGATTTTTTAAATAAGTATAAAAAAATATGAGGTTAAATGTAATAGCAGGCAAATGTATGTGAAATTTGGTTAAGTAGTAAGTGGTGTTTACCATGTGGGCAAATCTGGAAGACAGGGTGTACGATTGGCTAGAATGTATTCTCCAGCACAGATTTTGATGCGAGCAATGATTCCTCTTACTGTCGACGTTTAAGATATAGATTCTCGTGCATGTGTGCGATGCGTGAGAATGTAAATGCTAGATTTATTTGAATGTCTGCCAATGATCGCACTCTTGAAATTGCAGCGAATGTTAGCCCTTGTCATTCTTTGGTGCCAATGTCTACTGTTTCTTTGTCTAATTTCATTCCTTGTGACTTGTGTATCGTTAAAGTCCATGCCATTCGAAGTGGTATCTGTCAGTGTGTACCCCTTGTTATGGGAGAAATGGGTACATATGTTGGGTGTGAAATGTCCCATGGTGTTCCTTTGTATTGGTTGAAGTCGACGACCACGAAGGATGGTAATTCTGGGGGCTTTGAGTCAATTGAATAAAATATTGAAATGACTTTCCCAAGTGCGCCATTGACAAGGCCTGCATTTACCCACAAGTTGCTGGTGAGCATAACTTTTTGTTCATTGCATAAGAGCACTTTTGTGGGAAAATGCTTATATTCTGTTGTAGTAGAAATTTGTTGCCTTTATTGTTCTACAGAGCAAAGTGTGACTGGAATGTTCAATTTTTTAAGAATTTTTTTATTATGCAAGACAACTGAGTTGTTCGTTGCATATAGGTGCATGGATTCTTCAAATGTGCGTTGCTCTTCATGCGTAAGAGAGGAATTTGTCCTTGACATTAGGAGTTGCCAATCTTCAAGAGTAGATATTCCATTTCTGAGATTTGTGAGTATTTGCCAGAAAGCAACCTGGGACGGGTTAGCTCCTTGTTGGTGAAAAATAGTTGAAAGTGTTATGAATGTGTCAAAGCTGCGCCAAAGTGCAGTGCCACGTGATGTCCCAACGTATAGAGGAATGTATTTTACAGGTGGTAGCTGGCCTAAATCTCCGACAAGGATAATCGAGCGATTACTGAATGGTGCATTTCGATGAAGGGGGAATGCCTCTCTTAGATGATCATCAATGTGAGAAAGCATTTTTGGACCGATGAAGCTCATTTCATCAATGAGGATGTATTCTACATGACGGAGTTTCTCTTGCAAGTGTAGGAGTGGCTGTCCTTCAAGAGGATGCATTGATTGGATAGGGATACGAAGGGCAGAGTGGATTGTGAGGGAATTTATGTTGAAAGTTGCAATGCCAGTTGGTGCAAGTAACAACAAAGGGTTTTTGTTTGTTGGTGAGTTTTCCATAAATGCACGGTGCAGACATTTAATTAAATGAGATTTTCCTGTCCCAGTTGTTCCTTGTATGATGATTCTGCGTGGGGGTTTTGAAGTGAGAAAAAATAATGGTAAAAGCTATGTTTTGGGTAGGAGATAATGTGTGATCTTGGGGAAGGTTGGAAAAAGGATGATGTTGGTTTTGAATATTTGAGCGGTTGAATTCAACGAAATTTATGGCAGTTTCTTGCAAGTGGAGAGGGATAGAAGTATGTGACCAATTGTGGTTGGCATTGAAGTCGCGGTAGCCAATCATGTCGAGGTCATCAAATTCAATATTGTAACCTGGGTGGAGTTGAGAGAAGATTTTCCATTCATTCATTCGCATGGAATCAAGAGGGGTGTCAGAGGTAGATTGATTTTCAGTATGTGGGTTTGTGCGTTTTCAATTTCTTGCTAGACATGCCATGGTGTATATGTACCTTTTTTTTGTTCCCAGTGTGCAATTATTTTTGCATCAATTGAACCAATGTCATTGAGGAGTGTGCGGAAAGGGAAATACAATAGTAATTAACTCCGACAAAAAGTGGCATAACAAGGATCATCAGAGGGAGGAATGACATTGTATCGTGGCAAGAGATGTACAATCATTGGAGGGAATATGTGTTTTCATTGTGGAAAGGGAAATACAATAGTAATTCACTCCGACAAAAAGTGGCATAACAAGGATCATCAGAGGGAGGAATGACATTGTATCGTGGCAAGAGATGTACAATCATTGGAGGGAATATGTGTTTCCAATTTTTTTTCTTCTTTTGACGGAAGAAAATGACCAAGAGCATGCAACTTCAAGGAGGGGAAATAGTTCCAATGAAATAGGTATGTTCATGTATGCAAGGATAAAGTTTGGTGTCGAAATGGGGACTCTCAGTATCTTGAGAAACATGTTTGAAAACAATCCTGTTAACATTCAAAGAAACAAATGTTTGACTGTAGAGAGAGAGAGGTAGGTTTTGTAACATATGGCATATTTACTACGCTCCAATGTCTCTTTGATTGAGCAAGTTAGATCTACTTAAGACTACCCCTAATCAAATTAGGATTGTTCCTTTCCTTTGCCACTTGGGTAACAAACCTTATTAGCTTGGCCTCATTTTCTCTTCTGATTAATGAAGTTGCATCCCTTTTCTTCCATGAGGAAAGAGGACTAAGGCAAGGATGTCCCCTTTCTCTCCTTTTTTTTCTCCTTGTGGAATAAGGTCTAAGAAAACTAATTAATGATGCAAAATTCAAAGGAGGATTCAAAGGGGTTTCCCTGTCCCAACACTGCATTATTTCTCATTTGGTAATTGTAGATGATATTATGATATTTTGGGGAAAATTTATCCCATATCCACTTTATAAAATCCCTGTTGGATTTCTTCTCTGAGGTTATAAGTATGACCATAAATTCTACAAAATCCACCATAATAGGATAGGGGGTCTCAGCCAGAGAGAGATCGATAGTGGAGGATCTCCTTTTTTCTCTAGTTTTGACAATGGAATCAAGTATTAAATATCTTGGTTTCACCCTAAAACTAAATAAATATTAGAAATCAAATGGAGGTGGCTTCTAGAAAAGGTGGAAATAAGATTATGTTTTGAATTCTCCATTGGAAGTGGTTGTCTGAACTGGAGGGAACATTGGTAGGCATGATCATGTGCAAGTCATGCCATTTAGTATCAACTGCACTAAGATTGAAAAAGAATTTCAGACTTCCAATTTGTGTGATCATTTTAGTTAGCTTAGACCGTCGTTTGTTCCAAAAAGATCGTGTTTCCCGTAGGCCTGAATCGAACAACATTACTTGCTAAGGTAATTTTGAATCTAGAAAGTCACGAATTCACAAAAACAGTAACAGTTGTTTGGCTACGGTGGCGCATTAGAATATTATAAAGGTAGTAGTAGAATCTTGGATGTTGGCCAAATCGGTTATCATGGTAGTGCAACAAGTGCAAAGCATATTCATGCATCTCAACTTTTGTAATTCTTTGTTGCATGATCATGGAAATGCCTGTAGGAAAGAGTGTGGGGAATTCCATGGAAAAGAGACCCTCGATGTTGTATTCATTCATAGCTGTTAAAGATATTGAAGGCTAGTCAACTGAGCTTGTAGAAGTTGAATGGGTCAAGTGCAAATAACCACATATGTGCTCAAGTTCAGTACATGAATTTGGGAGTATTGGAACGAAAGAAGAGGGTTGAATTTCTAATGGAGGTAGCATGACATCAGTATCATAAGTATAATCAATATTGGTTTGATGGGGTTCAAAAGAGGAGGTGGTTACATTATGAAGAAGAGAAGAAATATCTGTAGGGTGATTTGGTAGAGAAGAAATTGGAGATAAGCTGAATTGGACATCATTGTAGTAAGGGTCATTTTTTATTTCGTATTCAAGTGCTGCAAGTACATGTGATTTGAAAACAAAGAATTCATAAGCCTTTTCAGATGGATTGTGCCTTTTCATAATTAGGATGTCTAAGTCAGAAACCATTTGGGGTAAGTATTTGGAAATAGTAGTGATGTCTTGAGGGAAGATAATTGTATGGCCACTATATTTGTATTAACCACCACAAGCATGAATGACTTGTAGAACGGGGTTCACACGTGCAATGAGCATTTCCTCAACTTGTGTTAGATGTTGAAGGACATATGGTTGTTCACCATGGTCCTTGTTGTTCAAATGAGAAAAACAATTGGTAGATTTAGATGATGCACAACAAAAGCAAGAAAGGCTACCATGTAAAAGTCTTGTTTTCATTCCTGGGTATGATTCTTTTCATATTGTGCAAACATGCATGGTAGAAAGTCTATTGATCCTTTGTCGAAAGCGACGATTCATCATTAAGGGGAGGGTTATATTGGATTTGATGAATGTGAAGTGGGTTGGTTTGCATAGTTGGGAGAGAACTTGAGGTGGGAAGGGATGTAGTGGAAGTAGTAGGGTTGTTGTGGTTTTTATAAAGAAGTCGCCGACGTGCATTTATTGTATCTTTGTGTTGTGCACAAAGAAGACGACGCCATTCGTTTCTATCTGCATTTTGACTATTGTTTGACATATCTAAAAAAGTAGAAATAATTATCGTTAGTTTGGATACATAACCAACTTAGAGTGAATCATAAACAAGTTTTACATGTATAGAGAATGTATTACAAGTTTTAGAATTCCATTTTTTATTTGAACATCGTTGAAGTATAGGAAGAATATGTAAAAGGACAAACATGCAATTCATAGACACGCAAATGAGGGAGTAAGAATGATTTGACATTGTTGCAAAGCTTGATATATAGGTTATGTAAAATTTGAAAGGGTAAGCATACATATGGTGAAAGTAGTAATTAAGAGTATTACAAAAATATACGTTATTGTGGCTTCCCTTATTGATACGAGAAGAGCAAGATAACCATGTTTTGGATTTCTTCTTCTTCGTTTTTTTTTTCAACAATATTGAATGATAGCATGAATAGATTAGCAAGTAAGAAATCAATGTATATCCATATAAACAACGAAGGGAAAAAAATGAATTAAAGTTTTTACAAATGTTGATATCTATATTATGTAAACTACGAAGGGGTAAACATACATATATTGGAATAACTAAAAAAGAGTATTTTCAGAGAAAGTGTGTAGCACAACAACATGGGCATAATTTACAACAATATGGAATAATGAGCTATGCAGAAATGTCAATTTATGTACAAACAATAGCATTTGTTGAAACCCTGAAAAAATTTCAAAGGCGACGAACAACAGGTCGTTTTGAAGTGGACATTGCTTGAATGTCTTTGAGGGCTTCTTTGCATGCAGATTCATATTGAATTTCTTCTAAATTAATTAGTATTGGTTGCAAGCACTCGACACCATTGAAGTAGTATGTTTTAATGGAAAGTGTTAGCAGGAAGTGGCGCCCTGAAATTCGGCCACAAATTTCTTGAAGATCAGCTGGTTCGATAGAAAGAAGGAACAAGTCTTTTGCCGTGATGCCCATGAGCTCATTTCCTGCATCATTGAAAGTTGTGACGTTCTATAGGTGGTCGGTGTGGTCATGCAGCTCAATTTTAAGTTTGTAATGGTAGTCACATTCTGGGAAGTCACCGTTACACTTTGTACAATGCCAAAGATTGTTAGAATGGTCCATAACCTTTTTCATGCATTATTTTCCATTGAAATCTAATGGACATGCAAGAAAGTAGAAGTTGTCCATGTGAAGAGCAGTTATTGTTGCACGAACTGAAACCCATATTTATTTCTCAGAGGCTTGCATGCAAGCAATTTCATGAATCGTCTTTTGTGCTAGGGATCATTTCGAAGCAACACCATAGTTTCTACTCAAAGATGGAGAGGAAGAGATATAACCTGTTTCACAGAAACATGCATGCAGTTGATGAGTTTATTCAACTTGTGGATTTATGATGAGAGTGCTAGTTGATATCGTCCCTATCATGGTTCCATTAAATTCAGATACACGACCTCCTTTGATTGCAAGGATTTGTGGGTTGTCAGAAGAGCAGAATTCGACAAGGTTTTGTCTTATAGAGTTACAATGATCTCTCCATAGTGTTACATCAATGCTAAAACCCGATTTATCTTTTAATATGAGTGTTTTCCTTAGTGTTTCAGTTCTGTCTTTTCGTCGAATTGTTGATGCAGGTGAGGTGGAGGTAACAACACCAATGACATCCACATTCGTATTTGAGCTTGCATTTTTTATTTCAACAATAGTTTTGAAGTGAAAGCTCTGATAAGGAAAGGTTGGATCATCTATGAAACATGGATTGATAGTGGATGTAGAAAAGAAGTAAATTTCCCATTTTTTCTTTAGGTGGTTGTAGTTTGGGTTTGCTTCTTTAACTGTGCCATTTGAAACAATGTATAGCTGGCCAACTTGAATTAGACTGTAAAGAGATTTGGCCAATTCAACAAATGCAGAAAGGTGGATCTCCTCTTTATCACGATTGATAAGGTCAAATCCAAAAACTTGTCCTGAGCCTCACACATTTTTGTAAGTCTTCAATGTTGTTTTTGAAAATGATCTACCTTGGATTGACCAATACTTTTGGTAGGGATTGAGCACCTTGAATGGAATAGTTGTAGTTGTCACTGTAATTAGTGGAGTAACTATAGAGGGCAAGTTCTCTTGTGCTGATGAAGAGCTATATTGGGATGTACCTGCCTTTGCATGTAGTAGTGTTGATGAGTCCCTAGTCAACGCTGCTTTACGCATCACAACTTCAAGCTCAACAACTCGGATGGACCTTATGTAAACAAATGAGAAAGGAATTAATGTAGATTCCATTTTTGTTTTTTATTTTTGTAATGCAGGAAGAGTATAAAAGACAAAAAATAAAAGAGGGTAAATTCAAATGTTGGGCCTTATGAGGAGTTTTGAAGCACCGTGCAAGCTGCTTTTTTAAGTAGAATGATTGAGCCAATTTGGATGTCTTCAGATGCAACTTGTGGGCTATACGCAGATGGTAGCAGAGTCTTGTGTTGATGTGTTCCATCAGATAGAGTAATGTGGAAGTGTGAGGATGTAGTTTTTAATGGGGTAACAGAACCAATATCGATTTTCTGGAGTAGTGGTTGAATCTCAGTGGAACCATTCAACAACAGAGGAATGGTGTTCGTAGTCAAGGCTGACTCCATAATATTAACAGAGGGCAATATTTTTTCCGTGATAGTAATACTTGTAATTCATCAAATTCACCAAGTTGGAAGGATAGTAATAGATCATCTAATTTTATTTTTCAATTTAGAACCTATAAGGGAAAATGGCTAAAATTGTAGAACAATGCTTCCTCATTAGGGATGGGTTGTATTGAAAAAATCATGGTCATTATAAATATGATAATTCTCCTCACCTCATTTGCAAGTTTGATAGTTACATGTATAAGAGTTGACAGGAAACCTAATCGAATAAATTTAGAGAATCCACGAAAAAAGAAATGATCTCAATAACTGAACGGTAAAGGTCATCCTATCTATCAACAATCAACATTAAGTTTACATCCTGCACTCTTCATTGAGTCAATGGAGTTAACTGAAATGATCTTCTTTGCAATGTCAGTTACAACAGAGAATTATTATCTATAATATCAATTTGATAATAAAATGCATATAGAACCTGAAGACCTAAATATTTAATCATAAATTCATGCCATTAGAATTACTCTTCACACAGTTGAATTAAACAAATTACAAATTTAGAATTGACCTACTTCCGTCCAGCACAAAATTCTAGTAAAGAAAGATGTGATGTGAATGCGGAATGTAATCTAACAAGGATAACTTTAGATGGTGAAACAATAATAAGGGCATAGGTTATGAGAGTGACATTGTCATTCACACCACTAGTAAAGACGAGTTGACCTTTTAGCACAATTTTTTTAACATGTTTTTGCATAAATTAAAAATGCTTTATGTAAATTCCATGCTATGTATGTAAGGTATGTGTCTAAACCTTCTCAAAACTATAATGATGTTTCTAAAACTCTTATAACATGCTCAGAATCTGCTTGAACATGTTGTCTCATGGACAGCTATGATTTGTGCATGTGCCCAACACGGGTTAAACCAAATACAAACCACTATACCTACTTGATTGATCTTCTTTCCCGTGTTGGGAACATGGATGAGGCAGAGAACTTAATAAACAACTTACCACATGAGCTGGTGACATTGTCATTCACATCACTATTAAAGACGGGTTGACCTTTTAGCACAAAATCTTTTAACATGTTTTCGCATAAATTAAAAATGCTTTATGTAAGTTCGATGCTATGTATGTAAGGTATGTGTCTAAACCTTCTCAAAACTATGACAATGTTTCTAAAACTATTATAACGTGCTCAGAATCTTCCTGAACAAGTTGTCTCATGGACAAATATGATTTGTGCATGTGCCCAACACGGGTTAAACCAAATACAGACCAATATAGCTATCTGATTGATCTTCTTGCCCGTGTTGGGAACATGGATGAGGCAGAGAACTTAATAAACAACTTACGAGATTGATATAACCATATAAAATTTGAACATATGGGATGCTCTCAAACATGTATGCTGCTGCTAGAAAGTGGGACGATGTAGTAAAGGTGAGGAAAATGATGAAAGACAATGGGTGAAAAAGGAGCCCGGATGTAGCTGGATGCAAACCAGAAAGAGGGTGCATACATTTGTGGCAGGAGACAAATCCCATCCATTGGTTGGAAGAATATATCCCATGTTGGAGAAATTGCAACTGCAGATGGAAGCAACAGAGTATGGGGAAGATATGCAATTTACCTTACATGCCATGGAGAAAGAGACCAAGGAACTCACTACAGAAGGCTTCATTTGTCTTTTGCTAGCTAGCATTTCCCATGAGATACCTATACGAATGGTTGCCAACCTTTGTGTTGGGTATCTTTCACATTACAACTATATGTATTCAACGTTGTAGTGCATCTGTGCGTTGTCAAGCTTGTCGGGACATTCACCTGGTCTTGAATGCAGTTTTCTATTTACAAGTTTGGTAGTTACATATATAAGAGTTGTTCGGAAACCTAATCAAATAAATTTAGAGAATCCACAAAAAAATAAATGATCTCAATAACTGAACGGTAAAGGTCATTCTATCCATCAACAATCAACATTAAGTTTACATCCTGCACTCTTCATTGTTTGAATGGAGTTAACTGAAATGACCTTCTTTGCACAATGTCAGTTACAACAGAGAATTATTATCTATAATATCAATTTGATAATAAAATGCATATAGAACCCAAAGACTTAAATCTATAATCATAAATTCATGGCATTAGAATTACTATTTTTAACATTTCTTGCTTTTTATTTTCAACAACTTTGCCTCTGAAATTTCACATTCTCGGCCTCAATAACTCGTATGGTCAGTCACACTTAGCCACACATCTTGGTTTGTTTTTTCTGTGTTCTGCCTTAGATCCGAATTCTAAGGTAGTGGGGATAGAGAAACATCCATACTACCTCTAATACCAACATATTTTCTATCTATTCATTTATTGAATTACCTTATATTCCATAATTTCTTTCTATTGCATCATTGGTATAGTTGCTCTTGTGGTCATTGAACTCTAAAATTCTGTTATATCTCACTAAAATATGATGTCAAAATATTTATTATTAGTGTTGAAACTTCCACTGTTAATGTCGAATGACAAAATTATGGTTTCTCCTTCTATTAAAATAATTCTCCAGATTTCTATTATGAGTTGCGTTAAGTTAATATAACAGATTTATGGTTAGGTTCATAATATCAAGAGTAACAAGAATGCATTGGGGTTAGATGGGAATCAAATAGGTCTAATAGATTTTACCCAATTTGCAGAGCTGGAAATTTCTTCCATGGTATAGTCATACCAAGGAATGAACCAACGTCACCTTCTTATAAGGAGATGAATTGGTCCTTTCAGATCCTGGTAGGGGTATGAAAGGTGTTGTACAGAAAGCAGAGGAAATAATAGAAAATTACATAGCTGAGACCAAGCCTGGTGAAAGCATTTGGAGGGCATACAAGCCTTGTTCAAGGAGACATAAGGACTAATATAATATCCATCTATAGTTCATATTCATTGACAAAAGGATCAAATCTCATGATCACCCTTATCCATCCCTAATCTCGGCTACAAAGCTGCAGATCTATTCTAAGAGAGTGAAGGTATAATGAACCTTATTTTTGAAAGAACAAAGGGCTTGTCTACCAGCCTAAGGGAGGATGTACTTATTGGAAGAGGTTAAAAGGTCAAAAGATACCCCTCAAGGTCTACCACCTCCATCCAAATTCCCGAATTTATGTGCAAAACTCCAATATCTTCTCTAGAAATACAGTCTCCAAGATATCAAAACTCTGAGATCTAAGATACTCGCTCTACACCTATGCACTAAGGAAATTTGAGAAAAATTCATTGGAGGACTATTTTTAGCATAAGTTCTATTTGTAGACCATTGTCAAAAGTGCCAAAGTTATGAAGAAAATTCTCTATGAAAAACGAAATCCATATCTTACTTTTGTGCATTCAAAGTGCAAGCTATATAAAAAGAAGTCCTGAGCATGTTTCTTGTTTAAAGGGTTATATAATCTTAAAGAATATTTGAACTAAAGGCTATAGTTACCAAGAAAGGGTAGTCGAGACTCCTATTTTATCTCTTGGCATAAAGGAAACCGAAATCTGACAGTGCTTGAGACCCACCTTAAAGTCTTGTAATAGAGAAGCAACATATATATACATCTGTGTTCTGCCTTAGATCTGAATTCTAAGGCAGTGGGGATAGAGAAACATCCATACTACCTCTAATACCAACATATTTTCTATCTATTCATTTATTGAATTACCTTATATTCCATAGTTTCTTTCTGTTGCATCACTGGTATAGTTGCTCTTGTGGTCATTGAACTCTAAAATTCTGTTATATCTCACTAAAATATACTGTCAAAATATTGCTTATTAGTGTTGAAACTTCCATTGTTAATGTCGAATGACAAAATTATGGTTGCTCCTTCTATTAAAATAATTCTCCAGTTTTCTATTATGAGTTGCATTAAGTTAATATAACAAATTTATGGTTAGGTTCATAATATCAAGAGTAACAAGAACGAGTTGGGGTTAGATGGGAATCAAATAGGTCTAATAGATTTTACCCAATTTGTAGAGCTGGAAATTTATTCCATGGTATAGTCATACCAAGGAATGAACCAATGTCACCTTCTTATAAGGAGTTGAATTGTTCCTTACAGATCCTGTCAAGGGTATGAAAGGTGCTGTACATAAAGCAGAGGAAATAGTAGAAAATTACATAAATAAGACCAAGCCTAGAGAAAGCATTTGGAGGGCATACAAGCCTTGTTCAAGGAGACATAAGGACTAATATAATGTCCATCTATAGTCCGTATTCGTTGAAAAAAGGATCAAATCTATTGATCACCCTTATCCATCCCTAATCTCTGTTACAAAGCTACAGATCTATTCTAAGAGAGTGAAGTTATAATGAACCTTATTTTTGAAAGACAAAAGGCTTGTCTGCCAGCCTAAGGGAGGATGTACTTATTGGCAGAGGTTAAAAGGTCAAAAGATACCCCACAAGGTCTGCCACCTCCATCCAAATTCCCGATTTTATGTGAAAAACTCCAATATCTTCCCTAGAAAGACAGTCTCCAAGACATCAAAACTCTGAGATCTGAGATACTCGCTTTACACCTATGCGCTAAGGAAATATGAGATTGAATTCATTGGAGGACTATCTTGAGCATAAGTTCTATTTGTAGACCATAGTCAAAAGTGCAAAGTTATGAAGCAAATTCCTTATGAAAAATGAAATCCATATCTTACTTTTGTGCATTCAATGTGCAAGCTATATAAAAAGAAGTCCTGAGCATGTTTCTTGTTTAAAGGGTTATATAATCTTAAGGAGAGGCATTTTCCACCTTTGCCTAAAATTACTCATTGCCATGGTCAGATAAGGAATAACCAATCCTTCCATATCAGTTAAGTAACCAAATATAAATGGTGCATATGCGGGATTTCTAGATCAGCAAAGCAGAACCCATCTATGTCTTTTAATAGACCAAGAAACTAGTTGGTAAGTTGGGAAAAAAGGTCATCTAAAAATAATCAGTGTAGTTAGCAATAAAACATGAGAAATTTTTATGGTGCAAAGGACTTAGTGGCTTCAAATAGGAATCTGAGCGGCGATTCTACTACCAAAGGTTCCTCCAAAAATCATAAAGAACCACTACCATAGGGAAAGGGAAACAATGGAATCTATAGCGATTAGGAATGTTCAAAAAGCACTTAAAACTATAGAGAAGGAATTAAGAGGTGAATGGAATGCTCAACAGAATTCTAAGAGTTGCAGCAAGAGAATGGATGTGGTTTCTTTCACATTTTCATCTCGTATGAGGTCTACAGGTGATATTATTGGAGGATATCCATATAAAGGCTTACAACGAGGTTTTTCTTTTTCTCAAGGTTACATGAAATTTTGCACACTGCAGGCTAACAAGAACATTGAGAGTAGGAGCATCCACAGATAGTCAAGATGAAAGTAGACACTGTGGAACGATTGGCTTCTTGTCTTGAAATAATGAAGCAAATATAGTTGATCCTGTTTCAGGAACTCCTCTGCCCACATAATCAAAACTTGATTCGAGACTGATACTGTTTTGGGAAACACCCTTATAGACATGTATGCCAGATGTGAAAGCATAGAGGATGCATTTGAAGCCTTTGACAGAATGCCTAATCTGGATGTTATCTCGTGGAATACAATAATTGCAGGGTGTGGCAAAGTTGGGTATGGTAAGGAAGCCCTCCTGTTCTTTAGAGAAATGCAGTCCAAAGGGGTGAAGCCAGACCAATATACGTTTGCAAGTGTTCTAGCTACTTGTGCTAGCCTGGCACTCCTTGAAAATGGCAAGCAAGTCCATGCCCACATACTTAGAAAAGCATTTCAGTTAAATGTCTTTCTGATGAATGCTCTCATTGACGTGTATGCCAAATGTGGAAGCATAATATATTCACGTTATGTGTTTGACAGAATACCCCTTCGAGTTCTCATCTCATGGACTACCATGATTGCAGGATACACTAGGCATGGGTATGGTAAGGAGGCCATCAAAGTCTTCCAAGAAATGCAAGTAGCAGGCATACAACCAGACTATATCACCTTTGTTGGTGTTCTATCTGCTTGCAGCCATGTAGGCCTTATAAACGAAGGGTGGTACTACTTCAATTCTATCTGCATTTCTTTAACTGTAAATTTTTAAATCTACCAAACGAGAATGCTGCAGACAAACCCTGAAAAATATCGGTGATAAATTTTTGCATTTAGCACCTACCTAAAGGGCTTTAGCGCCTCTAGCTAATCGTCCAATGAATTTGCTATACTAAACATGGGATCCTTCTCTGGTCTCCCTAGGTTGTGTGGGTTGTCTGTGAGATCTTGAGCACTGAACTTCTGAACAGGGGCCGCTCTGCTATACTGAACACAGTCTATAAAGGGTTGGGTAGCTGATGAGATGTAAGGCCAGATGATAGCAGAATTGTTCATTGTTATGGTAGCAGGTTGTGCATAGTAGAAACCGGAAGCAGGTCATGTGCACATTAGAAATGTAGCCATGCAATTTTGGAGAGGGAGAAACCGTTAGGAATTGGAGATAGCATAATTATGCAACATAAATATGTTAGCCAGATGTCAAACAATAGAAGATATGTAGCCGGATGTCAGAGAGAAAACCATATGCCAGATGTCAATCAGAAAATGGAAGTGTAGACTACTAAACTGATTCAAAAGAAGGCCTATCGGCCTAAATATGTGAGAAAATTATACACATGGCATTATATTGTGCAAATGATGCAATAAGACCTTTAAGTTATGGTCCAATCAAATGTTTGAAAATTAATTTCTTTTAATAATATTGTAAAATAAATATTTATTTTTCAAAATTAAATATTTTAAGTTGTATTTAGGGGTCCAGGTTGGACTTGGAAATTAGTGAGAAAGTGTTCAATACGAACCAAGTGACGACAAATTTGGTGGTTTTAAGTGCAAAGTATGTTGAATCACATATTTGTTTTAGTGTTGTTCTCCTACCTATCCATTGAATCCTTACCAAGCAAATTATTTGTATGCTAATAGAGTTCTACAACGCATAAATAAAGGTTTTGGCGAGATCCAATCTTCCATTTTACCAACAATTTCATCATTGGTAAATCTATATCTTTCATTTATGGCTGCTTGGGCAACAGTATCAATTTCCTTTTGAAAGGGTTTGAGTGTGTTCTCCAAGAATTAACGGGTCACAACTTCTACATGGGATCATGTCCTGGCACCTCGCACGCCCCTGCCTTCCGAACCATGCCTATAACGATCTCTGTGTCATGACATATTGAGAGTTGAGGTTACAGGGAGAGAAGCGAAGGATACATGTTCGACTAGATAGGGCCAACCAATAAAGGTTAAGGATGTAGAGAGGAAGGATCCGCCAAGTGGATAAAGGGGCGGGACAAAGTATTAACCTTTATTAGTCCCTGCCATTACAGGACTATAGTTGTTAGAAATTGTAGCAAGAAAGGCTAAATTTGACTTGTGCCTTAGTCAAATTTAGTAATTCGATTTTTCCACATCAAGATGATGACTTGGATTGCAGTTAACTTGTGTGAGATGGCCTTGTTTGCTAGGTTACTCAGTAAATTCGAGTTATAGGTTAAAAGTAGAGTTGTGCATTTAGTGATTGCTAAAATTTAGCAATCTAGTTCAGTTATTTTCAGTTTGACTTAGTTAATTGAGCTCAAGTAACTAGTTGAGTTAGTTGAAGGTCAATTGAGTAGTAGAATTGTTGTTAACTCAATGATCTCTCAGTTAAACTAGTCAATCAACTAAAAATAACCCAAACATGCATGGAATTTGAATTTCCTAACTGGAGTGGAGGAAAAGGCACATTGTAATTATTAATTGTATACTAGTTGAGTGTACAGGCTTGGAAGTTAAGAAGGTGAATCATTCCTTGGGAATTGCACAAGAAAATAGGAGAAAATTCCTATATTTTAGGAGCTAATTTCCTCCAGGATTGCACAAGGAAATAGGAGTAAGTTGGGGCCTTGAATTGGCTAAGTATTGGCTAGAGCAGGACAATCAACAAGAGAACATATTTACAGTGCAGGGTGTGCTTCAAGATCGAAGCAAGACATTGTAATAGTTTCTCATTCTCATCTGATTAATGAAAAACGACAAAGGGTTTTTTCCCTAGTTGGGTTCCCCTATATATCATTATGTTCTTGTGGTTATAATGCTTGCATGTCATTGCATGTGTTTCTAAATTGTGATTTCCATTCCACAAAATAGATGAGGAAATTTATAATCTCTTGTTTTCAGTTTAAATACATAAGTAGTAGAAAATTTCTATTAATTTATACATGGTATTAGAGAAGAAATCACACTAGAAACTAGCCAATAAATCTTATCCTTTAGAGATTTCGATTTGTAAATTTAGTGAAGCATTTTTCTTTCATGTGGGAAAATGTCTTTCAATAGATTGGGATTGGAATATGCCATTGAGGGAACATCAAATTTCATAGCTTGGAAGGACATGATGGAGGTTGTACTCGATGATAATGGTGTGCTGGAGTACACCAAAACTGACATTCGAAAGCCAACAATATCAGATGCACAAAAGTTAGCCCAGTGGAAGAAGGATACCGCAAAATCCAGAAGGATCATCCTAGAGGGTGTGAGAGACTACATAGTGTTGAATTTACATGGAAATGAGACTTCATCTTCTATGTGGAAGATCCTCACTGAGATATTCAAAAATGGTAATGATGCTAGCAAATTGGCATTGAGGGACAAGCTTAGAAACATTTGTATGTAGAAAGGTTAAACCCTTCCACATTACCTCTGCAGGTTCAATCAGTGTCGAGATAAGCTTGGAGGATTTGGAGAAAATATTCCCTCTTTGGAACTAGTGATCCTAGCTCTCCTAGGCCTTCCAAAATACTGGTACAACTACTAGAACTCTATAAATGGAAGGGAAAAATTACCAAATTGGGAGAGATTGTGGTCTGATTTGGTGCAGGAAGAAATTTAATGGAATACTAGAGATAGAGTAACATCCAAATCTGAAGAGGAAGAGAATTTTGACTTGATTAGGAAGGAAAAAAAGGCAAGGGAAAGAAGTCCCAAAGAAAGCGAGAGTCTAACCAGAACAATGACAAGAAGAAGGACTTAAGCAAGATAAAATATTTTCATTGCCATGAATTCATGCACTATGCAACAAAGTGTCAGCATAAGAAGTCTAATAATAAGCCTTCAGGAGGACTATGAGGTGAAGCACTTGCCTCACAATTCAAATTAGAATTCAACCTGATTGCATACATGGCCAACATTGTAATGAGGAGTGTGTGGTATCTATATTCAAGTGCCTTGTTCCATATGACAGGATGCATAGAATTCTTGAGTAGCCTAGAGGAGAAGGATATCCAGATACACATAGAACCTGGGGATGATGAGAGGTACAATACCAAAGGAATTGGTAGCGTAACCTTTAAGATGGAGTTAGGCTCCCATATTCATTTGAAATATGTTATGTATGTACTTGGGTTGAAGAAGAACTTGATCTATATAGTTATATTGGAGGATCGTGGCTATGATGTTGCTTTCAGTAAGGGGAAACCCTTTCTGAGACATGCAGCTACCAGGCAGGTGAAACAGAATGGAGTTCGAGTTAAGAATATCTACAAAATTGAGGTGGAAGATTGCACTACACTGATTAGCAAGGTAGAAAAAGTGCAGAGTCAAGATGTTGGAGAACTCTCGCACGGACGAATGTGACACTTACACAATGGGGCCTTGAAGATCATGCAAAAAATTACCACCATCTCCCAAAATGCACCCTTGACCAACATGATGTCTGCAAGGGATGCACATTGGGGAAATATGTCAAATCCACCTTCCAGGGCCACGATAACAGAGCTAGAGAAATATTGGAGCGAGTCCAGTTTGATGTATGTGGACCATTTTCTACAACCTCTGCAACAAAACACAATTATTATGTGATTTTTGTTGATGAATTTTCTAGAAAATGCTGGATTTTCTTCATGCGGAAGAAGGATGAAGTTTTCTCAAAATTTATTGAATTTAAAGCATTGGTTGAAAAGGAGACTAGCCAGAAATTGAAAGCCCTGAGAAGTGATAATGGAGGAGAATATGTTTCTATCACCTTCAAGGACTTTTGAGCCAAAGAGGGTATTAGAAGAAAACTGATAGCACCCCATAACCCACAACAAAATGGGGTGGCTAAAAGGAAAAAAAGAAGCATAGTGGGAGCAGTAAGATCCATGTTGCATGATCAAGGGATGTCATTACATCTATGGGCAGAAGCATGCAACACCACAATTTATTTGCAAAATCAGAGCCCTCATAGAATACTTGGCATGATCACACCCAAAGAATATTTCTTTAGGAAGAAGTTGGGTGTATCTCATTTAAAATGTTTGGAGCTATTGTGTATTATCATCTCTCCAAGGATAGAAGGAAGAAACTTGAGCCTACAACTGAGATGGGAGTCTTTGTAGGATACATAGAGACACCACATAATTATAGGGTGTATTTTCCCTCACTTAGGGTGACAGTAGTGAGGAGATATGTCAAATTTGATGAGGAGAAGGCTATGAGATGATATTTAGAGTGAGAGATGAGTATCCCACCATAGGAGAAACTTCTGTCTCCAAAGGAGGAGCCCCATGTAGAGCTTAAGGAGGTTGTGGAGTAGCCACATGCAGAGGAGCAACCAAGAGGTTGAGTGGAGGAACCCACTCAACTAAAATCTTTCAGAGAGGGGAGGAAGAGAACCAGAGAATCTAAAATATTGCTACGTGATGCATGTGAGCATGTGGGAGGTCCTACACCTCAGCGCATGCAGAGGAGTTAATCAAATAGGTACGTTGGATATATGGCTCTCATGACATAACTCATTGAGACAAATCCTTCTTCATTTGAGGATGCAGTTCTCAACCAGTATGGGTTGATGCCATGGTGGAGGAGTTTGACTACATCATGAAGAAAGTGTATGAGAGGTGGTGTCGAGACTAGAGAACAAGTCAATGTTTGGCTGCAGAAGGATCTACAAACTGAAGCATGCAACTGATGGGAGTATCGAGAAGTACAAGGCTAGATTTGTGGACAAAGGCTTCTCCTAGGTAGAGGGAGTGGACTATGAGGAAACATTTTACCTAGTGGCAAGATATTCCTTAATCATAACCATTCTAGAATTAGCTATGCAGATGAGGTGGAAGATCCACCAGATGGATGTGAAGACCACCTTTCTCAATGGTGTTATTGAGGACGAAATTTACATAGAGCAGTCAGAGGGATTTGAGACATATGACAGGGAGACACATGTGTGTAGACTCAGGAGAGCTTTGTATGGTCTCAAAAAAGCACCCCAAGAATGGTACACTTGGATTGACACATATCTCAGTGGATTGGGCTTCACTAAAGTGAATCAGATTCCAATCCCTATCAAATTTTTGTAGATGGCAAGTTGCTTATCTTGGTATTGTATGTTGATGACTTGATACTTACAAGGGATGAGTAGTTGATCTGCTCTTGCAAGGAGGACCTTGCAAGAGAATTTAGGACGAAAGACATGGGTTTGATGCATTACTTCCTTAGGTTGGAAGTATGGTAGGGTAATGGTGAGTTGTTTGTGAGTGAGGGGAAGTATTCCTCTGAAACACTTCAGAGATTTCACATGAATAACTGCAAGCCTATGGGCACACCTCTAGCTACAAACTAGAGGAAGGATAGTGCTTCTTTAGGAGAGGTAGTAGATGCTACCATCTATAGACAACTTGTGGGATCCTTGATGTATCTGATGAAGACAAAGATTGACATATGCTGTGCAGTTAATTAACAGAGTCAAGCCATGGTGAAGCCTACCAAGCTATTTTGGAAGGTAGTCAAGCATGTGTTGAGATACCTTAGAGGCATAATCGAGTATGGTTTATGGTACAATAGGGCAGAGGGATTGAAGCTCCAAGGCTTCACTGGTGTAGATTGGGTAGGGAGTCCATAAATCTGGAAAAGTACTTCAGGTTCTATCTTCAGTGTTGGGTCTACAACTATTTCCTGGTATAACAGGAAACAGAGTTCTATGGCACTCAACTCAGCAAAGGATGAATACATGGCTGCAAGTCAAGCAACATTTGAGGCCATATGGATGAGGAAAATACTTTTGGGCCTTTTCAGTCAGGAGATGTATCTGATAATGATTTATTATGATAATCGGAGTTGTATCAAGCTCTATGAGGATCTAGTATTTCATGACAAGTCCAATCACATTGATATTAGGTACCATCACTTGCGGGATTGGTGTAGAGGGGAATTATGATGCTACAATACATTCTAACTAAGAAGTAGGATGAAATTTCTTGACAAAGTCATTGTCAATAGGTAAATTCGAATTCCATAGGTGCATGATAGGGGTAGTGCAAAATCCCTTTCTTGCTAAGAGGGAGTGTTAGAAATTGTAGCAAGAAAGGCTAAATTTGATTTGTGCCTTAGTCAAATTTAGTAATTTGATTTTTACCATCAAGAGGATGACTTGGATTGTAGTTAACTTATGTGACATGGACTTGTCTACTAGTTTACTTAGTAAATTCGAGTTGTGGCTAGAAATAGAGTTCTACATGTAGTGATTGCTAAAATTTATCAATCTAGTTAAGTTATTTTCAGTTTGACTCAGTTAACTAAGCTCAAGTAACTAGTTGAGTCAGTTGGAGGTGAGTTGAGTAGTAGAACTATTGTTAACTCAGTGATCTCTCAGTTAAACTAGTCAATCAGCTAAAAATAGCCCAGACATGCATGGAATTTGAATTTCCTAGTTGGAGTGGAGGAAAAGGAAAATTGTAATTATCAATTGTATACTAGTTGAGAATACAGGCTTGGCGGTTAAGAAGGTGAATCATTCCTTGGGAATTGCACAATCAATTAGGAGAAAATTCCTATATTTTGGGAGATAATTTCCTCCAGGATTATGCAAGGAAATAGGAGCAAGCTAGGGGCCTGGATAAGTGTTGGTCAGAGCAGGAAAGTCAGCAGGAGAATAAGTTTACAGTGCAGGGTGTGCTTCAGGATCGAAGCAATACATTGTAATAGTTTCTCACTCTCATTTGATTAATGAAAAGTAAAGGAGGGGTTTTTTACCAATTGGGTTCCCCTATAAATCATTGCGTTCTTGTGGTTATAATGGTTGAATGTCATTGAATGTGTTTCTAAATTGTGATTTCCATTCTGCAGAATAGAAGAGAAAATTTGTAATCTATTGTTTTCAGTTTGAATACATCAGTAGTAGAAACGTTCTATTAATTTCTACAATAGCAATCGATTCGCTTGTTGACCTCTAGTAATTTATCATTGACCAATCCAAGTTATAATGTTTAACTTTGATTTTTTTTTTTCAATATTATTGAAAAAATTAAGTTTCAAACATTTGATTGGACCATGATTTTGAAGGTATAACCTTTGTGCCATACGATAATTGCCTCATATTTTTTTTGCATAATTTCTGGATGTAATTGCAATATTTATGCCATGATTTTAAATATTTGTACAATGATTTTTCATTTTTAAGCTTCATAATCAAAATCCTTGAAAATAGTTCATACTCACATAAATAACCTATTTACCATCATTTAAGGCCCACCATAATTTAAGTATTTCCATAAAAAATGAATAGAAATAAGATAGAAATAAATAAACCTACAACTTAGTAGTTGTTATGATCCACCAAAAATTTATGCAAGTCCGTATCCCTTAGTAGGCAATTAAAATTTCTACTTCATATATCAATTTGCAATTTTTATAAATGCATAACATCCACTTAAGTGGCAGAGACTACGCTACCATGCAACACTTGTTATAGTGGCGTTTAGAAGGATTTTGATTAAAACAAGTGCTGCAAGGTAGCTTAGTTTTTGTCACTCAAGTTAGAAATTATCTTTTAGAAAAAAATTGCATAAAAAATTATAACCTATATTGATCAATGTTAAATTAATAATGGTCAATAGGCAAATCGAATTCTATAGTCTTTCTTTGGCATGAATTAATAAATTGAGATGCGAAGTGAATAAATTAATTCACATCTTATTGCTATCAATTTTTTATGCAAAGACTTGGTTAAATTATGGTGGGAAGTACCATTTGTAAACTATAGGAATACATGTGTAATAGAAAGGAAAATTTTGTTGTGCACTAGAACCGTATTAAATGCTGGTTTGACAAGAAATTTGTGGGGAACAAGGAGGTTGGTGTGGGAGACCTAGTATCGAAATGGGACAACGCCCATGAAAAGAAAGGTAAACACACTAGGTTCCAATCCTTGTGGATTATACCTTTTACCATTCATGATAAGTTTGGCCATAATTATTATCGTCTTCAATCTTTAGACGAGAGGATTGTTCCTCTTCCCATTAATAGACATGATTTGAAATATAAGTTTTAGTAGTAGCCTTAAGGTTTTATTTTCCTTTGTACTAATTCCTTTAGAAAATGGCCACAATTGCTTGTAATTATATTTATGGCTTTATTTTCCTCCCACCAAAAGGTTGATTTACCAATTAGCTTATATGTATCCAATCTAGCGTTCAAGTTACTGGGGTAATTGTAGACTTTAAAATACTTTGATATATTCAAAACCCAAGCTTCTACCCCTTCTTCATATTCTCCATCAAAGGTTGGAGGTCTAATTTTTTTAAATTCCCCTTGCTACTGAGATGTAACCTTTTTTTTAGACACGGAGGTACTACTACTAAATGTTTGTTCCTCCTTTTTTATCAAACTCAGGTGTTTGAATTTCAATGGAAGTTGTAGACTCAATTCTATTAGTAGATTCAAATTTTAGATATTTTCCTATGAGTTTTTCCATCTTTCCTACTGCCTCCATGGCCTTCCAATTTTATGAGTATGTAACCATTAATACCCTCTTATTCATCCTTTGCTTTGGACAATTTTTCTTGAGTGTATTTAATACTATCTAAATCTTCCTTCAAGATACACACTTCTTGTAGTATTTCAAATTCATGATTATCTCCTCCCATCATTCCCAGCTCAATATAATGCTGCTCACCTTCCCTAGCTGACCCTATAGAAGTTTGTCCATTGTTATATTCAACAATACTTCAAATTATTAATAATTGTTTAATTATATGTATGTCACAGAAAAAATAATGTTTCAGTTTAGGACCCATACAACTCTGATACCACTTGTAATGAACCCCAATAAACACACCTATTTTTTTTCTTCTTTATATGGAATAAGTATAATTATTCCCTTCCATGTTCTTCTATTTTGCATTCATAAATTATCACTAAACATTACTTAGTAATCGTTTTATAGTGATAATTTTGCAAAAGAACTACATCTTTGTTCTATTTATTTGAATACACGGCCTTTTCATCTAGTATTATGCCTTGGTTTCTAATAAAAACTTGACCTACCTAATTACACTTTTAAACCAAGGATATACTGGCGTAACCACATTATACACATTGTGTATCTCAATAAAATGTTTTCTATCTCGGTAATATACATGTAAAAATGTTCTAATCATAGTCTTGGGTACACACACATGTTCCAACAATTCCTTTTATGCTATATTAATTACTATTGTTTTTCTTAACTTTATGTTTCATATTGTAGAACAAAAAGGGTTTGGGTAATTGAACTTCACATATCCTTAGTTCTTATATGAGAATCGAACGCAAGTTCACAAGATCACCTAATGTTTTATCAACATGTATTATGTCCACATCGTGCTTAACATACCTTGAGTTAACTTCTTCAGTTAAAAATTATATATATAACATACCCTTGTATATTATATATCTTGCCTTGTGCTATGGATAACCGTTGGTTTGACTTAATACAACTAGGAATGTATATAATTTTATGATTATAATTTACTCTAAATTATTGTTAAATATTAACCTTGCTTGTGGCACGATACATATATGGGTTTTTCAATGGTTCATAATATATATCGTAAGGCTATTGTAACCAACTTTCATGTGGTATAATTCCTTTTCAATCTTGTTAGATCTTGTTAGATATACCATGTATGTTCATTAAGGTTATTTTGTGAGTTCAATGGATACCCTTACAGTTGGCATCCATGGTTCATTCATTTCTTTGTCCTTTGGACAAAGTCCCACTAGCTCCTCGACAAATTTCACTTCAATGCTTTGACATTAGACCTCCATTTACTTATCAAAAGGTTCTAGGGTTTCTATTGACCTCATTCAGGGGTTCATTTTTTTGGTATTTGTTTACAAAACTGTTTTTTCACATCCGATGTCTTTGTCTAAAGGTATTATTTTTGTTTTATATATGGTTTTTGTTTATCTTAGTTAGCAATATTGTTTTCCTTTCATATATTTCTTTCCTTTGTTATAAATTCAATGTTTGTGTTTACATTTCATTTTTAGGAACTGTATTAACTTGAAATATTTTCTTTTTGACTACGATTTCATTTGAAATGTTTATTCCTCATTGGTATCGAAATGATCATTTTGAAAAAGAACTACATCTCTATTCTTAAGTATGGGGGATTTACGCAGTGCATTATATTAGATATCATTTTTGGGATTCAACTGCGTTAAGTAAGTCATTCAAACGTATGACCATTTCCATGAGAGTTAGTCGTAACTGACTAATTTCTCATGATTTTCGAATAGTTCACTTAGCACTCATTGCATCGGGTGATGCTCACAGGGGTGAAGAAGTGGGATTGAAACTAGTGAAATGTGGAGAACGAATCACATAGCATCAATCATCACTTCCGGGGCTTGCACCCGGTAACCAGGACTTCCCAGGAGGTCACCCATCCCAGAACTCCTCTGGCTCAAGCGCGCTTAACTGTGGAGTTTTTCCACAATCAAGCCCACTTAGCTTGCTACCCCATTTGCAAAACCTTAGCAAGTATTGTGCCTCATGAACCATTCAAGTAGAGATCCCTTGACTCTTTTTGAATTTAAGTATGGGGGATTTATGCAGTGCATTATATTAGATATCATTTTTGGGATTCAACTGCGTTAAGTAAGTCATTCAAACGTATGACCATTTCCATGAGAGTTAGTCGTAACTGACTAATTTCTCATGATTTTCGAATAGTTCACTTAGCACTCATTGCATCGGGTGATGCTCACAGGGGTGAAGAAGTGGGATTGAAACTAGTGAAATGCGGAGAACGAATCACATAGCATCAATCATCACTTCCGGGGCTTGCACCCGGTAACCAGGACTTCCCAGGAGGTCACCCATCCCAGAACTCCTCTGGCTCAAGCGCGCTTAACTGTGGAGTTTTTCCACAATCAAGCCCACTTAGCTTGCTACCCCATTTGCAAAACCTTAGCAAGTATTGTGCCTCATGAACCATTCAAGTAGAGATCCCTTGACTCTTTTTGAATTTAAGTATGGGGGATTTACGCAGTGCATTATATTAGATATCATTTTTGGGATTCAACTGCGTTAAGTAAGTCATTCAAACGTATGACCATTTCCATGAGAGTTAGTCGTAACTGACTAATTTCTCATGATTTTCGAATAGTTCACTTAGCACTCATTGCATCGGGTGATGCTCACAGGGGTGAAGAAGTGGGATTGAAACTAGTGAAATGCGGAGAACGAATCACATAGCATCAATCATCACTTCCGGGGCTTGCACCCGGTAACCAGGACTTCCCAGGAGGTCACCCATCCCAGAACTCCTCTGGCTCAAGCGCGCTTAACTGTGGAGTTTTTCCACAATCAAGCCCACTTAGCTTGCTACCCCATTTGCAAAACCTTAGCAAGTATTGTGCCTCATGAACCATTCAAGTAGAGATCCCTTGACTCTTTTTGAATTTAAGTATGGGGGATTTACGCAGTGCATTATATTAGATATCATTTTTGGGATTCAACTGCGTTAAGTAAGTCATTCAAACGTATGACCATTTCCATGAGAGTTAGTCGTAACTGACTAATTTCTCATGATTTTCGAATAGTTCATTAAATATGATCTTTGATTCACCCCTGATGCATAGTACAATATGCAAATTATTGCACCAACAACCACCAACTTTGTTGTTCAAATTTGCTTATGAAGAATTCTGAGATGATATTTTTGGACTTAAAGCTTTAGTTAAGCTCAACTCTTAACATGCATGAATTCTTAACTTTCTTTTATATTCCACTTCGGTGAGGTCTTATTAATGTGTTCATGTAGTATTCAGTCTCCAATCACCATTCGTTATGATAGAATCTAAGTTAAATTGTCATTTTCTTCAATTATAGTGAGTACAAGATTTAGTAATGACTTTACATGTTGTTCTAATTTTGATGAACTTTCATATTTGGAAAAATCTGCCAAATATGACATTGTGCCAAAATTGCTGCTAACTTTTCCATGTTGCGTTAACCAAATTTAGTGCACTACTACTTATAATGGAATCCACCAAGTATAATTTTCTACTCATTCATGTCCATACACCCATAAGAGCTTTCCACCAAATATGGTAAGTAGTGCCAAAGCTGTTGACTCATTTATTCCAAAAGGTTAAGCTTGTAGACATGGGCCTTTTCTTTATTTGTATGCACTTAATTATTTGTACCAAAACCTATAGGTTTGGGGTGCTTAAATCATGACTATGAAATGACACACTCGTAGGCCCAAGTGCTTTAACTCGGGAAAATTTTAAGGAGAAAAGTTTCTCTTAAAATTTAGAAACCTTGGCGAATCTTACTAGTCATTAATATGCAAACTATAAAATGTTTGGTGATATTTTTGTAAAATTGTTGGAATTTATAATGATTTTATATTGTCTCTATAAAATATTGGTGGTTCTTAGGGTAAAACAAATTTTTACTATAAAATTTGGGTGAATCATTTTAGAAAAAAATGGAAATTAGCGAATCTTTTTTTCTCAAAAGCATGGAAAATTAGCCTACCTGTGAATATTAGCCCCTAAAATTTTCCTTTCTTTAACTTATGCTCAAAGGGTTCAAACATTGACACGTGAAATCCTGCATGAGACCAACCCCTAACGCGCCTTCCATCTCTTCCTCAACTATTGACTGTCGTGAAATTTTATGTCCCTTATTCTAGTTTCCACAACCATTTCCAATGTGCCTCAGTTCAAAATCGCCGGGATCAAACCTACATGGTGACATCATCACCTTAATTCCCTTGGACAAAATTTTGTTTACCATCAACTGTCGCTGATTTCTTCGTTTCCTCGACTTGTCTTTTCAACCATTTACAATGGAAGTCAAAATTGGCAGGGGAAAAATTTCAAAGTTATGTTTCTTGTGGGGATTGTTGCACTATCTCTCCTAAACTTGTGTTTCATGCCCACGTGGATTCCTATACCACTATGATTGCCACCTCATCTCAACGCCCAATCAGCTCGAAATTTCAAATTTGAGCTACAAAGGAAACTTCTGGGAAATAATTGTTGGGGTGATGTGTCAAGGTTGGACCACCAGCTATCCTTTGCAATATCTCCTGGGATTTTCAATGGTCCTCCTTTGCACCAGTTATACAACATTCAATCCCATGTACGATGTTGTCCCACTACTTAATAATTCCAGAACTTTGGTAGTTATTCCTCTTAGAGAACTTCCTAGAAAATATCACTGAGGTGATGTGTCCCTATGGGACCATTCATTGCAATCACAGGCCAATAAAAAAACTTCCAGAATTACATGTCCGTTCCACTGCGTCACCGGGTGCCATGATCCCTTCCCGCGCTAATGGGAATATCATCGGGGTTACATGTTTGTCCACCGTGTTTACCACATGTACATAACTTCCATGTGACACCTATTTTAGGTCCACGTGGCCACATGAAAATTCTAAATTTGCATGCCACATGTCATCATCTTGGAGTGCCACATGCCCCAGGACTTTTAGATGTTGACATCATTATGATTTCATTCATTCACTATGGTTTCCACCTATGATCCACATGATCTTATTCATCAAGTAATAGTGTGCCAAGTGTCATCTCATGGTTTTTCCACATTATCAAATTCCTTAGTCTGAGATGGGAAGTCTGGTTGCAACCGACGAACATATTTTCATCTCCCTAGAAATAAAAATTGCCACTCCTTTGGAAAATTTTGGGGTGATGTGTCTATGGGGTCCTCCATTTCCTGACCTGGGCCAATCACTTGCTGCATATAAAAGCCTCGTTTGGATGCTTTGTCATTTTGACAGTTTTATTCTTGGGCATCCTTTGAAAACTTCTGGGGATAAACTTGCTAGTGTGATGTGTCCCTTGGTGGGACCACCGCTTTCCCTCCCGAGCTTATTATTTGTGCCCATGTGGATTCCTCTTGCCATTTTTACATTGACAATGCTGTGGGGTGCATGGCCAAAACACCAAATTTAGGCCAAAACTCGAGGAGGCTGTCAAATATGGATATGCCACCAAATTGAACCCTGAACATTGGAATTTTTGCATACAACCTTTGAACCTCAATACATTTTGATCTAGGAGGTCTTTTACAAAGTTCCATACACCATTGGAAAGGGTTTTCTGAGTTCTATCCATTTATTCCATTTCCAAGTATATCTGTTTTGATCTTCTATATTGAAAATGGCTCCAAATTATCTACTCCTTGAAACACACTTGTTCACCAATATTCTTAGAAATAGTTGAGATTTTCCACTCCTTTGACATGCTTGTCAATCCACAATAACTACACTTTCTAAAAATCTCCATGATACTACCTTTGACATCAATGACATCATATTTCAAACATTCTCAATGAGCTTAGTCATCCAATGACAACACCTTTGAAATCAACACCTTTGAAATCAATGCCTTTGGCAACAATTTCTTTGACATCAATGTCGCTGACATCAATGACAACACTTACTAACATTTAGATGCTAAGCTTCAAATTATATCTCAACTTGAATTAATTCTTGTTCAAGTTAGCATTAGTATATAAATAGTAAATGTTTTCCATTGTTTTTATAACATTTCATTATAGTAACAATTCTACTATCCACTATATGGGGTGTCAGTGGTGTTAAATTCCTCTTGCCATCTCTGGCCACCTCCTCTACAACCCTTGCCACGACTTCACCATCTCTTCCCAATCTCCAATATATCAACATACATAATAATTTATGTTAAATATATCATACATGTGCATAGAAATCTATGATCTCGAAGATAAGCTAATTTTGGTAGAATGTATATTAAATCCACACTATAGAGTTGCATGGAAAGACTTATTGTACGTACTTTTTTTCCCAAGACTCATGGCCATCTCTGCTTCAAAATGAAAATTACAATTTTAGAATGCATACCTTATGTGCATAGGACTCTCACGACTATCTCAGAACTATCTCTATTTCAGAATGCAAAAGACTATGCAAGGAGGCTTGATGCCTTTCAAAAGATGGATACTTTTGATAAACTATTGAGATGAGATGCCCTTCTTCTAGTAATTCAAATGGATCCTTTCGATAAACTAGTGATTTATTTGGTGGAATCGATCAATTTCCCTGGATGGAGAACAAGAGAAAACTAAATTATCAATTCCATGGAGTACCTTATTAGATGGGTTGAAAGTGCATCAATGAAGGATTGTAATCTTGAAAATATAGCACATTTTATTTTTGTCGTGATGAAACTAAACACGTTTCATTTTATTTTTCATTTTACATGCATACAATATAGTTTTCTTCAGGATTTTGTTTTGATGTAATTTGCTACTTCATATGAAGAATGTGATATTACGTGCAAAATGAACCAGTGATCATAGTGTTTGGCTTGTCATATGGCTTCCCCTCTATCTTGTGCTTGTCCTACCACTTAAGTTTGAACACTAGGCCTTCCAACATGACTCAAAAGATCCAACTATTCCCACACCTATTGCTTCCTCTCGATCATTGAGTGGGGCATTAAACATGTTGACTATAATTTTTACACATCAATTCTTTTCCAAATAGAAAAAAACATGAAAGTGTTCGATTCTTCAAGAAAATTTTGAGGACAAATTAAGGAGTAAGTGATCAAAATAGATCTAATGGGGTATTTTAGATATAAAAAGACTAAAAGTAGGAGTTAATTATAGTGGCCATCATTACTCACTTTTCCCATTTTTGGTATATTTTCTTCTTCTTTACACGTTCTTTTCTATTCCTCTTTTCTTTGAGTTTCTCTAGCTTGCATTCTCTAGCGCTTGTTCCAAAGCTCTTGATTTCACCTTGTTCTCCCAAGCTTGCCACTACAATAAGCCTCATTATTATTTTAAGTATAATCTTCAAACTATCAAGAGGAAGAAATCCATGTGGTATTTCTTTGATTTGTATGCCTTGTGTTGTGGTACTCTGCAAATGGGTGACATTTTTCATTATTCTATGAGGATTTCACTAGATTTGGTATATATGAAGTATTGGCAATTGTATGCTAGTGAAAATGCACAATGGTAAAGGTAGAATATAATACCTATAATATTTCCATTTTTTACAAACAAATAATTAAAAAAATCATTTGAATTGCGAATGATGATGATAGATAGTGGATTCCAGTTCATAGACATGCATGCACCACCCACCTGTGACCAACATTTTTTTTGAATCAACCCAAACTAAAGAATTTTATTTCAAAATCCACAGTATTTGACATAACAAATTTCAAATGAAAAAATTAAAAGAAAATGAGAACAAGGCATTCAATATTCATGATGAAACCTTTAAAATGAGTGATTTAAAGCATAAACCTTGAAAAAAATGTAACAATAGTGAAATTCAATTGACAATACAGGAAACAAACTCGACATTGAAACAAGAAACTAGATTCTAAAAAATAACACTTAAAAACCATAGTAAGTTGAATACTACCCTTCTATCACAAGAGGAATTAGAGATTCTCAACCACATACATTTCCTTTTCCTTCACTTTGATTGAAAATTGGCTTGATCGATTTTTTCTACAAGTTTCTTACTTGGAAAAATGGCAAGACCTTCATATGGGACTTTGAAACACGATTAGATAGATGGTGAACATGAATTAGTTGATATTTGAAGCATGGGAGGGAGAGCTTGGTGATTTGAGAGTTTTCCTACCCACGCAAAAGTCTAACTGCTACCAATAGTTGTTTGAAAGGATAGAGTTTTGCATGCAATATAATCTAGTTGAAAAGGGAAAAAAACAAGTTTCTAACATGACTCCAATGAACTAGGTGGAAGCAAGAGGAGGTAAAAAATGTTGTAAAATGGATTATCATAAGAACAAGTGGCATGCATGCATGAATATGGAAGCTATGGAGACAATAATTGGGTTCATGTCCATTATCAGGGAAGAGGTAGGTGATTACCCTACCCAATGCTAATTTCATTTTAAGAAAACATATAATTTTGTAATTCTGATAGTTGGTCAATATTTTGGATTTTATATGTGGTAATTGTGTTATGGCACTTGGATGCACTCTCTTGCACATCTTTGTTAGTTGGACTATCTCTTTATGGGTACTGAAGTCAATGTGCATAGGAAAGCAATTCTTCAATATGTTTTATTTTCCCATTGTGAAGGAAATTATTGAATTTTTTATCCACTACTAAGATACCATGGCACAAAGCCGTGGCCCTAGTCTTCCATGGGTATGATGCAAGTTTAAATAACTATGTTATATAGATTATTTTTTGTTATGGCTATATATATATATATATATATTGAATTGATTTTGTAAAATAAAATTGTACATTTATGGCCTACAAATGCTCACAACGATATCAATAATTGGAACAATTAACATACAAGTTATAAAGGTTGGTTATGTTGCAAAGTTGAATGTCACAACTCACAAAATTTATGCTATTTCAATTTCAATGCAAAAAATTGTGATTTAACAAATAATTTGTGACTAAAGTATTATTTATGATTATCAATGAAGTTTCCAAGCCTCAAGATTAATTCATAATTTATCATGCTTATTCATGTCTCTATCAAACTTTCTCAATAGGGACTACCACTGCATGGAGACCTTGTTTTAGTATAAATGAATATTTCTCAAAAAATTATCGCTAATGAATTTCCTTTAACTTTATCACTGGAATTTAGATGAATAAAAAATATAAATGTTCCATGGTATTCACAATGGACAATCGAGATAAGAGTTTATAGGCATGCTCAATGAGAAAATACACATGGAGTGTTAAGATACTAACGGAAAGTGAGATTAATATTTATAATGTACATAGTATAAGTGTTGGGATGGGGACCCTTGAGGTCCAATTTTGTCTAAGTTTTGAATTTTGTATTATTGTAAAGTCTCTGCATTTTGAGGAGAGGAGTGCGTAGAATGCTAAGAGTCAAAAGGGGCTTTTAGGAAGGTCAAAGCCCCTTATTTTGTAAAAGGATGGGCTGTTTTGATGATACAATGAACTCATCCCACGGTTCACGGACCATGGTAATGTAATGTAAACGATATAAAAGGGAGTCATTAGAGGTCAGTCATAGTTCATGAATGGGTTTTTGAGTCTATTTTGTCTGTAATTTTGTATTCTGGCAAAGGGGAAGGCTCTTGCAATTGAGTGCGTGGAGACCTTGGTAAGTCCACAACTGAGTGCGCAGGTCCCTGCAACTATGTGCGTAGGGTCAGAAGACGTGTATGTATTGAAGATCCGAAATAATAAAGCAAATTCGAAGCAGATTTGTGCATTCTGTGTTTATTTATATGTTTTGTGTCTTTATGCTTAATTATGATTCATTTATCTGTTATATTGCTTTAATTGCATCACGGAGATTCATATCTTCTTTGGTTTAGTAACTTATGCATGTTAGAACACTTGAGCGAATCTCAAAGATCTAATTAAGTAGAAATTGCTTTAAGTATGTGATTAGGAAGATAGGGATTCGCGAAGGCTAGATAGGGACCTAATTAAAGGAAACGCCTCGTTGCTACATCACATAGCCTTCTGGATGTAGAAACCTGGTTCTAGCATCCCCCAACACTGCCTTGGGTGAGACTATAGTATGTGCTAAGCAGACTGTTGCCGAAAGGGATGGTAGTGTAGGGTTTTGTTGGTTAGTGCAGCTAACTCTGAACTTCGGTCCAAGCCTCCTCAAGCCAACAATAAGTTCACTTGCATTCTAATTTTATGATATGGCAATTAAAATTTAACATATACATTTAAAATGATTTGTGTCATTTGAGTTCAACCAAAATAATCTAAGTTTTTCTATATGCAATATTTATGAGATTTTTTTAGGAGATTTTATATGTTATTTATATTTTAATTTTATGGATTTCAAGGACATTAAGCAGGCATAGAAAAATAAAATGTGATATTATCAATATTTTCATTGTAATGATTGAAATTATAATGGATAGTAGGTGTAGACGAGTCATATTAAAATTGTAAAAATCAAAGGATTTTGTTTCCATGGAATCTAGGATGCACAACAAACAATGAAGTAGGGGACTTAGTAGTGTACCAAGGGATTAGATTGGTCATAGAGGTTGATCAATGTGGTGTTTTAATTATTGGCAACTCCACAATAATAATCAAGGAATTAAGTCAAGCGATTGACCCCTCTTCATCATCCTTGGCTTGCCAACATTTGAAAATGATACTTCTTATGTACAACTTGTTTATGTGTAGTAATTCTTCCCAGCTAAGCAAAAACTCAATTTATAGTAGACAAAAGGGCCAATCAAGAAGTCATAAAATTTATTAGGGTTATACAAGTCCTTGTAACAAGAGAATATCACTCTCATTTCACCCATATCCCGCGAAGAGGATGTGTCTTTTAGCAGAGGTAAGGTGACTATGAGGAGATTTGTGGCATTATGATGGTTCAAGGGAAGAGGTGGAATTGCCTCCTATCCACTACATGTGGAAACCCAAGACACATCGAACCTTTATTAGGGAGGAGTGAGTAGTTATATGTATAAGGGATAGAAGCCTAATAATTTTCCTTACCTTAACCATTGATGATCATGTATGACGAGATCAATGCTTTGTTACTCTATCTTATCTCTTATACTTACAATAGGATTGCATGGGGATTTGTGTCTACACTTATTTCTTATCCTTATCATTTGGCCCATGGTTCGTTCAATTTTTTGGAATTGGTTTGAAAAGACAATTCCTTCTTCCCTCTATGCTCTAGTTTGGATTAAATATGATTGTTTAGAGGAAACAATGAGGTTTGAATGATGCCAAACATATCTAGGGAATGCATGAAAAGTAAAAAATAGTGTGAAAATTGACGAAGAGAACTTCAATATATTTACATAAACATTTTTAGAAATGGATTTGTAGTGTAAACGTGTACTAATATCATATATCATATGCTTCTAGAACTCTAAGCTAAAATAGTTCATGGTTGGATCCGCAACTAAATGTCATGTCCTCTTATGGGATTCATTGAATATTATATGATTTGTGCACATAAGGAGTGGTGAGAATGCATTGAATATATTATGCTTTGCGCTCATAAGGAGTGTTGAGAATTCAAAGGTGAGATTAATGAGGTATTGATATCCAATTTTCATAACTTGTAGAAAATACTTATAGTTATTGGAAAATGGGTGAAGTAGTTTCTCTAGATGAGATATCATTTTTCCTCTTGTAACTATGTTTTAATTACCACAATACCAATTAGATTCATAACTTTCCTAGAAGCTCCTAATTTACAAAGAAAAAGCTAGCTACAATCTTATTTCAAGAAATATTTACAACTTTCTTTATTAGAGATGCCAATAATCACTATTGCACCCCCACCCCACTCCATACCACCACCTAAAAAATAAAAAAATATAACTTGAAAGAACTTTTTCGACTTCTAAAATTTGCTTCCACATACTTTTGTTGCTTCTTCAAAATTACAACTTGAAAGTTGCATATTATTTTGCAACACTTATTTACCACTCATTGCAAATGATTAAGAAATATAAATTTATGACAAAATATCCTTAGATATTACATAAAGTAAATTGAAGGAAATAATTAATATTGAAAGGCTAAATAAGAGAAACATGATCAAGAATACAAAAATATGAGTGCAGCGATATCCATAAATCTATTGTAAAAAGATGGATTATGCAAACCTCTTTGGTAGAATCAAAATTTTGGATTTCAAGAATGTACTTCTACCAAAATTTTGGATTTCGAGAATGTACTTTTGGACATAATACATTTTTCAGAGTTTGTGAATGAAAATGAGAAAATGCATAGAGAACTTGTATCTAAAAATAATATAAAATATTATTATTATTCTTTTTCCATCAGAAAAAATTCGTAATTTTTATTAATATTTAATAAAAATTACATTCTATAAAACCACTACTGTATGTATGCAATTTAGTCGTCCATCAAAACAGTAAAAAATAATCAGCTTATGTCTAGGGGCATATCAAAGGTCCCCCATATCAACCATAAACATACTAGTCTATCATATCAGATACATCCATCTGGAAGCAAAAATGTACATGTTTTATCCACATATTTTAGTATGACAATAATTCAATCATATTAAAGGAAAAAAATAAAAACAAAAGTAAATAACTGAAGGCCACAATACTGCGGTCAAGCATCTCCTGTCAACAGGAGATGGTCTAGAGTTCTGCTAAATGATTAGGATGTAGAAATGTCATTGAGAAACTTCGTAACCCGCCAAGTTTTTTTATCCAAGGAGAGTGGAACTTTAGATAGTCCATCTGGACATTGATTCAATTCCTAGTATATATGTAGACAAGTGCACTATGAGAGCATACTTTTTAATATCAAAGAATCAATCAAAATAATATGTAAAAGAAAGTTCTTGCAAGATTGAGTGCCATTCACCCAATTTTTCCACAATATTTCAATCACCAAATATCTACAAATGTGATACTCCATGATCAATGGCAAAGGAAAGAAGATCCTGATAGGTAAGGATTTCAACAATATTATTAGTTCCCATACCCAAACCAATAGAAATATTAAAGTAATGTTTAGTGGATAAGTGAAGAGTGAAACCAATACCACTTTTCATACTCGAATCAGTAGAGGTGTCATTGAATAATGCCCATGGAAATGATTTATATGGGTTTACATCCTCAAGCACACAAGTTCTACGGAAATATTTTTCTTGTGGGAAATGACTGAGGATTTCCAACGCTTTGGTTGCAACATGACGGGGGATGGAAATGTGATCCTAGAATATCGCCTGATTGCAAGAGATACAAATAACCTAGAATATGATGAATGAAAGGGCCTTGAACTTGCTGGAAGATAGGAGGGAGAGCCACTATTGCCAAGCATAATCCATTGATGGACCCCTCCAAAAACCCACTACTAATTCAACTGATCGAGAATGATCCCATATAGATTGAAAAATGGGCAAATCATAAAAATATGTTAGATTGATTCCCCTCCACTCTAGTGGAGGACACACCATTTGGGACCTGTGGATTTTTTTTTTGTAATATATACCAAGTAGGAACCTTTCCATTCATAATGTACCACATTAAGATATTTTCCTTGGGAGGACATCTAAATTTCCACACAAGAGGCCACCACCAGTTGGATTCTTGAGGCTAATGCACAACAAAGATATAAAATATACCCCACATTTGGAGAGTATACACCACATGTTTCTCCAGATCATTTAAGTTCACATTCTCTATCTTATATTCTAATGTGACCCGAATAAAGAGTGTGGATGTAGTTTAGCTACTACAAGATACATGGATCAAGAATGCACATGTCTGCTGTAGATTTCCACCCTTGAAACCATATGGCTGTAGAAGTGTGGTCTGCAATGTGAGAAAGTTTAGAAATCCCATAGTCGTGAAGAGAGTCTAATAATGGAAAAGGAAGTAAATGTTCCGTTGTGACCCTATCCAGTGTTCCATGCCTACACAAACCCAAACACCCAATCCAACTCTCCAAATAAATATGTTGTGAAAGTTTTCAAAGGTATTTAGTACAACTCTCCAAATGATGGATAGAGGTTTTTCCACACTCCTAATCCAGTCCTCCACTGATAGCGAGGATATATATTTTTAAATAACAACCTTTTTCTACAAAATTTGAGATGAGAGGAGGCACCAAAAACCTTTTATCATGAGGACATATGAGAAATGAAAGATGTTCTTCAAACCGCAACCCCCCATAGATTTTGGTTTTGCAATTTTACTAGCCAACCCATGGAAGAGTAGAATCTGAACCAGTCCCAGACCATAATAATTTGAAACATATTCTCCTAATACAGTCTAGAACTCCTTTTGGGATCCTTTCAAATGAAGACCCATAAACTGAAATATCCTCAAGGATAGATTTAATGAGAACAAGACAACCTACACTGGAAAACCATTTGTGGCACCATATATGGATGTAATTTTCCACTTTGGTGACGATTCAGTGCCAATCCTTCCTTCGATATGAGTTGGTTTTAATAAGAAACCCCAAGTGTTTTACACCATCATCTAACTGATAAAATTCCATAGGAAATATATCAATGATGCATTGGACAATATCTTCTCCCAAATTTGAGATGAGAAGGGAGGATATTTTTATAGTTAATCAACATCCTAGTATCCTTCCCAAATAAACTTAGGATATTCTTCAAAATTGCCACCTCACAAGGATCAACATTTAAAATATGACTATGTCATCAACAAAAAGTACATGGGATATGGCCATAGCATGGGATATGTTAAAACCTTGGAATGACCCATTATTTTTTACCTCATCTAGAAGATGAATGAGCCCTTTAGCAAACATAAGAAATAACATAGGTGAGAGAGGGAATCCTTGATGAAGGCCTCCTTGAGTGTGAAAGAAAGGAGATGCAACACCATTGATAAACACAACTAAGGAGACTATTTGAATACAAATCATAACCCAAGTAATGAACTCAAGGTTGAAGCCCACATGAGTTAATAATAGACACAGATAAATCCAGCTTACCAGATCATAGTCCTTTGACACATCAAGTTTGAAGATAACCCCTTTCATGTGCATTGAATTTAGAATATGAAGGCTTTCATTTGTCCCCCCAATCACTTCATGGATAGGTATTCCCTCTAGGAACCTAAATTATTCCTTAGAGATGGAGGTAGAAAGAATAGGCTTGATGTAAGTTGAAATCTCTTTAGAAATAAATTTGTATACAACATTGTAGAGAAAAATAGGCCTAAAATCATCAAAGGAGATAAGGGAATCCATCTTGGGGATCAGGGTAATAAAATTTGAGTTTAATGCCAAAATCATGTATCGATCCTTTCATGATTCATCAACCACCACTAGTAGGTATTTCCCCAAAATTTCATAAATGCCCATAACAAATTTAATGAACCATCTATCCAGTCTAGGGCCCTTTTCCTTTTGAAAACTTTGGAGGATTGACTTAATATCTTCCTCAGATAATTCTACCATAAGGTTCAAATTATCTTCCTTATTTAGGAAACTAGGGAAAGGAAGAGCCGATTAGCTGATCTCTAAAATAGTTGCCTCTTCTTGAGCATGAAAAAGGTTTTTGAAATGATTAAAAATCATAGATCCCAATTACAGAAATGAGGAGATATTTCTTCTGGTTTTATCTTACAAAAACCACACAGTGTTCGCCATCTTATGGCCTTTGGTGAATGCATGAAAAAAGTTGGTTTTATTATCACCACATTATAACCATATGGCCCTACTCTTCAAATTCCACTCAGCCTCCCTAATCTCCAAGTTGGATTTTTTCCTTTTCTTCAATTGAAATAAAAGGTATCTTGAATTGGCAGAAGTGTATCCCTTATCCTCTCTAGAGAAAACAAACCTTAACTGATCTTGAATGTTCTTAAGTTCCAAAGTGTCGACTTCTTTCATATAGGATGCTCATTCTTTGGTTTTTTCTTAATATTCTTAAGGTTCTTCACAAATTATTTTCCTACAGAAAGACCAAAGAGAGGAGAATAATGATCCCATTGCTCTATGTCTGATCCAAGGGATCAGTTTAGTGCTTAAAATTAAAAGTGTGTGATATAGCTTGAAACCTGTACTAGTGCATAGATCTTGACGATTTGAATCGAATGCAACTTTAATCATTCAAAACTGATATCGTATGCTCCCGATATTGCGTTATGCTCGAATTCCCAAATGGGTAAAAAAATTGCAGGTGATAGACTGACTGTACATTTCTGGGCCAATGGCATGCTACCACTTGGCCACTCCAGATTGGTGAAAAAATATTCAAATTTTATTGGTTCAGAATTTTTTATTATTATATTATGTGGTTGACTGTGTTTTTAAGGGTCCAATGGGGGAGAGCCATGTGGGCCAATTGCTGACTGCCACGTGGCCTCTTGTTGGTGTATTAAAATTTTGTATGGGGCCAAGGGCACCCCATAGGATTCGAACCAATGACGAAGTACCAAGAAGTAAGACTTGTTACCATCACGCCATCACATGAGACTTAACCATTATAGGTCTCGAGTTCTGTTTAATTTTGAGCATACGTGTATATAAGGGTAGGGTCAGGGTTAAGCCCTAGCCCTGGTCACTGCGCCAATGTGAACAAAGGGGTGGGACCAAGGGCCAAGGAATATCTCCATCCCTAAGTCATAACCCATACAATATGACCATGGAGGAGGCTAGCGGAGGGGGGAAATCCCATAGTGCTTAGAGTGGGGGTTCGCCCCAGGTCACATGAGCCTCAAGTGACCACAACCAAACCTTAAAATTTTGGTGCATGGGTTTGGCACCAACCCTTGGGTTCTACGAGCTTAATATGACTGGTGGTAGTAGTTGGGGGCCCGACTGGCAGGGGTAGGAGGTTAGCCCCAACCCTTGGTCACGTGGCCTGCATACGACTACAATTTTTGGAAAGTGCGGGTTAATGGACATTTTAAATATCTGACAATTTAGTCCGTCGGGTGGGATTATAGGCTAGGTTAGCATGCTGGTTCTGGGTTTTGGGTCGCTCAAGCCAGGCTTGGGCCGAATTGTAGGATGGTTAGCTATGGAAATTGGGAAAAACTTGGAAGAAGCATAACTTTCTTAGTTTTTAGCCAAATGATTTTAAAAAAGAGCCCAGGTGGGGGTTTTTGATAGTTTTGGATCCATTGGAGACATTTGTTTTTAATTATGAGCATTGTAAAACCATGAACACACAAATTTGAGCACTTAATGAAAGAGGCCTTTCATTGGAAGCTGGACCAGGAGATGTAGCCCAGGAGAGGGGTGAACTCCTTTATCATGTTTGCCGTTAAGTGTTTCTGATATGGTATTTTGTGGCTATTAACTAAGTTTAAAATCACTTGTTTATGTGTTTTTTAACTTGATCCATTACCCAAAATACATAAAATTTCACTTGCAATTTGTATATCACCTTCAAGTTTTCATTACAAATCATTTTGGTATCAGATCATCAGGGCATTGTGAAGGTTTGATTTTGTTTGCAAGTGTTTTTCTGATGCTTTCAAGGTTGAAGCTTAAAAGAGGAGAAAGAGAACTCGTGGAGCCAAGATCTCAAATTGTTTCAAGGAGAACAAACACACCTCAAGATTCAATAGTCATGGCACATGAAGAAGGTCCTGAAGGGATGTTTGAAGATGAAAGAAATTTCAGAAAATATTTCTTTGAGATGTCTAAAATAGTAAAGGTTATTTATGAAGAGAGGAATTCAAGGTTGGATGGAGAGAGATCAAAACCTCCAAAAGGATATGGAGGAAAAAAAGACAAGCCTCCAAAAGGGAATGGTGACAAACCACCACCTTCACCTCCATCCTCATCCTCATATTCTCCTACTTCTTCTACCCTTTCATAGACACCTCCAAATCTCCAAAGGGTCATGGTAAAACTCCTTTTCTTAAGATTGATATAAAGTTTGAATTTCCTATGTACAATGGAGAGATAAATTATGAGAAATTAGATAATTGGGTTCACCAGATTGAAGTGTATTGTAGGATACAAAGAATCAAGGATGATGAGACCAAAATTCAACTTACTTCTCTTAGATTGGAAGGTGCAAAACTTATTTGGTGGGAGGCCAAAACTCAAGAGGACATGAAGATACAAAGTAAGGTTTTATCCTCTTGGAATGATTTTTTGTTGTTGCAATAAGAAGGAAAATTTATCCATTAGCATACAGAAAAAAGCTATTATGGATTGGAAAAACTTTAGGTAATATAAAGGTCAAAATGTGAAAAAGCTATACTCAAGAATTTAGAAAGAGAGCTTTGATTTTGGGTATGGATTTATCCTCTCAAGGCACTCTACTAAAATACATTGGAGGATTGCATAGTTATTTGAGACACACAATTCTCATGTTTAACCCTACAAAACTAGATGAAGTTTGTGTACATGCAACTCATTTATAAACAAGAGGGAAAAATGTTCCTCAAGAGGGCATCCAAAATCCATTTAAAAGAGGAGACAAAGGAAAGGAGAAATTCAAATGAAAAGGGAAGAAGAATGGTTTAGTCAAGAAAGAGGGAGAAAAACTCACATGTAAACATTGTTCAAAAGAACGCCATGATGAAGACCACTGTTGAAAACTTCATCCTGAAATGAGACCACAAAAATTTAACAAAAAAGGGAAATAAAAGACTGCTGCAACTACACAACGTGATTTAGGGTCCGATTCTAGGGATGAAACAAATATCATAGCCATGGGATTCAAAGGTAAGGACTGTATTGCAAGTAATAGTTCTTCAAGTAGCCTCAATGGAACTCAACATGAAAAAGAAAGAAAACAAATTTTCCACATTAGAGTCATTTCAAAACATACCAAGATAGATACATTATTTGATAGTGGATCACAATAAAACCTTATTTCTGAAGACATTGCTAAGAAGTTGAATTTGGAAACCACCCCACATCCTAAACCTTATCCTTTAGGTTGGATATGTGACAATGAAAAATTTCCTGTGACAAAAAGGTGTAAATAGAGATTTGCCATCACTGCAAATTTTATAGATGAGGTAGAGCTTGATTTTATTCCACTTGAAATTTGTGGTATTATTTTGGGAATCTCATAGCTATATGATAGAATATCCATCTTTCATCACCATGAGAACAAATATCATTTGTTTAAAGATGGGGTTGAGTACATTGTTAAAGAAAATAGCAAGAAGTTGAATTTATCACTTGTGAATGCTGGACAAATGAAAAGGCTTATTAATGCTAGTAAGAAATTTATACTCTTGATGATTAAACCAAAAGAGAATGCTGAAAATGAAGCCTTCCAAGGATGTGATGCAAAGTTAAAATCTGATTTGTATGAGGTTGTTAACAACTATGATAAGATTTTCTAGGATCCCAAAGGATTGCCTCCTAAAAGAGGAATGCAACATGAGATCCAATTGGAGCAAGATTTTCCTCTTCCAAATATTGGCATGTACAAGATGTTAGTCATGGAGAATGTAGAAATCAAAAGAAAAATACAAGTGTTGCTTGAAAAAGGGGCCATTAGACCAAGCACATCGCCATGCGGGTCACCAATTGTTTTAGTACCAAATAAAGATGGTACATGGTGCACGTGTGTAGATTTTAGAGCTTTGAACAGGATTACAGTAAAGAATTGTTACCCTCTTCCTCGAATTGATGATTTTCTTGATCAATTGAAAGACGTTTTGTATTTCACTAAGTTGGAATTGAGAAGTAGCTATCATAAAATTAGGATTGACGAAGGAGACATATGGAAGATAACCTTAAAAATAAAGAAAGGTTTTTTTGAATGGTTAGTTAGACCTTTTGGGATTTGTAATGCCCCTGCAACATTCATGAGAGTTATGAATGATTTCTTAAGGCCTTTTCTTGATGATTTTGTAATTGTCTACTTAGATGACATATTGATATTCAGTAAAACCCATGAAGAACATGTCAGACATGTTAGGAAAGTATTAGATGTATTGAAGAAAGAAAAGTTTTTTTAAAGATGTATAAATGTGAGTTTGGAAAGACCTCATTAGTGTATTTGGGACATATTGTTGGAGGGGATGAATTGAAGATAGATACCTCAAAGATCAAAGTCATTGTATATTGGCCCAAGCCCAATAATGTAATTAAGGTTAGAAGCTTTTTCGGAAGAGCCCAATATTGGAGAAATTTAATTTCTAAATTTTCTTCAATTGTAGCTCCATTACATGCCTTGACAAGCATAAAGCAGGTTTTTCAGTGGGAAGGAAAGAAGAAAAAAGACTTTGATGCATTGAAGGAGAGAATCAACCAAACTCCAGTTCTTGCAATTCATGGTTTAAGACAACCATTTGAGATCCAAACAGATGCAAGTGACTATGTCATGGGAACAGTCTTGATGCAACATGCCAAAGCCCATATGTTACCATTCTGAAACTTTTAATGGTGTAGTAGTTAACTATCCTACATATGACAAGGAACTGTATGCATTGGTGTAAAGTGTGAAAAAGTGGAAAAACTATTTGATGGGAAAGGAAACTATCATTCACACTAATCATCAACCATTGCAATACTAGAAATTACAAACTAAGCTACAACAAGTGAGGCATTTCAGATGGATGGGTTTCTTGCAACAATTCCACTTGGTAATAAGTTATAAGAAAGGTATCTATAACAAGGTTGCTGACATGGTTTCTAGACCAATTGTTAGTTCTTCAATTATTCTTAAGCATAATTATATCATGCATGAGAGCTATGTTGAACATTATGCTTTAGATGATGAATTTAAAGATGTATATGCAACTTTGTGTCAAGGAAACCAAGTAGAGGAATTGGATTACCATGTGAATGATAAAATTTTGTATCATCCTGGCAATCTATGCATTACAAAGGGTGAAAGAGTCAACATCATAAGGGAATCACATACTTCTCTTATTGTTGGCCATTTTGGTGTAGGCAAGATGGTGGCATAATTACAATGGTATTTTTATTGGCACAAAATGAATGAAAGTGTGTCACGATACGTAAGAGGATGTTCTTTATGTGCCACAAGTAAGCCTAGAAATAGAAAGTTAGGATTGTATACTCCACTTCTACTCCCTTCCCATCCTTGGGAAAGTGTTTCATGGACTTTGTAGGAGGACTGTCTATGTCTAAGAAAAATCATGATTATCTTTATGTTGTGGTAGATCATTTCAACAAGATGTGTATTTTGATGCCTTGTAAGAAGCAGGTTATAGTTGAACAGTCTGCACAAATGTTCTTTCAATATGTGTGGGTACATTTTGGGTTGCCCAAATCCATTATTTTTGATCGAGATTCTTGATTTGAAGGGAAATTTTGGTCAAGCTTATGGGGACTCATGGACACCAAGTTGAAAAAAAGTACAACATTCCATCCACAAACCGATGGTAAGACAGAAGTGGTGAACATAATGGTAGTACATATTCTTCATGGTTATTGCAGCAAACATCCTAAGCTTTGGGATGAACACTAACACTACATTTAGCATGCTTATAACTGGGCAAAGCATCATCGACTCAAACATATCCATTTGAGGCATGCTTTGGTTACTTACAAAAAATCTCCTTTAGATTTTATCTTTGGAAAATATGTTTCTATTGATGGTCATAGTGACATTGATAAGGCCAAGTGATTCATTGAACAAGTTCAATTGGTGCATTAGATGGTTCAAGAACAGTTGGAAAAGAGGCAATCCAAGTACAGGACAAGGCATGATAAGCATCGTGTTGACCATAGTTTTCAAGTTGGAGATGAAGTTTGTCTTTACATTAGCAAGGATAGGCTTAAAGGAGAAGGTAAAAAACTCAAACAAATAAGGTATGGACCTTTTAAAATTCTAGAAAATATTGGTAACAATGCCTTTCGGTTGGATTTTCCTCCATATATGCAAATGTATGTAGTTGTTATTGTTGAGAATTTGAGATTATATGAGCCTCCTTTGATTGATGATCAAGGACAGCATGTTTAGATTCCTTCAATAGAAAATTTCTCTCCAGAATTTCTTGAAGAATCGAAATAAGATACTATCCTTGATAGAAGGACAAGAACTTCAAAACGAGGGAATGTGGAGTAGATTCATGTTGGTCTCAAAGGAAAAAATCCAAGAAAAGATAAATTGATTGAGGTTGGAAGGGTGAGGGAACCATACCCTCATCTATTTGTTGATTGAAAGTAGTCTTTTGGAGGTCCAAAAGCTTCCAATGGGGAGGAGTGATCCAAGGGATCAATTTAGTGCTAAAAATTCAAAGCGTGAAATAAAGCTCGAGACCTATACCAGTGCATAGATCTCGATGATTTGAATCCAGCACAACTTGAATTTTTCAAAACTGATTTTGTATGATCCCGATATTGCGTTCTGATTGAATTCCCAAACATGTAAAAAAATTGCAGTGAACAGGCTTACTGTACATTTCTGGGCCAATGGTATGCTTCCACTTGGACACTCCAAACTGGTCAAAAAATATTCGAATTTTATTGGTTCATATTTTATTATTATTATATTTTGTGGTTGACTATGTTTTTAAGGGTCCAATGGGGGAGAGCCACGTGGGCCAATTGTTGATTGCCATGTGGCCTCCTGTTGATGTATTAAAGTTTTGTATGGGGCCAAGGACACCCCACAAGATTTGAACCAATGACCAAGCACCAAGAAACAAGACCTGTTACCATCACACCATCACATAAGACTTAACCATTATAGATCTCAGGTTCTACTTAAGTTTGAGCGCTTGTGTATATGGGGGTAGGGACAGGGTTAAGCCCCAACCCTAGTCATTGCACCCATGTGAACCAAGGGACGAGATCAAGGGACATGTATGAGCCCTATCCCCAAGTCACAGTCCATACAACATGACCATGGCAGAGGCTAGCGGAGGGGGGCCAACCCGTAGTGCTCGGAGTGGGGGCCAACCCCAAGCCACATGAGCCTCAAGTGACCACAACCGTACCTTAAAATTTTGGTGTGTAGGTTTAGCACCAAGCCCCAGTTTCCACGGAGTTAATATGGCCAATGGTAGTTCAGTTGGGGGCTCGATCGACGGGGGTGGAGGTTAGCCCTAGCCCCTGGACACGTGGCCCCCACACGACCATAATTTTTGGAAAGTGGAGGTTAATGGAGATTTTAATTCTCTGACAATTTTTCCCATTGGGTGGGATTGTAGGTTAGATTTGCACACTGATTTCGGGTTTGGGGTGCTCAAGCCAAGTTTGGGTTGAATTGCAGGATGGTTAGCTATGGAAATTGGGAAAAACTTGGAAGAAGCATTCCTTTATTAGTTTTTGGCTAAATGAGGTGTATAAAGAGCCCAGGTGGGGGTTTTTGATAGTTTTGGATCCATTGGAGACATTTTTTTTCATCTTGAGCATTGTAAAACCATGAAAACATAAATTTTAGCACTTAATGAAAGAGGCCCTACATTGGAAGTTGGACTAGGAAATGTATCCCAGGAGAGGGGTGAACTCCTTTATCATGTTTGTTGTTATGTGTTTATGATATTTTTTTTTTTTTATCTATTTTGGCTGTTAACTAAGTTTAAAAATATTTTGTTTATCTGTTTTGTAACTTGATCCATTACCCAAAATATATAAAATTTCACTTGCAATTTGTATATCACCTTCAAATTTTATTACAAATCAATGAATATCACAATAAATGATTGATACTTTAACCAAGAGGGGTTTAATTTTAAACGGTTAGGAGGTTTGTGAGCATCACCCTTTAATTATAAAAATATTGGGGAGTGATCTCATATACCTCCTGCACCAATCCATTGTTTGATGTTTTAGAAATTTTCCATGATACCTTCAACATTGAGGAACGAATCTAATCATTTGGCGAGTCAATCCAGACTTGTTATCTTATTTCGCCAAGTAGGCTAAATGTTTAGGGGGCTGATGTCAATTAGGGATCGAGAGGCTAAGGAATCCTGGAAGAGATATTCCAGAGGGTCAACATTTTCTTGCTCCCCCCATGATTTAGAGGCACCCATCGAGACGTTGAAATCCTCACCAATAATAATATGGGGTGAATTTATAAGGGATTTATTGAAGAAAGAATCCCATAAAGATAGATGATGAAATAAGGGACCATATATATTGAGGTCAGTGAAGGAAAAAGATTTTTTTTCAAAGTACAATTCAACCCCAAGCCCCGATGGAGTGCTCCAAGAATTAATGAGAATGAAGGATTGGTTGATCAAACCCACCACCAAATCCCTAGAATGACATATAACATTAGTACACTAGAATTTCCAACAATGCAGAAGGTTCCCCAAACACTATAAAATAGAGATACCCTAACCAAGGGTCTCTTGAATAAGAATATTTCTCAATGATTCAACGTCTATTAGATGTTTTAGTGTGATTCTTTTGGGAAGGCTCTCAAATAGCATATAATTGAAGGAGAGGATATTCATAAAGGAACATTCAAAGGGGTTGAAATTTCTCTAAGAACCCCAGAGATTGAAGCTTGATTGCCCACTTCCATATCCACCTTGGCATGCTCCTTTGCTAAGGTGATGCTAGACTTCTGGCCCCGAACACGAAAGATGAATTTCCCTAACCGAAGGTCAAGAGGTTTTTGAAAACTACCATTTGAACGAGGACAAAGGTTATAGGAAGAGGATTCATCTCCTTAGAGGTAGGACATGGACTGAGTTGGGGAAATGATAGGAGATGATAGATCACATTGAGATATTGATAATGAATAGAGGGCTTAGGATAGAAGGGAGGGAAAAAAACGGTGGTAGGGGAAAATTAGAGGTAGGGAATTCATTAAGATTAACAACAAAATATTCAACATTGTAGACATTTGAAATTGCAAAGGATGGAGAGGAAAAGCTACTCGGAACAGGATGCTCCTGTGGGGCTGTTGAGACATCATCCACTGCCATAGGATCCAGAATGAGTGCTGCAGCTATAGAGACTAGTTCCTTTGAGCATCAAAGAGGAACACTAGAGTCTCCATTTGTAGATGGAGGGTTGTTTGGAAGACCAACATCCTCTTAGAAAATATTATAATCATCCACTTGAATTGATTGAACCAAAGGAATTTTTTTTAACAAGATGACCATATCAGTCGTAATGCTGACAATGGAATGAGACACCTTCATAATCCAGTTCTTGGATATTCTCTTCACCATCCCCCAATTCCATTTCCTCAAGGAGAAACTCCCTCAGATTTACCAATACCAGAACATGAGCCATCGACAAAATACTAGGTGTGAGGTATGATGTATCATGAACCATATAAGTTCTAATGCAGTTACCCAAATCTTGAAAAATCTCATCCACCTAGTAGTCCAAAGGAGGACATGGAAACGAGACCCATATCGACATGACATCAAAACTCTCCATCCTAGTATTCAACAAAGGGGACCGAAATTTAAAAATTACCGGAGATGAGTTTATATGCCAAACTTAATCCACCATAGAATGGGCATCTTCGACATTAGGAAACTTAAGGTGAATCCAACCCTTGTGAAGGATTTCAACCTCTGGAGGAGATTGAAAAAATGGAGCATGTATTGATAAATCCATAATCTAAGGGTTTGAATAGATAAATGCCAACCTTGAACCCTGCCCATATGGGATGTCTCAGCCGAAACCCTGGCCCTCTCCATTCGAATGTCACCACCAAGAACCAAAGCTACATGAGGTCAGAAATTCCGTTGAACACACTGAGTCTTCTTGTTTATGGAATTGCAAAAATTCAAAGTTTTTCTAGGATGAATCTTGGAACAAGGTTTCATTGGAAAACCCCAAGAGAGAGCTGATGAAATTATGTTGATAGGGGGAAGAGAGGAAAAATGATGAAGTCGACTCAGAATAGAGGGGTTAAGAGACTATAGGTGATTAATATCTAATGATGTAATACTCACCTGGCTGGAGATAATCGACCATGAACCCCCATTGTAACCCAAATCAAAACCAAAACCCTTTGAAAACCTAGAGCTTGGGCTAATAAACTGCTGATTGTTGAGGAGGATATTAGTAATGGTAATTGGTCAGGTTGGATCAGAGTCCTAAACTGACCTTATCGATCCAAGGCTCAAACCCTGAGAAAATTGACCAGTGTCCACATCCAAACTAGGGTTGGCACAAACAAAGAAAACTCAAGAGTCATAGAATGAGGAGGGGAGCCATGAGCCAGGGATGACATAGAAGATACTGGAGAGCAACAAGGTGAGGGGAATAGTAAGGACCAAAACTAGAAATGAGAAAAAACCAAGTGTCCAAAAGAAGTCACGAAAATTTTGGTTAGTGGAGAGACTTCAAGCTCATAATATACAAGCTCCACGTCATCCATATAAACTAAAATAGATATGAGAAGGACACAAAAATTCCAAAAAACTCTAGGAAAAGCATAAACCCAAACCACTGAATGACAAAGATATTAAAAAACCCAAAAGAGGGATTACTAAGAGATCCGCAAATGTAGAAGGAGAGAGAGAAAACCCAAAAGTTATCGCCCGATGATATGGAATGGATTATGCACCTAGGACTATGAAACCAATGGTGCCACCATTGTTAGGGTTTACCGTCAACAACCTTCACCTAGTAAACATGTTACATAGTAACTTTTCCATTTACCCTAAATATAAAGTAATAATATGATGCAATGCTTATAGTTTTATCTTCATAAGCTTACAAGGAGTTATAAGTAATAATACGAAATCTCAACAAGAGAAATCATTTGAGTGTAGGCGGATCCATAAAATCCATACAATAAGATGGACTACATAAACATATTCAATAGTATTAAATATTTACATGGAGAGAATGTCCTTCAATGCACACAACATTTTGAGAAATTCAAGATAAAAATGAGCATATACATGGAAAAATTGTAATCTACATCATAAACTAGTGAGATAAACACTAAATAATATAAGGAAATAACCACAAAACTCTCTTAACCAAATTAAAATCAAAAGGGATATTGACTAAGAGAAGAAAAATAAAACTACTCTTGAGATGAATTTCTAGAAGAAAATTCCTAGTTTACTTCCATTGAAGAAAAATGATACTAACAAAAGAAGTAATCATGCCTAGGAATAGGGGCAAGGAAGCATTGACTAAGAAGAGAAGATAATATACATTAGATTCAAGAAGAAACAAAGAAAAGAAAAGAAATAAGAATAGAAGAATATAAATCTCCATTAGAGTTTCATATGATTGAAAGAGATAAGAGATAGAGGAGGAGCATTGATTTAACATAAGCCTCCATACCCTTATTGATCTAGAATAAAAGAAGATGTAGTGGAATGTCAAGTCTAGAAGATGATAATCTTGTCTCAGTTGAGTTGGAAAGGACTACCAAGTCCAAAAGAGGAAGCAACTACATACATTCATAAGGCTATATATAGATCCACCACAATGATAGGTCAATGTGATGCTAGCCTTATCTATGCTTAGTTAGAAATTCTAATTAGATATATAACTAGAACCTTCAATGACTCATTCTAGAAGAATTTTTGAATAATGTAGACTCTAGGAATGGAACCCTAAAAGTGTCAAAAATTGTTTAATACATGGATGTTGATAAGTTGGGGACTAGGATAAGAAGAATGCTAAAATCAATAATGCAAAGTCTCAAAGTAAACAAAGTCCTTTGGAAAATATCACATGTTGAACCTAGATCAACCATAATTTGGAGTCAATTAGATGAACATGGTAAAATTATTGATATAATATGGATCTAAATGCCTTGGACTAATGACAATTTATTAAATATTTTCCTTGAGGAAGGTAATCATCAACTTCTAATTTGAGTAAAGAGTTTTTTGGGTGTTCTCCTTGTTGAAAAATGTAACTAGTTTTGGTCTTCATAATTATGATTGTACTTGTATCAATATGTATTCCATGTAAAAAAAAGAGAAGAAAAATAAATTTATTATTATTATTATTATTATTATCTATTCAAAGCATGTTATTCATGCTTCTAGGGTTTATTGAGCAAAAAATAAATTTTGTCATGTGTCAAAGTCACATTTGGACTATTTGTAAGAATTATTTATTTTTATTTTGAGTCAAAAGAGTCAATTTTTTCACCACAAGACCAATTCATCCCTCTAGATGGACAAGTTGGCTAGCCCATAGGTTGTGTCTCTTCATATAGTCAAACAACTATATATTGGAAACTGTGATCCACATTTTTGAAACTAATTTGATTTATGTTCGAGTTTTATGAGGCAGATTCTGTTAGATTGCAGGTTCGAAATTACAGGCCCTAAACTTCAGGCCTTGAGATTTTAGGGAGGTTGAAATTTCATGGATGGACTAGAATTCAAATATTTGACCAACATTGACTTTTGTTGACTATAACTTGTTGAAGATGGATTTATGGAGGGCTGAATTGGGTTTGTGTGGTAGTCTTGGTCTTTGTCTTGGGTCTTGCATATCTCAATTTGATATGATTCTATAAGAAGAGGAGTTATTTGGGTTTTCCCCCTTGTGGGGTTTTTCCCTAGCTCAGAGCCTGCATCTTTATGTACTTTATGTCTTGTGATTTTCATGTTTTACAGTTTGCGAATTTCTTGATGAAGAAGAATATAAATTAATAAGAAGCCAACAAAAACTGACAAGTAATCATCAAATTAAAAGAAATATACCTAATTTACAAACGTTATTATTTATAAACATGGTTTCAGAGCTAAGGTGAAAGGAAGGTAGTTTTAAGATCACTCTTTGTTGGCATATTTAAAGACACCTCTACAACAATCATCTCACTCCGAAGATCAAACTACATTTGAGGACACTTTTTGCAGAGGTTGAAGAAAAAAATATGAAGGTAATAATTTTGTAGTAGCTTAAGAACATTCCTAGAAGCTTGAAGATGCCCTCATACTCCCAATAAGGTAACATCCATTTTTATAGAAGGTATATAAAAGTTTATTTCTAAGGCTCTATGTGAAATTTTAGACATACATTATTTTTAAGTCATACAAAGAACATAATGAAAAGGTCTGCATTATACTCTTTGACCAAGGTATGGTCTATTCTATGGCATGAACCTGAGGCACAAAAGGAAGAAAATATTCAGTAGTTCTATAACACAAATATTCTCACTATAATGCAAAATTTCTGTACAAGTTCCTATGACAATACATGTTTCAATGATGAAAGTTTTAGTGACATATCTCTCCATATAGAAAGTTTCTATAACAAATATTTCTGGGCATATACATAGCGAAGGAGTAGACCAAAGGTGAATGTGGAACTTGAACATCAACGTTTTCTATACTTGTGAAATCAAAAAGGCATTCAAAGCATCAAAATTTTCTGTGGAATTTCTAATAAAAATCGTTATCTTTATATGAGGGGCAATAACACTATCATATCTATGTAATAAAGGTAGACTACAATCTCTATAAAACAAGGCATTCCTAGGGATAGAAACATGATGGAATTTGAATCTTCTCTATGGATTCCAAGCTCACAACACAAGTTACTTATCTAAAGCATTTCATATCCAAGATAGAGAAGGACTATTAAGGATGAAAAATAAAACTACAATTAATCTCTTCTCAACTAATATCGATGTCTATTGTATGAAGACACATGAGGTGTATGTGAATTCTTTTGCATACGTACATACTTTGAGTTATATTGTTTTGAACATGATACTTTGTGACAACCTATTTTTATCCGAAGTCTGTAACATATGTTCAAGGAGGTTAGAAGCTTATACCTATTTATGATTTGAATTACTATCATCATTCTTTGGTGGAATCCAAACTCTATGACACCTTGATCAAAGAATTATGTGAAGGACAAAAGTGTGTTGTATTTAAAGGAACCAAAACATATGGATTATCTCTAAGACATGTAAATGTACTAATGATGAGGACATACAAAGCAACATCTTTTTGTGATATTTATGGAAACATACCTGAGTTCATTATGAGAGCATAGCTACCACAGTAGACGAGGTATCTAGAGGATATAAGTATGAAAACTAGTGTCTAAAAAAAATACATAAGATAACTCTCATGAAGAACGAAAACTTCTATAATTCACCTCCTTAGTTCATCTCCTAGTTTGAAGACCGAGATGTTGAAGCTCTATGAATGTTGTAATTTGAATCCTATCTCTATAACACAGTACATGAAATAGACACGCCACCTGGATCTCCTTCCTATACATAATAGAAGAGCAAGTGACATCAATGAAGCCAACCTAAATTTGAAAAGAAATGATTTAAAGGATTAAAATGAAGTTGTAAGTGAAATAGTTAAAGAGCGTTATTCTGTGTTAAATACAAAGGAAATAAGTTTGGATATGTATAAAGGTCACCTTTTTGTGGAAAAGAAAGAAAACCATGTAAATCATCTAAAGGCTGAGAATTTGTGAACCTCATCTCTGCGATATGAATATGAGAAATAGTCTCTTTTAAATGAAGTCAATACATGTCAACTAGAGGAATAAGACATTATCTCTACAAAGAGGGGCAAGTAAAATCAAAGAGGCAATACATTTTGTTTATTTGCATCAAAGAATCTATGTCAAGTATATTGGACATAACACTACGGCTTCTAGGTCATGATGAATCCTAGTTTAGAAAGCAAGAGTTAGATAATTTTCCTTTAATAAAATCGTGATAAGGTCTGCATATATGCATCATATCATTGATATTCCCTTCTCACATATGTAGACTATGTTTTATGATCAAGGAATGAAATCGTTTGTATATATAGCACATGAATAACATCTCTAGGGTTTTAGAATACTTGTAATATTTACATTTCCAATAATAACAGAATCTAGGGTACGTAAACCCTAGCAGAGTTTTGAATTAGAAAACCTTAGGAACATAAGCCTTAACTCATTGCTTCTATTGTAGAAAGAAAATTCTAGCTCTTGAATTTGATAGGAATGACATCATTGATGAAAATATCCAAGATTAAGAGGGAGCTAACTCTTTTCAAAAGGATAAGTATTATATACCTACTTTCTTTAATTTTTACTGTTGTTATTTTGTCTATGCACTTTTCATTTTTTTTCTTTCATAGTACCCTAACAAAGGTTCTAGGTCAAGACACAATTTATCTATGCTTGACTAATAGATGGAAGATTTGGAAGAATGTAACAAAGCATAAAGACAATAAGAAAGTAGTTCAAATGATGCTTCAAGAAGAAGTCAATTAGATAATAACATGAAAGCTAAAGAGAAGAAGTCTACCTATATCAGCTAGAAAGAGGAAGATATTTGAAGTTTAAAAAAAAGTCTAAAGTCTATGACATAAAGAGAAGATGAAAAATCAATGACAAGATCCTTTGGCAGAAAATTTGAAGAGTTATAATATAATTGTATTGGCAGTTGCTTGATTCAATCCAGCAACACGTTGATTGACAATATTGATGTTGATAGAGATACTAATACTAAATGGAAGTTGATATAATTTATTGGAAAAGTGTGTGAGTAGCATTCTATTTTTAAGGAAAAATATTTGAAGACTCGTGTAATTATACATGAAGAAAATTATCTCCATAAGGTGTTTGATGAACTACTTGATGACACGTTGAAGCTGCATAAGGATTAACAAAGAACCAGAAAGGTCGAAGCTCATTATAATGTGATATAGATAGAATCCAAGCAGATACAACCTATCTCCTTGAAAGAACATGTTTTTGATGCTTTGATGAGTATTGTGGTTGTTCCTCCTTGCTTGAGAGGGAGTGATGGGGGACACCATATTCTCCATGTTTCACATGTTATTTCTAGGACTAACAGTTGTAAGGCCAGTGAAGGAATAAGTATGGATAATGGGGGATTGGATAAGCATATAGGATCGGTATTCCTTGAGGAATGGTATCCAAGATTGGAGTAGCCCCAAGGACCAATACTCTTTGAGGATTGGGAATCCAAGATAAGAGTAGTCTCGAGGACCAATATTCTTTGAAGATGGGGGATATATCTAAGATAAGAATAGTCCTATAAGTAAATACTTGGTGTACATCTAGACGGGGTATGTGCCTTGAGAGGCGATGGTGGTGTCTAAATATATGCCTCCCAACATTGTTCTTTGATCTAGCGGAGAGATAGAGATTGTTAGTTAAGGCATAACTATTTTGTAATTGAAAATGCTAGTTATGATGATGCTTAATGATACTTATCAATCATAACTCTTCTTATTCTAATATTTTAATTTGAGGGTATCCTTGTATCATGTTGTGTAATTATGAATACCTCCCTAGTTAAGAGGGAGTGTTGGAAAATGTAACTAGGTTCGATCTTCATAATGATCATTGTACTTGTATCAATATGTATTTCATGTAAAAGCAAAAAGAAGAAAAATAAATTTATTATTATTATTATTTTCTAGTCAAAACATGTTCTTCATGCTTCTAGGTTTATTGAGTCAAAAAGAAAAAAAAAATTCATATGTCAAAGTCCCATTTCGACTATTTGTAAGAAAAATAAATCTTTTATTTTGAGTCAAAAGAGTCAATTTTGTCACCACAAGACTAATTCATCACTCCAGATGGACAAGTTGGGTAACCCATAAGTTGTGTCTCTTCATATGGTTGAACAACTATATATTGGCAACTGTGCTCCACATTTTTCGCAACTAATTCGATTTCTGTGCAAGAAAGAAGAAGAAAACCAACAAAGTCAAAGTAGAAGAAGAGCGAAGTCAAAGGAGAGAGAAAGTTATGTTTTTCTACCCTAGTTTTTGTTCACACGTGAAAATATTCTGAGGCCACTTCTGTTGGATTACAAATCTAAAATTATAGGGCCCAGGATTCCAGGGAGGCTAAAATTTCAAGGATGGACCATAATTCAGAGATTTGACAAACATTGACTTTTTTTTACTACGACTTGTTGAAGATGGCTTGATGGAGGGCTAACTTGGGTTTGTATGGTAGTATTGGTCTTAGTCGTCGGTCTTGGATATCTCATTTTGATATGATTCGATAAGAAGAGAAGTTGTTTGGGTTTCCCCCTTGTGGGGTTTTTCCTGGTCTTGGAGCCTACACCTTTTTGTTCGTTGTCTTTTGTGATATTGATGTTTTAAATTCTGGTAATTATTGATAAATATGAATACAAATTAATAAGAACCCAATAAAAATTCACAAGTAATTATCAAGTTAAAAAGAAATCTACCTAATCTATATGCATTATGATTTCTCAACCCTCCTGCCCACCTTTCCATACTTAATTAACAAAGAACATAAAACCATTTGACATATATTCATGTTGGTTCATTTATAGAAGAAGGAACACCACAAAGGAATAACATAGTAGAATGTAAATATCAAGAGCGCTATTCTGAGTCCCAAGAAGTGGAAGAAAAAGAAGAGGGGGGAATTTACCATGGAAAAGGTATTATGGAGCCTTCAATTGATAAGACAAAGTAATTAATTTTAGTAATACAACCAATAATAACATATATTCAGTTTTTGAAAAAAATCATAGAACAATTTACCAATGGAATCCTCCCTTTATACGAAAAATATGAAGGCCCACAAAGACATCGTTTTACCTCCAAAATTTATGGAGTCCAAAAGATATCACTAATGAATTAAAACAAATGGTGCAATTTGTAAGAGGTTTAAAACTAAAATCATTAATGAATTTCAAAGGAAACCTTAACAAGACAAAGGAATAAGGCATTAATTCTTGTCATTATTTAGAAGTTAGGATTCTAAACATCTTGTATCATAAGAGACCAAAGAGATAAATAAATGGTGAATGAATCTACAAGAGATTATGATAAAGGATATAAGGATTTTCTTGTATAGGTTCCTTATGCTATAGATAAGGAAATTCTTCTACAATGATATGTGATTCACTGTTGCATAAACTTTAAGCACCCTTAAAAGTTTATGGAATAAAAAATATGAAAACCCACTAAATAAAGTACAAAAATTGGGACTAACAAGCATTGGGTAGTCTTGTTGATGAATACAAGGCTGGAAGAGATGATAGAAGTGATGCAAAATTATATGCAAGATCTAACACTACAATTAGTAAAGTTAGAGATTTAGTGCACTACATGTATGGGTGATGGAAATAAAAAGGAATAATTCCACTTCAAGGTAGTATACCTCAATATGTTATAAATATTAAAGCCAATTGCTACTATGAAATTTGTGAATTAGTGGCTAACCACAAAACAAGTGAATGCATTTGATAAATAACAAGAAAAGATAGTGTTCTATTTGTTAATTTAACACTCATGCCACATTAGATTGTTAGCATAATGGGAAGAAAAATCCTAACTATCAAATAATTTACCATATAGAAACCATAAACTAGAACTAGCAAAACCAAGGAGAAAAGGGGAATGATTATAGTGAAAGAGGAGGCCATGGTTTAAGAAGAGGAGGGAAAGCTGGTCTAGGTGAATTTTATTGAAATTATTGTTTTATCTTTCTCAAAGAGTACCATCCTAGTCCTTAATTTCCTTTGAAGAATACGACAAACTAATATTTTATATCCATTGTGAAGTGGGAGATCACTTCATGGAGGATTACCTAATAATGATGGAGAAAATAAGGAGTATAAAAAATCTAAATCTTCTTCAAACAATACCAAAGAATGAAGCACCAAATTATAATAAATTGAATGAACCCAAAAGACCGGGTGATGAAATAGGGGAATATGTTGTTTTACAAAGAAGTTATGAGATACAACTTATGAAGAAAGATAAATTTATGTATTTGTTGTAGCGACTACAACCACCCTCCAAAATTTGGCCTGCACCCAAATTCGGAGCCTCCCTTGAGAGTTTCACTTGATGGTTACATACACTTGGGTTCACTCTGTGAGCTCGTGTGAGCCTTCACACCCACCTTGCTTGTTCATTCCACCCAAGATTCTTCATGTTGATGTCAATGTCTTACTTACTACCATGTTCTAGTCATGCTTGAGGTTTTCACTTCATGTGTACATGTTACATTCGCACTCACACACGGAGTCACATCCACTATCGCATAAGCGTCATCATGGTCGATCAATGATCAATCACGAGTGTCGTGCTTGTCACTTGCATCGTCGGTCAGTCATGTTGAACATGTGTGTCTGGATGGTTTGGGTCATCTCATCGTTAAGTCATGTTGGTGTGTGTTTGCAAGATCACATGTGCATCTTTCACTCATTTACACACTTAGTCATTTTGCTGAAGTTTCAATGACCGGACTCCCCTCTGACAGCTGGACCATCACCTCGCCATCAACTTGATCGACTCTCACCTAGAACAACACAAAAGCACCAAGCAAGTCATTTCAAGCTGTGTTTCCTGTAAGCAATCAATCAGCTTCCAGCTGGTCAAACAGAGGATTTGACCCGGTAGCCACCCCGAGACTCATTCCCCTCGAAAATTGCGCAGAGGCTGCAGATAATGCCCGCTTCACTGGCTTGGAAAATTATGCAGACAGGCCAAATAGACACCCAATGCTTGTTCCTGTCTCCCTCAAAAAATTGCTCAACTTTTCCAGCCAGTCCTCCCGATAGTCGACCAACTGTTCATCTAGAAAACTGTGCAGTTTTCATGAGCAGGCCTTCTGCCACCCAACAGTCTGCTCAACTCAGAAATTGCATATAGATGATCAGTAGGTCGGCCTCCCAGCCTGAGTGCAATTTCCCTTGCCAGCATCTCCTACCAGCAGATTGCCAGTTCCCTCCAGGAATTGAACAGTTTCCACTGCCAAGCTCTCGACAACTAACTACCTATTCACTTTGGGAATTGCACAGTTTCTGTTGCTAGTGACCTAGTAGTGAGTTGCCAGTTCCCTCCAGGAATTGCGTAGTTTTGGCTGCCAGGATCTTAACTAGTTCCTCCAAAAAACCACGCAATTTCTGCCTGTTGATCCTTCATGTAGCACATCCTGTTCCTCTAGGAAATTACACAAATTTTGTTGCCAAGCCCTTCCTACCCACTCATTCCAGAAAATGTTCAGATTTTATCTACCTTTCCTTCTTGCAGCCCAGATTATCCCTCCCAAAATTTGTGTAGTTTTTCCTTCTAGCCGAGCCAGACCTTACGGATAGTCACTGTCAACTTGGATTGCCCATCTTCATTAGCCAGTGACTCTTGATATTTTTCATCTGCAGTGCCTAGAGTCATCAGCTTGCTTCCCAACCTTTCTGCCTCTCTCGGTCACCTGCATTCAAAATGATCATGTGTCATGGTAGACTAGGAGGTTTTTGGATTTGATGTCATCTTGTCATGAGTGATTGCAGATACAGGTACACCAACAAAGATGGCGTGATGATGAATGGGATGAACGAAGGGAGAATATGCAGAAGGACAAATTCACCAATGGACGAACAAACAATGCATGCAAAGAGATGTTCTCGCGAATGGATGATCATGAAAAGATGTCTTCACAGACAGACGAACGAGAAAACATGCAAGATGTGCTCATGGACGGATGAACGGACAAACATGCAAGCCTTCCAACATACAAGCAAGGAGAAACATGCCAAAGAAACATCAAGTGAACCAATGACCATCGAAGACTCCACGCAATTTGCCATGTGGAGGTGAAGCTGTGACACACCATGAAAACATCCATCACCCAACAGCACTGTAACTCGACATGCACTCCAGCAACAACACGAATGTACCAAGCACTGTCATGTCGAGTCATGTTGTCCACATATCCACTGTGAACCATGTTGTCAAATCAATGTAATGTAACGTGGAAGTCCAAGGGACCCACTTGTTGAACAAAGAGTCATGTAAAGTCGAAAAGTCATGGAAGTCAAATAGTCATGAGGGTAGTCGAACAACCACAAGGGTCTGTTTCACCCTTGGCTATAAATACCCCCTCATTTGGACATGCAAAGGAATTTTCACCTCAACTCCTCCCACATAGCCAAGAGAGTCTGTTATCTTTTCTTTGAGTTGTAAGCAGTGGCTCCAACGCCCCTCACATGGGGTTAGTGATGTATGGTGTAACAATATGTCTTGGAACTTTTGCTTAATTCTGAAGCTTGCTAACAGGCCATCACATTTTCACACGTGTATTGTATCTGTTTTAAGACTAATATTTAACACTCGTAATTCATGTTGCTTGAACCTATGTTTAACACTTCAACTAATTCACTTGTTGTAATACACATATGTTAATGAAAATGTGTTGTATATGTTGTTAACACTGTCTTTCCTGTGTAGACTACTCTCCCGGACATCAGACATACCTTTCACATGGAACTTGCTATAACAACTGTTGTACTCGTGTGGACTAATCCACTGAGTGTTATACGTGTTATCTTCCCTTGTGTGTTGTGACTGCCGCATCCGTGTGGACTGTTTCATCAGAAGCTGCGCATGTCCTGTTTTGTTGTGTGTTCCTAACAGAGTTGGGACTTATCCCAACTGACTTAGGACTCACTCCCACCCTCTCCCTCTACAATGAAAGAACCATTGACACAAGTGACACTTACACTCACCAGGCACGCGAACCTCACTTCTCGGAAGACAAAGTAGACCACTCTCCTGTGCTGACAAGTAATATTTGAGGAAAATCTTTAAGATAATGGCAACCGAGCCATCGTACCGGAACACCAAAAGGTGTGTGGTCTAGTTGGGAGTTCATACAGGGGAGATCCCCTGATGTTGGCGGGTCTAGCATCGTCAATAATATCCAAACCCAAAAAAATAACAAAATTATTACATCAATGAGGATATAAGCATGTTTAGAAACATGAATGTATTGAACAAAGTCAAATCAGACAAAAGAAATAAAAGAATGATGATATTGAAGAACCCTTTGGAGATACTAACATAAGAAGAAGGTTTAGCAAGGTTTATAGAACTATTTAATATCTTGAGGAACAATAACCAAAAAAAGAAATCAAATTTGTCAAGAATATTTGTTATCTAAGAGGAGATAAGATAATAAATGGGTATAATCCTCAAGTCAAGTTGGAGATATAAGGACCCTTTATTCTACAACCTTTTTTTCACTTTATGTCATAGGTGAAAATGCTTCCCAAGAAAACTTGGATAAAGATGGGAGACCTCACTTTGTGTTGTCTAATAATATTATCAAGTTATTGATTTGAGGCTTCTGCGATCTATATTTTGTGTGGTGTTATCTTTCGGAGTCATCACATTCATGTTTTTTCGGAATCGACGTTTCGAACCAACCTCCGTGGTTCATCATCAGGATTAGATCCATGAATGAATAAGTGAGAACTTGATAGGGTTAATAAATAAAGGTTAGGGTTGGGAAGGGAAAACAACCGACAGGTTTGATGATGATATAATTCATGTTATAATTTATTTATATTTATGTTTTAATTTGTTAATGATTTTAGTTTTTAGTTTTAATTTAATATGCAGTTTCCTTTATATATATATATATATTTAAGTAAATGTTTACTAATACTCCAATATATATTAGTGATTAAAAATTTAACTAATAATTTTTGTATAGTTAATTAATTTTTATTATTAATTATATGATTAAAATGAATGTTAGTGATTTAAATACAATAATTTGTATGAAAATTATCTTTATTTTTAACTATAATGGAATGACTAAAATGTATAATAATAAATATCTAATAATGGAATGACTAAAATGTATAATAATAAATATCTAATGTTTAATGATAATTATAAACTAATTTATTATTATGCATCATAAATTACTTTTTATTATTAATTTCAAAATGATTTAAACTAAATAGATTTTTTTTTCTTTTTTTCTTTTTAATTCCAAATTGAGGGTTCTAAAATTATTTATATAATTATTAGAAATAATTTGTTAATAAGATATTTAATACTTATAAACTTTAATAAATTGTTATAAATTATTATTGACTAATTGATGAAGTTTTTATTTAATTATATTAGGATTGAATATAATAATTGACATTTAAATTAACTACAACTTTAGTTAGTTATATAATTAATTAATTGATTAATTAATAAAATAGGAAATTAAATTATTTATTATTGATATTGGTTTTATGTTAAAATGTTTGATTGAGTATAGGGAAGGGTTACTAAAAGGAAGATTATGGAGGCCAAAACAAGTGAAAAGAGGGCAGGGTGCATCTAGGAGAAGGTGGAATCAGAGGTTAGAGTGGGAGTCCAATTATCACTAATTTTCCAACCATCATTGTGGTTAAGGTTGTTAGGTTTTTTACCGATTTTGATAGCTTCTTTGAATTTCCTATGGTGATAATGATCAATTTTGGCCACAACACTAGAGTTTTCAATACAAATATGACGATTGGTTTTACTGGAGTGCTCAACCAAAGCTGAGGTTTTGGAGCAGTTATGCTTAATGTCAGCAACATGCTCTTGAATCCTTGTTGAGATTGATCGACCAGTCTCTCCAATGTAGAAAATAACCTATGGATGATTGTGCTTGTAAGGTCCACCTCCCCTACATATTAAGTCTATCATAAGAAAACCCACACAGAGCATTACCTTCATGCCGACTCTCACCATCATCCTGCTAAGAAATTGGGGGTTCTCAATACTCTTGTTGCCAGGGCTGTTCGCATTTCTTGAACAAGAAAAGAAACATCTTATGGATGTTTTTGAAAAGAATGGATATAGAAGACACTGGCAAGCAATGAAAGCTTTCAAGAAGGCTGAGAATCCTAAAAAACAAAAACCTATGGATGATTGTGCTAGTAAGGTCCACCTCCCCTACATATTAGGTCTATCGTAATAAAACCCACAGAGAGCATTACCTTCATGTTGACTCTCACCATCATCCTGCTCAGAAATTGGGGGTTCTCAACACTCTTGCTACCAGGGTTGTTTGCATTTCTTGAACAAGAAAAGAAACATCTTATGGATGTTTTTGAAAAGAATGGATATAGAAGACACCAAGGAATGAAAGCTTTCAAGAAGGCTAAGAAACCTAAAAACAAACAACCTATGGATGATTGTGCTAGTAAGGTCCACCTCCCCTACATATTAGGTCTATCGTAAGAAAACCCACAGAGAGCATTACCTTCATGCCAAATCTCACCATCATCCTGCTCAGAAATTGGGGGTTCTCAACACTCTTGCTACCAGGGTTGTTCGCATTTCTGATCATGATCATTTTGAACAAGAAAAGGAACATCTTATGGATGTTTTTGAAAAGAATGGATATAGAAGACACCAAGGAATGAAAGCTTTCAAGAAGGTTGAGAATCCTAAAAACAAACAACTTATGGATGATTGTGCTAGTAAGGTCCACCTCCCCTACATATTAGGTCCATCGTAAGAAAACCCATAGAGAGCATTACCTTCATGTGGACTCTCACCATCATCTTTCTCAAAAATTGGGGGTTCTCAACACTCTTGCTACTAGGGCTGTTCGCATTTCTGATCATGATCATTTTGAACAAGAAAAGAAACATCTTATGGATTTTTTTGAAAAGAATGGATATTGAAGACACCAAGGAATGAAATCTTTCAAGAAGGCTGAGAATCCTAAAAAAAAACAACCTATGGATGATTGTACTAGTAAGGTCCACCTCCCCTACATATTAGGCAGATTCAAGAGCATGCTGCTGACATTAAGCATAACCGCTCCAAAACATCAGCTTTGGCTGAACACTCCAGTAAAACCATCACCAGGTCTATCGTAAGAAAACCCACACAGAGTATTACCTTCATGTCGACTCTCACCATCATCTTGCTCAAAAATTTGGGGTTCTCAACACTCTTGCTACCAGGGTTGTTCGCATTTCTGATCATGATGATTTTGAACAAGAAAAGAAACATCTTATGGATGTTTTTGAAAAGAATGGATATAGAAGACACCAAGGAATGAAAGCTTTCAAGAAGGATGAGAATCCTAAAAGCAAACAACCTATGGATGATTGTGCTAGTAAGATCCACCTCCCCTACATATTAGGAATATTCAAGAGCATGCTGCTGTCATTAAGCATAACCGCTCCAAAACCTCAGCTTTGGCTAAGCACTCTAGTAAAACCATCACCAGGTCTATCATAAGAAAACCCACAGAGAGCATTCCCTTCATGCTGAATGTCACCATCATCCTGCTAAGAAATTGGGGGTTCTCAACACTCTTGCTACTAGGGCTGTTCACATTTCTGATCATGATCATTTTGAACAAGAAAAGAAACATCTTATGGATGTTTCTGAAAAGAATGGATATAGAAGAAACCAAGGAATGAAATCTTTCAAGAAGGCTGAGAATCCTAAAAATAAACAACCTACAGATGATTGTGCTAGTAACGTCCACCTCCCCTACATATTAGGCAAATTCAAGAGCATGTTGCTGACATTAAGCATAACCGCTCCAAAACCTCAGCTTTGGCTGAGCACTCTAGTAAAACCATCACCAGGTCTATCGTAAGAAAACCTAAATAGAGAATTACCTTCATGTCGACTCTCACCATCATCCTGCTGAGAAATTGGGGGTTCTCAACACTCTTGCTACCAGGGTTGTTCGCATTTCTGATCATGATGATTTTGAACAAGAAAAGAAACATCTTATGGATGTTTTTGAAAAGAATGGATATAGAAGACACCAAGGAATGAAAGCTTTCAAGAAGGCTGAGAATCCTAAAAACAAACAACCTATGGATGATTGTGCTAGTAAGGTCCACCTCCCCTACATATTAGGCACCACTGATAAAATTTCTTATATTTTAAAGAAAAATAACATAAAAACCTCCTTCAAACCCATGAACACCATCAACAGATGCCTAAAATTGGTAAAAGATCCTATTGATCCTAAATGCCACAAAGGGGTTTATTTGGTTCCTTGTTCTTGTGGCAAAACCTACATTGGAGAGACTGGTCGATCAATCTCAACAAGGATTCAAGAGCATGCTGCTGACATTAAGCATAACCGCTCCAAAACCTCAGCTTTGGCTGAGCACTCTAGTAAAACCAATCATCATATTTGTATTGAAAACTCTAGTGTTGTGGCCAAAATTGATCATTATCACCATAGGAAATTTAGAGAAGCTATCGAAATAGGTAAAAACCCTAACAACCTTAACCACGATGATGGTTGGAAAATTAGTGATAATTGGATTCCCACTCTAACCTCTGATTCCACCTTCTCCTAGATGTGCCCTGCCCTCTTTTTGTGTGTTTTGGCCTCCATAATCTTCCTTTTAGTAACCCTTCCCCATACTCAGTCAAACATTTTAACATAAAACCAATATCAATAATAAATAATAAATAATTTCCTATTTTATTAATTAAAAAAAAGTCTAACTAAAGTTGTAGTTAATTTAAATGTCAATTATTATATTCAATCCTAATATAATTAAATAAAAACTTCATCAATTAGTCAATAATAATTTATAAAAATATATTAAAGTTTATAAGCGATGTGATTATATGAGAGACCTCACGCACAGGCCTGACCTAGCTGCCATCGCTGCCTCCTGCCTCCTGCAGCCTTCCCACTTGGCAACCTCCTGCTGCTGGGCTTCCTTGAGCTCGGTCTCGGCCCCTCCCTGATGGTTCTCTTCTTCCTGGGCAGATTCCCACTCCCTTCCTTTCTCTCGGCAGCCTCCTGCTGCTGAGTTCTCCTCCACCATGCCCCTCTTTGTAGGGGGAGATTCTTCCTCACAACAAGGAATAGATGAGCAAGAAGCAACCTTTGCTGCTTTAATAACAGAAAATGGAGCTCCAAAAGCCCGACCAACTACTAGCAAGTTTGTGAAGAAGTTAGCAGACATACCAAAGATCTCTTTACCTCCAACACTACCCAGGAAAGCTGCTATATCTTTAGCCAAACGTGGATTGGTGGGACAATTCACAGGGTTATGGCCCTCCCCCAGAGCGGTCCAAAAATGGGTGGAGAGAAACTGGAGTGCAAATATACAAGAGAAAATAGCTATAAGGTTCTGTAGAAGGGGATATTCCACTTTCCTATTTGAAACCAAAGAACATAGGAATCTAATATTCAGAAATGGATTTTACTTTATGGACTCTAGAGGCTTGTATCTGAACATATGGTCACTAGATTTTGACCTAGAGATGGACATCCCAAGCGCTGTGCCAATGTGGGTCAAGTTGCCACATCTTCCCCTCCACTATTCGGGTGATGAGTTGGTGAAAGCTATTGGAAATGCGGTTGGCAAGTACATAGACAGATGTGAGCCAAAAGATAACATGCACGCCTGTGCTAGAATTTGCGTGGAAGTATACTTGGGGAAAGGGCTACCGGAGGCAATAAAAATCAAGGTGGACCAATGGACTCACATCCAGCAGCTGGACTATGAAAAAATCCCTTTCAAATGCAAGGTATGCCGTGAATATGATCATTTTGCAAATAGGTGTAGTAAAATAAAAGAAGTAGAGAACTTTGAGAATATTGAGACACAAGAAGATACTTGGGAACAAGTAAAAATAAAGAAGCCCCATAATAAACAAGCTGCTCTGAATCCATCTAAGCCTCTTGAAACCATTGCTTCAGCCTCTATTCCTCCTATCATCATGGATCCTCTAGTAAACCTGACCTCTAATCCATTTGAAATTCTAGGAGAAGACCTGCCATCCCCTCATTCCCCTACCCAAGACAATGCATTAGCCATCATCTCATCTCCCACCCAGAGCTTATCCTCCCCCCCACCCACCGTTGATAGAATTCTCACTAGAAACAAAGTCAAAGAAAACACCCATGTGTGGGATCAGCAAAAAAAAGCAGGAAGGAAATCCAACAAAGAAATAAGAGACGAGGCAGCAGCAAAGGAAATGGCCATTGGCACCCAACAGCCAATGGACTCCTTCCTCGGAAAATAGAAGGGAAGTGGGGAAGAAATCAACAAAAGGAAAAGGGCGGAACTCACCATAAATTGAGTAAATAATGATTATGGTCTCTTGTAATAACAGGGGTCTGGGATCCACTTTCAAAATCAACGCAGCACGAGACATAATAAAACAAGAATAGTCAGACATTCTTATGATCTAAGAGACCAAAGTCAACAACCAAGAGGTTCAAAAATTAATCAAGACTCAATTTTTTTTTTAAGGAACAACTATGGACTCCATTGGAGCATCAGGTGGTATTTGCACGTTGTGGAACAAATGGAAATGGGAACTTGTCAAACAAAAACTCAATAATTATTGGGTCAGGACAGATCTAAAAAATAAGAATACGAATGAAGAGTATACCTTTATAAATATATACTCTCCAAACCACTACAGAGATAAAGCTCTGTGCTGGGAATCAGTAAAAGAAGAAGCACAAGAAGGTCAAAGAAGAAATCTAGTTATAGGAGGGGATCTAAATTTGATTCGACATATAGATGAGAAGCTGGGAGGCAATTACTTCAGTGATCCCTCAAGAGCAGCCCTGGAAGACCTCATAGAAGTGCACAAACTTCTTGACATTCCTCCAAGCAATGGAAAATTCACCTGGAGTAATAAAAGATTGGGAGCACATAATATAAAGGAAAGACTAGATAGAATTTTGATTCAAGAGAATATAGCAGCAACCTTTCCAACCATCAAAAGCAAAATAGTGCATGCTTCAGCCTCTGACCATAAGCTGATGGTGCTGATCTTGGATAGGTTGGAGAATCTCAGTCCAATTCCTTTCAAATACAACAAACTCTGGGACAGCAAGGAAGATTTTGGCAAGATAGTAAAGGAAAGCTGGGAAATCTTTGTTATAGGCTCCCCCCATTACGTATGGGAAACTAAACTAAAAAATTTAAGATCAGAACTAAAAGCTTGGGCAAGAGGAAACACTCTCAAGGAAAAAAATAAAAAAATAGAGCTGCAAAAGAAACTTGAAAATTGGAGCAAGGAGAAAGAAAATCAACAAGATACTGAGTAAGAGTATGCTTTTAAAGAAGAAATATTCTTGGATCTTTACAAGCAAAATAGGTAAGAGGAGGAGGAAATTAGGCAAAAGTCAAGATGCTTATGGCTAAAAGCGGGGGATAAAAACACCGCTTTTTTTCGCAACAATTTAAATATAAGAAGAGTTGGTAACCAAATTTATAAAATTCAAGTGGAAGGACATGAAATAAAGGAAATGGAGGAAATTAAAAAGGCAGCTCATAATTATTACAAAAACCTCCTCTTAGCAGGGGATCGGCAAGCGGACAACAAAGAATTCCTTCAACAAATCAATAGCAAAATAAATGAAAAACAAAATAGAGAGCTTGAGAAAGAGGTCACAGAAGAGGAAATAAGAGAAACAATTTGGAGCATGCACCCGGAAAAAGCTCCTGGGCCAGATGGGTTCACCATTGCTTTATACAAGAACCATTGGGCTACAATAAAAAAAGATTTAGTAAGAATGATAAAAAATGCTTTCAAAAAAAATAAAGTGGGAGAAAACATCAAAGCATCCCATTTGGTTCTCATCTTGAAAGAACCAAATCCTATCTCTTTTGATAGATATAGGCCAATCTCTCTATACAATTCCTATTACAAAATCATCACGAAAATATTGGCAAATAGACTGAAAGAAATTCTGCCTAGTATCATTTCATAAAATCAAGGTGGCTTCGTCCCAAAAATACAGATAACAGACAATGTAATATTAGTTCATGAAGCCATCCACAACAACATCCAAAGAAAGGAAAAGGGCATGGTCATAAAGCTGGACATGGCCAATGCTTTCGACAGAGTAAATCATAGTTTCCTCACTGCCGCTCTTCAAAAGTTCAGCATCTCCCCCAAGTTCATAGATATTATTATGGCTTGCTTATCCAATCCTTGGATAGCCCCATTGATCAATGGAAGACCAAGCAGATATTTTCGAAGCACTAGAGGTTTGAGACAAGGGTGCCCGCTTTCCCCGTTTCTCTACATCTTAATGGCAGAAACGTTAAGTATTCAGCTAGAAAGCCAATTTGAGAAAAAAGGAAAATTACAGGCATTAGAATAGCTTGAGGAGTTAAAGAAATAAACCACTCACTCTTTGCTGACGACACTCTTCTTATTGGGGGAGCCTTTAGTATCATAGCAAGGTGGTTCAAAAAAGTTCTAGAGGAATTTCTTGATGTCTCAGGAGGCCTTCTAAATAATAAAAAATGCAGAATCTACACTTCGAATGTGCCAATTAATATAATGTAGAGGATCTCTCAAATTATGGATATCCTGGTTCAGTTAAAATGGTGTGATTTAACTTATCTTGGTTTACCACTTTTAAAAGAAGTGGTTAAGTATGAGGTTTGGAACAAACAAATTGAAAAAATGAGGGGGGAAATACAAAGTTGAGGGATGACGTGGCTAAATCTGGCAGGCAGAACAATTTTAATTAAAGCTCTCCTCTCAGCCTTGCTAATATACCAGTATGCTTTAATTTTGGCCCCGGAAAGCATACACAAACAAATGGAGCTAATTACTAGAGGCTTCCTTTGGCAAGGAGGAAAACAAGATTCCAAAAAATTCAGTCTTGTTCGATGGGATCAAGTGACTCTCCCTTTTGAAAAAGGAGGTATATCTATTAAGATTCCAGGTTTGACAAACAAGGCCCTTAGTATTAAGCTTGTTTGGAAAATGCTAAATGGGAAGGATCAATGGTGGGGCGAAGCTCTTTCAAGAAAATATCTCAATTGTCAGCGGTCAAAGATGCTTACAGAAATAATTCCAGACCACCCTTGTACACAAGTTTGGAAACTCATCAAGAAAATTATTCCTCAAATTAGAGACCATATCTCTAAGAACACGGGGAATGGGAAAGACACCTCTACTTGGAACGACAGATTAATGGGAGCAACACCCTTGAACCAACACCAAAATTTAAGAGGTCTGAAATATTGGATGGAAGAGAAAGGCACAACCTCTTTATACTCCATCTCTGACTGGGATCAAAACAGATGGATTGCTTGGAGAATGCAGTCACTTCCAAATAGACTGAAAAATCAGTGGGAAGATTTGAAGCTTCTTCTTGCAGGAGCTGCCCCCATAAATAAAAGGAGCCAGGACAATTATATATGGGACCCAAGCGGAGGAAATTTTACAGTTAAATCAGGCTACAAATTTCTTCAAAATCACAACAATCATGAAAATTGGAATCTTTGGTCAGCTGTTTGGAAGAATGAATGCCTCCCCAAAATTAATTTTTTCACCTGGACACTCCTAAAAGGAAATATCCTTACGGCAGAAAATTTAAGGAAGAAAGGTTTTCATGGCCCCTCTATATGCGTCTTGTGTCAAAAAGAAGAAGAAATCATTCAACACCTCTTCTTGAACTGCACTATTGAAAAACATTGCTGGAAGCAACTCATCATTCCTCCTGAAATGAACATTGACACAATTGAGCAGCTGATAACTTTAAATAAAATTTGGGTCTAAAACTGTCCATATGTAAAGAAAAAAAACTACCATAATTCGAATATGGAGGTGCTTCCCTTCCACTCTATGTTGCAAAATATGGTTAGCAAGGAATAAGTGCATATTTAAAGGCCAAAAGCCAAATTCAGGGTGCATTTTAGCCAAAAATTGGGGTCAAATTTCGGAGGTGATAAGCGCAAATGGCGTGCCAGTCATGGATCAAAACAGCTGGCAACAAGAAGAAAAGGATTGGTATAGAAAATCCCTCATCGAAGGCTCAACAAGGATTCAATCTCTAAAGAAGATAGGAGGAAAAAATAGAGATTGGAAGCTTCATGGAAATGAAAAGGAGATAGAGGATTGGACCAAAAATCAAAGAAAACACATTCTTTTCTTTGATGGAGCTTCAAAGAATAACCCTGGAAGAGCAGGGGCAGGCGAGATAATTCTTGATCCGAATGGGGAGACAATCGCTACCTATGAATGGGGGCTTGGGATTATGACAAACAATAGGGTGGAGGCCTACAATTTTCTTATGGGCTCCAGTATCCTCAAAAGACACCAGGTAAAAGATCCAATCATAATTGGAGACTCAGCAATTATAATTGCTGCAATGGAAGCAGGGAGAGACTTTAAAAATCAAGCTTTAAATAAAATTAGGCAAAGAATTTTGGACAACTTAAAAATTCTGGGAAATGTTGTTTTTAAACACGTTCTAAGAAATCATAATCAAAAGGTTGATTCACTTGCCAACAAGGTAGTGGATCGGAGGGTTGGGACAGTGAAAGAAAACCAAGATACTTATGAAAAAGCAATCCCATAATTTGCCCCCTCAGGAGGATTGGTACAAGGCTCAAAGCACAGCTAAACACATCAAATCGAAAGAAGCAAAGCATCCACATACGAATAAGCAGCAGGAGATTCTCCTGCACATTCCTTCTCGTGCAGTGAGGAAAATCTCCATTATGAAGAAAGAGACGCTTCATGATTTGCTTCAGAAAATAATCCACCTCGAGGATCAGAACATAGTTTATTCAGGTCATATCAATCACGATTGTACCCAAACTGATTTGAACAGAAAGTCAGGCAAGCATGGTACTCAGGGGATTACTCTAGAGATAGCAGAGAAGAATCACGAGCCTAGCAAGCTCAATCAAGCCTATAAAAAGCAACCCAAGTGCAGGAACCTCCATCACCAAAAACATCATCGCACTTCTGAAGGGAGAGAGCATCGTTTCTCAAGTAAAAAAGAGTGCTCGGGTTTTCAGGCTCAAAAGGGAGGTGTGCTCAGAGTGTTTAGCAATCTTTGTAGCAATCTCAATACGCAGGAGCCGAGTAGAGGTAAGCAAGTTGTTGATTTTATCAGGTGGGAAAATCTTTATAGAATTAGTCCTGTTTTGCATGCCGATTTTTCTTGCAGACTCACCATTGTGTTAAGAGTGTACAGGTCCCTGCTTATAGAGGCTCTGTCTCTCCCCTTTTGGCCTCTAACCCTGTCCTCTAAGGCCAATGATACCGACCTCTCTGATCAGAATCATTCTCAGTTGAAAAGAAGCTCGCTTCTCTTTGTGCTCAATCAGTGTGTTCTCCCTGTTCCGACTCCATCCTCTCTTTCCCTTCATAGCTGCGTTCTTGGCCCTTTTCAAAATATCAGAGGAATCTCTGTGTCTTGTCACTGGTTGATCCACCTAGACTTTTGCGCCAGAAGGAACAACAACCAAAAGGATCAGAAGTAGAAGGAACAACAGGCCAAAGGAACAGCAGGCTGAAGGAACAATAGGCCAAAGGAACAACAGGCTGAAGGAACAACATGAAGACGATAGAACAACAGTAGAAGGAACAACAACCATAAGGAACAATAGTAGAAGGAACAACGCCAGAAGGAACAACAATCAAAAGGAACAGTAGAAAAAAGAACGACAACCGAAGGAACAACAGGCTAAAGGAACAACAGTATGAAGGAACAACAGGTCGAAGGAACAACAACAATGAACGGCAAGTAGAACGAACAACAGAAGAAGGAACAACAACCAGAAAAAGGAACAACAACATAAGGAACAAAAAACGAAAGAAAAACATAACAAAGGAACAACAGGTTGATGGAACAACAACAAGGGACATCAAGTAGAACGAATAAAAGCACAAGGAACAACAAACCTAAGGAACAAAAAAATGCAAAACATATGGAAAAGGCCACAGAATATACTCTCCTAGTTTACAAACCATAAATTTCTGTGAAATATGCTATGTAAATTTGTCTTCTTAGCGGGTCAATTTGTAAAACAATACTCTAGAATAGCTAAAAAAAACTTTTGAATTTTTGATTCCAAGCACAGAAGAAAGGTCTGCGTGCCTGTTTAACTGTTTATTCTCACAACGGAATGTAAAAGGAGCTTGCTCCAAAAACTTTTTTGATAATATAACAACTATCCGATCTTGTTATATATATATATATATATATATATATAAGTTTATAAGCATTAAAGATCTTATTAACAAATTATTTCTAATAATTATATAAATAATTTTAGAATCCTCAATTTGAAATAAAAAAAATTTCTATTTAATGTAAATAATTTAAATCATTTTGAAATTAATAATAGAAATTAATTTATGATGCATAATAATAAATTAATTTATAATTATCATTAAACATTAGATATTAATTATTATACATTTTAATCATTCCAGTATAGTTAAAAACAAAGATAATTTTCATACAACTTATTGTATTTAAATCACTAACATTCATTTTAATCATATAATTAATAATAAAAATTAATTAACTATACAAAAATTATTAGTTAAATTTTTAATCACTAATAGATATTGGAGTATTAATTAACATTTACTTAAAAATAAAATAAAAAAATGAATAATCTTTAAAGGAAACTGCATATTAAATTAAAACTAAAAACTAAAATCATTAACAAATTAAAACATAAATATAAATAAATTATAACATGAATTATATCATCATCAAACCTGTCGGCTGTTTTCCCTTCCCAACCCTAACCTTTATTTATTAACCCTATTGAGTTATGACTTATTCATTCATGGATCTAATCCTAATGATGAACCACAAAGGTTGGTTCGAAACATCGATTCCGAAAAAACATGAATGCGACGACTCCGGAAGATAACACCACACATTATCAAGTTAGTTGACCAAAGTTTTATAGAACCTCTTGGGTTTGCAAATGATTTGGAAATGACATAGTGTAAAGAATCCCAACTTACCTAAGTCTAGTGGGAACACTTTAGGGAAGAAAAATCAAAGAAACAATTTCTCTAGACAAGGACATGGTAAAGCATAAAGGGAATGGACATTAATTGTTATCCCTCTAGACCCCAAGGAGGAATTTTTTTGTTGGACCATTAGAAATATAATTTAAAATTAAATATTTGTATCAGGTCCTACAAGCGAATGATGAATATAATAAACCTAATCCTAAGGGATCATTGCACCTATCATGTGACATGCCTATGTGTCAAAAGTTAGACACTAAGATCTATGAATGCAAAATTTAAAACCATGATAATGGAGTATTAATAGAGCGATATATTATTGAGGCTGTCCCTAAAGATAACATCAAAATTTCCTTCTCAATACAAGAAGCACTAGTTGTATTTAAGAAGAAGATTAGAAAATATCTATCTTTGATAGATTCAAAACCACATGCTCCCCACTATTGAGATATAAGGAGAGGGAATCACTAGAAATAAATTTTGAAGAAGTTTTTAAGAATGTAGCAGGTGGAGGTAAACTATAGATCTTAGTATAATATTTCGTAGGTTAGTTTTCCCATTGGTGAAGCACCCGTGCTCATCAATTGCAATCTTGGATCGTGAATTCAACCTATTTTGTAGAAATATTTGGAGGAGAAATATTGATACCAACAATACAAATAACAAATTTCATACTTGATTTTCAATTGAGACACATATGGTTGATTGTGGAAACGAGTGGAAGAAAATTGCATACCATGATTTGACAGTGTGGAGACATATGTTCCCAAGCACATTGAAGGACATGGAATATAGATGGCAGAAAGTGTAGGAGGAAAAAGGAGAGATATGGAATTGGAAGACATTGAAAGAAATTTTTATCAAAGGGTTCTCCTTTTGTTGTGTTGAAGATACATTATCATCATCAATCTAGGATATGAGGGATTTTATTGAAAATCTAATTGATAAGAGTAGGAAAGATAAAAGAAAGTTAAAATTCAACATATGGTTGACTTCAACTTGTAATAAGATTGTACTCGTAGATTAAGAACAAGGAAAACTTGCATTAAAATTAATTGAAATGGAGAATGATAATTTTTCTATAAAGAGTTTAACTTGGAAAATAAATTTATTATAGGTCAACAAACTAGCAAGGATTGAATTTAAAGTGAACAAGGAAAAGGTCATTATGAAAGAAGAAGAGGAGAAGAATGACTTTACATCATAATATAATGATGCAAAAGAGAGAGAAAGAAAAATTGATGAATCAAAAGTACATGAATGATGAATGAAGAGATAAATACAGTGGTGGTTGATATATCCAATGGTGGGAGACCAAAGATGGTGAGGATTGGAAATATCTAGTTGGAAAAGTATACAAGAGAGATAGTCGACATGTTAAAATAGTATCTAGATTTATTTTCAAGAGACTATAAGGACATGAAACGATTAATTGAGGAGTTTATGGGAGATATGAAGATAAAATTAATCCCATATGAAAATCTTATGAAGAATAGGCCATATAAACTTGCACACAGGGTCTTGGATAGATGGTGATCAGGTGCATTGTTAAAGCATTCCTAGATGTTAATTCAATGGTTCAATTCACTTCCCTATTTGGGTGTTATTCTTGGACATGACCATGATGTAGCCTCACCAATGCTGAACTTATAAAACCAAAAAAACTACAAGGAAATTGTTAAGTTGAAAATTAAGAACATGCTTGAAGCAGAAATCACAAACAAAGATGAACGAGATATCCCAATATACAACCAAAGAAACAAAACCCTAAGATATTAATGTTTTTCATTGAATTTATAATTTTTAATGAGGTAATATTCATAGATGTAAACACAAACACATTCTCCATATAAGACTATATATGAGGTAGAAAACCATGAGTGCTACTCATTCACTAATGATTTCATTGGATATAATAAAGTAACCATAGTTGATTAGGAGATCAAGATATTAGAAGAATGCTATGTTTGTCACAAATTTTTGTTCATTTGCATAAAATTTGATGTCTTTTGGGCTAAAGAATGCTCTCATTACTTTCTCAAGGATAGTAATCAAATCATTATAGGAGTTTATATATAAGGATATGTTATATGCTATAATGACTATACCTTATATAATTTTTTCAATAATCACATACGTTGGCTATGGATAATTTCGGTGAGATGTAGGTGGACCAAATTATCTATAAATATAATAAAATGCGTATTGTTACATCAATTAGAATTAATACTTGGCCATGTAATCAAAGAAGGTATTAAATTGATACAGAAAAGGTCAAAGTTAATTTGGATCTAAAACTCTCAACAAACCAAAAACAAATAAGAATTGTTTTGGTACACATAGGGTATTATAAAATGTTTATTATGCATTACTCTAGCATCACCTTCCCTCTAGATGAATTGTTAAAGTATGACAAATAATTCACCTAGAGTATAGATTACAATGAATCATCTGAAAATTTAAAGGAAAAGCTAGTCATCCCTTCCAGATTGATATATATTCCAGTGGGTTAAGAAGTTCCCTTTACAAATTGATGCATCAAATATAGTAGTAGGAGTTGTCATAGCACATATTGGAGAAGATGGTATTAACCTCCCAAATTGTTTATCTAGTTGAAAACTCAAAAAGATAAAAAAGAATAACTACTTTAGTACAAAAAGAGAAGGGCTAGGGATGATATATATATATATATATATATATATATATATATATATATATTTTAACACTACTTTATGGCCAAATATTTTATATTTTAATATACCACCAAGTATTAGCTATATGTAAAATGTCGTGGATATTCCACTGGAACAATTCATCACAAAAAATGTGATAAAATACTAAAATATTTATAATGAACATTAATTTTCTTTAGATCTTATATTCTTTAGTTATTGGTTTTATGTTTAAATGTGTAAAATAGTTGAAATTTGAAAAATAGAAAATAAGAAAACACACACACAACATCCACAAATGAATACAAGATTTACCCTAATAACCTCATATGGGAGAAAACCCAGCTAGAAAGTGAGGTCAATCTACTCCCTTTTCTCTAGTATGGAAATATACAAATGCAAAGTAAAAGGTACTCTTTGTAGAGTTACCTAAGACCTATAGATTCTAATGCTAATATATAATATTACCCCCCTTTTATTTTCTCTTTAGCTTCCCACTCATAGATACTCTTCTCATCTATGAAACAAATACAATGACATAGAATGGAACCCTTTCTCCTCCTACCATCCTATATTTAACATTTCTTGATAGCCATCTAGGGGTAGGTTTTTGATTTCCTCAACCCTCAATTAGAGTTATGGTTTTGGAACTTATAAAATATTCTTGAAAGTATGCATGTGAATAGCCCCATATGTATGAGTAATGAGGGTTGACATGGCATCTTCTCATTCCATGGTAGTCGACATGGTAAGTCAACTTGTAGGAGGTGTAACTTTTGCATACAAGCTTTGATTGATGCAATTTGTATGTTGTTGGAAAGGCTCCAAGTATAGATAAATATAAGGGGACCTAACTAAATAAGGATTTTTTTCCCTAAAAAATGTCATTTGATGCCTCAAAATGGCTCTGGAAGTTTCAAACCCCAGTCTTACAAACTCATATTTTCCACTAAAAATGACCTTGCCAAATTGTTCCTTTAGTTTTTTCCACTTTAAAAGTGTTGGCTTATAGGGGCCTGACCCAGGTTTAGAAGTGTTTAGCTAAACAAATACCGAAACTACCGGCCCTTTCGGCAACAGTCCGCGGAGCGTGGACTGAGGTCTCACCCGGGGTAGTATGGGAGGGTGCTGGAACCAGGTTTCTGCACCCTAGGGATGTCTTGATGAGGTCTAGAAAGTTCGCAAATCGATCCTACGTGCTGCGCTACTTCTGCGCAACCATCTGATCAGTGCAACTACCCTGTTTACCCGTTCTTTACTCGTTTTGTGCTTAGTATTATTATAGATCTTAATTAAATTAAGTAGATCCAATACTTTCAGTACCATTTAGCATAGACAGACATGCGCACAATCATAAACCGTAAACAGATGCATAAACCAGAATATAGAAACAGATACACAATATTCCAAAACCAACTTATCTTTATTAATTCCTTTTCCAGTTACAATCCACTTCCTACCCTGTGCACATAGCTGCAGGGGTCTGCGCACACAGCTGTAGACTCTACTAGGCCTCTGTGCACACAGTTGCAGAGCCTCTTCTACTACTACAACTCTTGACTCAGACTTACAGAATCAGAGCGAATATCGCTGTTAACAACCCATAACACTTCAGATATTCTCTAAAACTTCCAAAAACTACCCTCTACACCTGAGTGATTGCTTTATTTATACATTCCCATGGTCCGTGGACCATGGGCAGGTCGACTCACTTTCTATTATCTTACATTATTTTTGGGTGAACTACCCTTTGACTTGACTCATTACAACTCACGCTCCACACACTTCGTGGAGCCTTTACAATACAAATATCCGAAATTGTGGGCTTTAAGCCCCAAAACTATTATGTGGGGGATCCGCTGCCCAATAGGCCCCTAACACAAACATCGTGACTCGTCCTGAGTCACTTGGCCGGTGTGGCGATCTTTTCTCAGAGTCCATCTAGCAACCTTTGCGCTTTGCGAACTTCTGCCACACATTCCTCCTCTATCTGTTGTATCAATTGTGCACAACGCTCTGATGCATCATTGTCAGAGGCGCCCTATTGCCTTTTCACATATGTGTCCTGCATCTGGGCCAGCTTCCCTTCGATCGTGGCAGTGACCGTGAATGCTTCCTCGAGCCAAGGTTAGATGCGTGCTTTAAGAGCTGCTTCTTTCTGGCGTGCGACGTCCACCTGTTCTTTCAGATCCTGGGCCTCCCTTATCTTGGCCAATTGCTAGGTAAGGGTGACCATTTGCACGGTCCCCAAAACATCATCATAGGCCTGCTGCAATTCCCATGCTTCTGTCTCTAATTGTTGTAGCATTGCGTCCTCTTGGAGTGAGGTGAGCATTAAGAGGGATTGGTTCAACAAGCCCGTGTAGTCTTGTACAACATGCTCTATCTCTTTCAACCCCGATTGAATGGCACGATGGCATTGCTCTCTGACTTCTGGGGGTGTAGAGGACTGCGCCTTCAGTCGTAGCTCCACGATCTGCAAGTTCAGCTCCAACTAAACCTTCGTAGCCTCCTCCTGGGTCCTGCGGACTCCAGCTGCCAGTTGATGAATCTTTTCTGTGGTGGGGAGTGCCACTAGCATGGCCAACTCCACAATGCTGCTACAGGCCTCCTCCACTGCTTGTTCTAGTCCCTGGTTTTGGGCGACCATGTTGTCGCACTGCAGACTAAGCTGTTCTAAATTTACCTTCTTCTTACTCAAGACTTGGAGAGCGCGGTCCTCCCTAGCATGAAGCTCAGCAGTTACCCCATCCTACAGCTGGTATAGGGTTTCTTTGGATAGGGCGGCCAAATTCAACCCCTAGCCCCTCATGTCACCATTGGCTTTTGCTAAGAAAACACCTTCTGGTAACACCAACATGTGCATTGTGCGTGCGCTTAACATCTGCTCGGCTTCGGCTATACCTTCAGTAAGGTGTGGTGTCATCATTCCTGGGGGTTGTACTTGTAATGCCTGCAATTGCGCTTTGAGCGCCCCCAACACAGTTGTCTACTCCATCATCAACTCTGCCAAAGCATCCTTAGTGACATCGCAAACTGGTTTGCTACTACCAGTACGGGTTCCCTCCACGGTCTTCGTTGTCTTTGTCTTTTTGCGCACAGGTGGCTACTCCTGGACATGCGGCCTGTTAAGTTGGGTCAAGTTTGTTGTAAGGTCCGTGCATTCCTGTGTCTCCACCTCCCCCTATATGTTTTGCTCCATGGACATTTCTTGGCCTTCCTCGGTCTCCTCAATGGGCGCTGTTTTGGTTTGTACCATCTGCTCTAGTGCTGCTGCCTCAGCCGCCTTCTTCTGCGTGGCCACTTCCTGTTCCTAACGCTTTCTTTCTGCTAGCTTCGCGATGCACAGCTTGGTCTCCCACTTTCTCTGCTGCGCTGCAATTTTTTCCAATTCCGCCAAGTCTGGGGCACGCCACTCTGGAGACCATGACGCCATTACTTCGAAGATTTCATTGTCCATGGCAATGAATGGCAAATTTTCCCATGCTCGGGATGGATCCTTGCGCGGCTGGATATACAAGTTATGCATATCCACCTTGAATTCTGCTGCGCTCTGTAAAGTGTTATATACTGTTGGGGACAAGCGTGGCCTACGGTTGATCCATGTTCATAAACTCACCTCTATGAATGTCCAAAATACCTTTATCTCCTGAATCCTTGCCGCATCTTTTGTTGCCCAGATCGAGGTGTACCTCACGGCCTCTGGTAGATTCCACTACATGGCGAGAAACTCGCTGTCCGCCGGTAGCTCCCCGGCAACCAACAGGATGGATAAAAGCAACCATGCGTAGTGGAAGGTCTTACCTTGGTCCCGGGCTTCCCTGCAATTCGTCAAAAATTCATCGCAAAGAAAATGCACCCAGTTGAACTGGACCCCTTCTACACACTGCTCTTCCAACGCAATTACAGATGCTGGCACTTTGTCTGCATGGCATTTCCTCATGAGCTTGCTGGCCAATAACTAGGTGGCAACGTGCACCCCTTGGTCCTTGAAGCTTTCTATTATGTATCCTCACTTCCTTTTCTCTAGCTTATATTTGGCCTTCATAGCTTTCGCGAGGCCTAAGTCGCTACTCTTTCTGACGATGTTTGCGTGATTGCTTCCTTTAATGGGCAGCTATGAAATTTGGTGAATTAAGTTGGCCGTGATGGGAATCAACTTCTCCAACTAAAGATACCCATCATGTATTAGACACAGTAGCTACCGGATGACAAAAATTGTGATAGGCGCACGGTAATAGTGGGCTATCCACTACAGATGGAGTAACCCAGCCTTCTCCACACCTCGCAACCATTTCTGCTGTAGTAATTTCTCTGCGGCCAACTCTGGGAACTTCTTACTATCCACGAGGTCCCAGTCTTCAAATTTTATGTTCGGCACCCGTCCCAGCGGCGGACCGTCAAACTTGACGTCATCTGGAAGAAGAAGGGTCTGGAGTGCACTCTTCGTGGCTTCCAGGTCCTTCGGTATCTTGGTTGTCCCTTTCCACAGGGAATGTAGGGAGGTAACTCTATCGCTGAAGGTACTTGGGAAAAATTTTCCACCTCATCATCCTGTGCCTCAATTTGGGCTATCAGGGCTTGAAAATCTTCCTCCTCCTCCTCTGTTTCAATGGCTTTGCCATTCTCTATCATTGATAATTTATTAACTCTTGGGTTCCGTGGTGATACCTGGACTGGCCCCATTGGCTGTTTGTTTTTCTGTGGTCGCGGCATGTGTGGGGACTTCATTATCTCTACTGCGCCTATTGCCTCTCTAGGCTCCTCTTGGGTCACTCGGGGTTCTGGGGTAACTCTCGTGACTTGCACTCTGGTTCTCGACATTGTGTCTATGCTGGATCCATTCGGTTGTGTACTTGGTGGCAAGGTAGCTTGGGGCTCGCTACTTTGTACTGGCTCAAATCTCAAACAACCGAGTGTTGCTTTGAAACTATCCCATAGAATTTTATAGTAACATTTGGATTTGAATTCGGCCATTCCCTCCATTTCTGAGTCATCAATACCTTCTTGGCGGCAGATCACCCCGAATCTAGCTCGTAATTCCTGTCTTAATGGCCTGCCACCTGCTCCTCTCTACCTTAAATTAGCCCTCTTGTCATGAACAGTGACATCAACGGTCACCTCCTAGCCTACCTGCGCAGTAGCATAGCCCATTATGCGTGACAGCGAGCCCTGTGCTAGACGGGCCCTACACGGAACCTCCTTTCCGTGCAGCTTTCCTACAGCCTTGTTTATGGTCCCGCACCTTCTTTCAACTGCCTGAGGTGTTGAGACTGTGCTTCATACAGATAGTTAGGTGGTCGCACCCCTGGTGTGAGGCTTCACTTTTCCTACTAGCCCAGGCTGCAAGCACCCTTCACATGCCCTTGCACCCGGTAGTGCGTCACGTTCCTTTTTGCATCGTACGCTCCCTTGTTTCATAAGGTGTAGTTGCAGCCATGATAGCAGGGTCACAACTCTTTCTAATGTAGTAGTAGTGCTAGCTTGACTCGATCTCATCATACTTAGTTTCTTGTAGCCTGCCTGCGCAACTTTGGTTTCGAGTTTGCTGATTTCTTCACCCAATGTCATACTTCTCTTCCTCAGCTGTGCCCACTCATCATCAATTTCACGAAGTTTCATGCTTTCTCATCGAAGGTATTCTTGCAACTGCTTAATTCCTTTACCTAGGTCCTCGCGTCCTATCCCTACTACGGGAGCCGTGGGTTAGGGATTCTTCTCTGTCCTCCTAGTTTCCTCTCTTCTTGTCAACATTGAGATCATTTTCGCATTCTGGTTTTTGCTTATGGTCCTATAGGCCCATCGAACCACTGGTACGTGGAGGCCCCAATCCGTTCGTCCTACCTGGTAAACTCTATTCATGATCCCGCATAGCCTTTTTGAGTGCTCCATTGTGGGGTATTTTTGGTGTGCGTCGCTCTTTCTGCTGCCGCGTCGGGTCCTGATTTTTTATCCTTAGCCTGGGATGTGCCTACCCAGCATGCAAATGCACCCATCGACACAGGTGGGCGCGCAAACTTCTTTGCCCTAGCTACCTGGCTCATGTTTGATGCTGGGGACTTCCAAATTGTAAGTGCATCCTTCTTCTGCATTCATGCCAGCTCCCAATATTCTTTTGGTGCATCTGCCACCATTGTATGGGTGTCACGTGCAACGCCCCTTCCATCGCACCGTACTGTTGCTGCTTTGGTACTGACCTTCTGACTTTGTCTAAGAATTCATTTACACCTGTGTCCCCATCATATGTTGGCAGTTCCCTTGCTTCAGTCATCACCCACTGCAGTGATCTAATCATCATGTTGCAATTTAGCATTGTTACTTCGTGCAATTGGTTCTGCCAGCGTTCTATTTCTTTGTCTGAATTCGAGGTACAAGAACTGTCGCTCTCCCATGAGATTCTCCCATCTTCAGTCGAGTTCACCCTATCCTGGTCTTACGTTGTTATATGGTAAATCCAATCCAGCTCATCGTCACTGTCATCCTCGTGCACAGGTTCAGTGTAGTGTGTTCCTTCGGCTAGATCTAGTGGAATTACTACGCGTAGAGACTTTTTCTTGAAAGTCATTTTCTGCTTCTTTAGGTTGATGACTCCATTCATATCCATGACATAGTCTATCCCTAACAATGTGGGGTACGGGTTATTGTCATCCACAATCTCTATTACCTCAAAGTACGTATGCGTACTCGCACCTTTTATATCCACTGTTACCCCTTGCAATCTTCCCATGGGCAAGATCTTTTGTTTGTTCGCCATCCATAATTGAATAGGAGACCACTGTAATGCAGGCCTGTCCATGCATTCCCAAGTCTGCTTTCGTAACACGTTCATGTCCGAACCCAGGTCTAGGATTACCTGATCCATCTCATATTCGCCAATTTATGCCATCAACCACATTTCCCTCCCAGTGCACAAAGCATGCTTCCCCATCTTTCGAACTACGCGCAGTTCCTCTGACCTTGCACACCTAGTGATCAGCTCTTGTAGTCCTTTAACTACCTTATTGTCTCGTAGTAGCTTCATGCATGTCTCTAAAAAGGTAGTAAGCATAGAAGGATCCATTCCTGGTTCTGGTTGATCCTTACTATATGAAGTAGAGGCCTCCTTGAAGCTCTTCTTAGCTTCCATAAAAGTTTCCCTCGCGCATTCCAATTCAAACTCAGGTTCTTTCGTAGGAGCCTTGTGAACCCATGTATCATCCTCGGGTTGCTTTCCCTTATCATCCCCTGTGGTCGCGCCGCTTCTAAGCACCATATTCATGTTGGGGTCTTCTTTGCATGGTTCAGACCTCATCATTTGGATATTTTGAGTTGGAGTAGGTTGTAGTACCCCTTTCTCGTGCATCTGTACGATCAACATTGGACAATCTACTGCTTCATGATCAAACTGATAATAATACGAACAAAATATTCTAGTCAGATTCGTATAGTTGCATGTGTAGTTCCTAGGTTCTCCGTAATTATAGCAGATTAACTGTCTGCGTCCTCATCTGCGTCCCATTCCTCCTCGTCCTTGACCTTGCCCTTGAAATACCCCCCTCTTGATCATTGAGGCTAGTTCGTGGCCTCACATTTATGTCTACATTTGATAAGCTGGGGTCCTATCCATCATTAGCTCATAGCTTTGACATGTCCGCTCATCGTGGCCCACTGATCTACATAAATTACAATATAGTTGCTGCGGAGTCTGGGTATACTTCTACAATAGGTGACAATTGTCCGTCGTGTTCTTTCCTCCCACCTGACAAATCGCGCACTAGAGCACAGGTGTTGCACTCGGCCCTACTTGTGCCTCCAGTCTTAACGACATCTGTCCCCCTCCTACCAAATAGTTCACGAATACTAGACAATGATCCTTATCATGGCCCTGGCCTTTACATTTTATGCACCACACTTCTTCGCGTGCTTCTGACCGGGGTGCCCTATCCTGCTTCAAACTTTGCATCTCCAAGCATAGGTTTTTTAGTTGCATGTGGATTTGTTGGACTCCCAACCCCAGATCCTGTATCGGTGTTTCATGCAACCTCATCGCCATTTCCAATGCTTCTACCTGGGTTGAGAGCTTCTGTTGTGATAGTGCTATCCTCAGGTGTGGTGTCAAAGATGCCACAAACCACATGCGGTGCTACGCATCTGTCAGTGTCATATTAGCCTCACGGATCGTACTTTTTAGCCTCTGATACAGATCCTAGGGGGTTTTGCTTGGGAGCATCATGATTTCTTTGAATCTAATGATTGATTGCATCTCTGATTTTGGCTGGCTAAATTCTTTGTTCAATGCAATCTGGATCTCCGTTATTCTGGCATTCGGGTGATCATTCGAGTGCTTGATATACCATGTCAGCATGCGATCCTATAGAGCACTTACCAATGTGGCCTTCTTAATGTTATCATCCGTAACCCCGTGTGCTTCCCACAGTGCTCTTACTACAAACCAAAACTGATCTGGATCTTTGTTCCCTACTCCTCTGAATACAGGCAGCTTGATTGTGCTCGCCATGCTAAACTGCTGGTTTGGTGGAGGCAATGTGGGCGAAGATGGAGCTGAAGGAGGTGACGCGAGTTGTGGCGTTAGCGGGGATGATAACTGTAGAATGCATTGCCTTATCAAATTGATCGCACTCCTCGGAGAAACCCAAGCGCGTTCTTCCCTACCCGCTCGCAGAGGTGAAATTAAAGGACTATTTCCTAACCCTTAGATACCTTTGTAGACCTTTCTGCTCCACGTTGTTCACTCATTAATGTATTCGCATCACCTGTTTTTCACGTAATAGCATCTTAATCCAGGTATTCAAAGATTTGATGTACTTACCCACGGTCCCTTGAGAAAACGTCTTTCTGCTTCTCTGTCGCTGACAGTCATGTCTATCACAAATTTAGTGATGAACCCTCCTATTATCCGATCCAGCCAATGGTCTACAGCCCGCACGATCTTATATTTAGATGCCTCTAGCCTGCGCACCAACTCTAGAGTCCACACTATCGATTGATCGAGCTTGCACCTTCCCTAGCTATCTGCTAGCCTCATGATCCAATCATACATCTCTAAAGAGAAGGTCACGAAGAAGATCTCATGGATTTCCATATATATGAAGCAATCCAACCACCTCTTCTCGGATATCTGCAGGGTTTTGTTTTCTTGTATTACGAACTCGTGAAGCTTCTGATCCAACCAATCTTCAATTTCCTTCTTCGTAGGGTTCTAGTGTTCCGACATCAGACATCCCTTAGGTAGATCTCGGTCTCGGCAACAAAACCATTTGTTGGCTTATAGGGGCCTGACCTAGGTTCAGAAGTGTTTATCCAAACAAATCCAGAAACTACTGGCCCTTTCGGCAACAGTCTGTAGAGCGCGGACTGAGGTCTCACCCAAGGTAGTATGGGAGGGTGCCAGAACCAGGTTTCCACACCCTAGGATGTCTTGATGAGGTTTAGAAAGTTTGTGAACTAATCCTATGTGCTGCGCTACTTCCGCGCAGCCGTCTGTTCAGTGCAACTACCTTCTTTACCCGTTCTGTGCTTAGTATTATTATAGATCTTAAATTAAATTAATTAGATCCAATTAATTAGATCCAATACTTTCAGTACCATTTAACATAAACATACATGCACGCAATCATAAACCATAAACAGATGCATAAACTAGAATATAGAAACAGATATGCAATATTCCAAAACCAACTTATCTTTATTAATGCCTTTTCTAGTTACAATCCACTTCCTACCCTACGCACACAACTACAGGGGTCCATGCACACAGCTGCAGACTTTACTAGGCCTTTTAGCACACAGTTGCAGAGCCTCTTCTACTTCTACAACCCTCGACTCAGACTTACAAACTTAGAGTGAATATCACCGTTAACAACCCATAACACTTCAGATCTTCTCTAAAACTTCCAAAAATTTCCCTCTACACCTAGAGCCTTGCTTTATTTATACATTCCCATGGTCCGCAAACCATGGGCAGGTTGACTCACTTTCTATTATCTTACATTATTTTTAGGAGGACTACCCTTTGACTTGACTCATTACAACTCATGCTCCGCACACTTCGTGGAGCCTTTATAATACAAATATCCGAAATTGTGGGCTTTAAGCCCCAAAACCGTTATGCGGGGGATCCGCTGCCTGACAGAAAGAACCAAGATAAATGGAAAATAATATAATGATACAATTTGGATCAATTAAATAGCTTGGTCAGCAAGACAATGAATCAATGGAGAATTTGTAGATGGTTGTTACTATACTAGAACTTTGAGATTTAAATTGCAGTAAAACCATGGAAGGCACATTTGGTCTTGATCACTTGTGAAAAATTAAGACCGAAGAGGACTTGAAAATAATAAATAATTATATACTCAATGCTCACTTGCTTAAAGTCAAAGTTGGCCTAAGAAATATAGAAAATATTGTATAGTTCAATAAGGAGGTAATGCTCCCTAATAATTGATAAATAATAAGAAAGGTGTACTAGCCATGAAAGTTTCCCATACATATTAATTGATCAAAGTATACATAGAATAGGACCCAATGATATAATGAAAGACACGATATGATTGGGGAAGCACATGCTAGACTAATAAGGGGTCGTTATCATGCAAATATTATTACAAATAATATTTTACAAAAAGGATTATGGGCCTACTCTAAATAAGATTGTAGAATTAAAGTAAGTACATGTGATAAGTACTAGAGAATGGGAATACAACTAGAAAGGGATCGGTTTCCATTATAGTAGAATTAAAGTAAAGGGATGGGCCTACTCTAAATAAGATTGTAGAATTAAAGTAAGTACATTTGATAAGTACTAGAGAATGAGAATAAAACTAGAAAGGGATGGGTTTCCATTATAGTTAATAAATCCAAGTCCCCCTTTCAAGATTTTGGTTATTAAATTTTTGGGGTCATGTCCTACTATAAGGAGAAGAATAAGAGTAAACATATCATCACAATGTATAATCCATCCTGCCACCTGCTTAAAATACTCTAGGCTATGGGATGTGTTACTCGATAATTTAACCCTACCTCCAAGGTCTATTATGAAGATGGTGTTACAAAAATCCTCATCTTCCAACTTCACCAAAACCCAAAAAAATTACTACCATTGCATTCAAATCATCGAGGATTTTCCAACAATATAAATTTTATCTCAATTTGACTCCAGAATTGAAGGTTATGCCCATTTGAATTTTAACCAATTGTGTCACACCACATCAACTTGAAACATCCATGTGGAATCCACGTGTGACCAAAGTGGCTCTTCCATGCCATTTCAATAGCAGTTACACATCACTCATGGCCCCTACATGGTATCAACATGCCCATTACTAGGTCCCCATGTCACTTGCCACATCAACTCAGGCTCATGGGTCCAACTAGGCCTAACCTTGTCATGGTATGCAATAATTTCATGTTATATTTGATTCTAGAGCAATTCGGGGTGTCACACGTTTATCCATTATTGAATCTCCCTAGACCTCCAAACCTCCATATTACTTGGATGCATCGAGTGAGATCCGACGTAGCAGATATCTGGGACTCCACAAGGGTATGTACAACATACCACCTTGAATCCTAGATTCCCCATATCTTATGTGTTATTCATAGAAATCTAGTTCCACCCTTATCTGGGACCTCTCATGTTTGTGCAAACTCATCCATATCCATATTCCATAGATCCCAGATACAATTTTTATCTTCACGATTGAATATGGCCCTCACAGAAAGGAATCACCAATGCTATGCCCACCCCATATCTCTAGTTGTGAATTTCACTTATCACAAAATTTGGTTCAAATTGAGTCTAGAAAATTTCCAATAAGTACATTCCTTATCGATCCAAATGCCTATATTACTGGATACATCCATGAGATTGGAAATCTACCCCTCAAATATGTGGATAAAAACAACACGGTAGATGAAAAATATTCTAGCCTAGATACAAAGTACTTCAAGTGGACCATTTGGTCTTTGGATTACTTTCAAGAATTTTCCAAGAAGGAAACTCAAGGGAATTTACCAGAATCTCCTGAAGACCAAGATATCTACCACAACACCACATTTTTGAGACAATGCCAATTCCTTAGAAACAAACCTTCAGAGATACTAGATATGTCTAAAAGAGATCAAGGGTACCAACAAAGCTTAATTTACCTTAGATCCCGAGCAAAAGAAAGAAATGGCTCCAAAGGAAAGATTTCATAAGAAAGCTACAAACCAAGCTTTGATAAGTGGATCTAAGGATATCACAACAATATAAAAATATGAAAAATCCATAGAATTGTTACATCACTCATAAGCCAAGTGATCAACAACAGTAGATAAATCTTCATTTAACACACAACACATAAGTTACCATCTTAACATGTGAGAGAGTCTACAATCTTAAGTATGGAAATGAGACATTAAATTCATAATCATGTCCAATAACTAAAAACACATTTAATAATAGTTTAACTGAGAGACCTCACACAACCAATCATATTCATATAGGTACCTTGTGCATTTCATGAAGATAATGATCATCGCATAGTGCTAGAAGTAAAACATGAATACAAAGACTTATAGGGAAACTCATTCACCATGAACATGCAATGAATTTAATAAATTTCCATAAGTAGTGTTAAACCATAAATTTACCAATAACATATTCGACAATTTCATCATCAATGGTTAAGATAGTAAGCTCTTGATAACTCAAAATGGATGGCAACTGAAGGAGAGACTTCAATTCTCCATCCAATCATATGCCAACTAAAAAACAATATTTCTTGCAAATGACCACCCTCGAGCCAAATTCAAAGTATAAGGAAATAATTTATCAAGGGAAATTCACATGGAGGTAAATTTAAAATATTAGGAGGAGTCCCCTATCAAGGTGGTTTATCAACAAATCTTTGGTAGTAAACACCACAATGACTCCCTTCCTATTTGAGATCAAATCAAAGATTCACCCAAGGCCCAGTAGGAGTAATGCTTAATTCACGATATTGAATACACTATCTAGGTAGTTTATCAACTGCATTTTCAAGGCAAGCATTGCAGGAGTTTGTAGGGTACTATCTCGGTGCTTTATCAACTAACTTCTCAAGTTCTAAAGTGGTTTGTTAGCTTCCTCAACAAACAAATAATGGTTTATCAACTCTTTTCAGCAAGCACCACAATGGCTCAACTTACCTTCCTAGTGGCATATCATCCTTCCAAAAAGCATGCAAGCATTTTATCAACCAATTTAGTAAGAATTAAGTGCTTTATTATATTATCCAACAAGCACTTAGTGGTTTATCAACTTACTTAATAAGCAGTAGGTGATTCAAATCTCCATAGAGCCTCCCATTACCCAATCAAACATAGGCACATGATCTAAGCCTCAACATAGTCACATGGAATGTTTTTCCCAACCACATAGCCCTAGCTCATGGATTTTATTCTTCCACAATTGCTCGAGTTTTTTCCTCTTCCTTGCTTTCTTCTAGTTGCACCTTGATATGTTATCTTATGTTACTTTTCTCACATCCTTATCTTGTGCTCATGTTCTACTATCTTTTCCTTGCTTTCATGTTGACTTCCATTCCTATTTATATATTCATCCTCTTTCCATCATTTCCCATGAGGGAGGAACAATATGGGCAACATCCTCCACTCAAGCAGCTCATACCAAAAAATTACTCGCTATCTGTGTAGGTTCTTAAATCCATTAGGGTGATAAGGTAATGGAATTAAATGATGTGGTTGTGGCCTAATTTTTAACACATCATAACTTTCAACCTTTACTTCCCATAACCATGAATATGTTTCCTCTCCTTTAGCTTAGTAATCAATTGTTTCTTCACATAAATTTACATAACAATTTCACATATTGACATTTACATGGGGTGAAGTAGAAGGGGTTGTTATAGACTCCAAACCCCTAAAGGAACATTGTCCTCTATGTTCTATAGGTAGAACACAAAATTACAATCATGATATTTATATTTATAACTCTTACATTTATTTGTACAATGAAAAAAAAACCAAAAAAGTACCCTCACTTGATCCACCATTTCTCAAGTGGCTTCATTAGGTCCAAAGTGCTTCCATTTAATCTTGATCTACTCTATTACTTGATTCCAAAGCATGATCTACCTACGGTACATAATGCATAATGTTTCAGGTTGGATTTCTCCCTTCGATTCCACTTGTATCATGAACACATACATATTAAAAAAAGAAGTGTGAAAAAAATCATGTTCTTTCACTATGGGTGGTAAGGACAATCTATAAGAAAATGGCCACAATATTTCCAAAATCTAAAATGGTCCACAATGTCTTGGTGAAAAATTAGCACAGGACCACATTCTCAATGAACTCTTTCTCCATCTCGTTTTCACTCTTAGAGTCAATCCCTAGGTTGAGAAGAAGGGTAAGTGCCTAGGACATCTTAGAGTGTCTTAATGATTTACTTGTTCTGCTCAAGGATTAGATAAAAACTTATGAAATCTGGTCCAATCACCCTACTCAAAGGAAAATTAAATATACACTTAAAAAATATTTCATTCCCAAGACTTAATGTTCAGTTATGGTGGCCGACACACAAAGAGTGCAATTTCATTGGTCATTGTAGTATAGGTGAAAGAGGAAATACAAGGAGAGAAACCAAGTGCAGAGGGTTGGACAGGCAAAAAATACTATGCACCAAATTCTAGTAGAATCATGAACAAGATAAAGGAAATGAGGTTCAGAAAACATGGAGCATGTTTTAAGGCATTCGATCCCACATATTACAAGCACCATTTTCCATAACATAAAATAGGTAAATATGTTATTTAATATTGAATCGAACAACTACAATTACACAATTTCTAAGATGAAAGAAACACATATGAAATAATAAACAAAGAAGGAATTAAATACTACACTTCTCGGTGCTTTTAATCATCAAAAAATTCTTCATTAATCTTCAATAACAATATACATATGATAAGCTCCAGAAATTGAAAAATTCGTAGAAAAAGTACAACCTCTAGGATAGAAAATTGAACCCCTAATAATGAATTATTAATCCATTTTATAGGGAGAGAAAAAAAAGAACAGTTACCAAAATTATTATATAACAACTTGATTCTCTTCTTGAAAATAAAATATTTATAAAATTGCAAAAATGGCATGAGTATTCCATGATTTCCAAAACTAAATTACCTTCGTTGTTGACTCCTTTGATCTCTTGAGGTGGACCTAGACTCCACTATTCGAATCCAGTCTGGGTTGATGAACTGGTCTCACTTTTGCCATGATATCTCATCCACAAATACCTATCACTTTACCTGTCATTTTCTCCCACTAACTTCTTAAATCGACCCTTCTTTAGAGTTGTCCCTTATTGTAGGCACTTACTTCCACCCATTAGGATCAAAATCCTAGTTAAAATAACAATGGAGGGGATTTAGTACAGTGGAAGAGTTACATAGGAAAAAACCACAAAACAGCTTCGCAAACCCTTTTAATCTTTTTAGAATCCCACAACCTTGGGTCCCCGTAACTCTTTAGAAACACAATTAAAATCCCTTATGGGATTCCGAACTTCTAGGTTGGCCCACTTACTTCAATAAAGGAAAACCTTGCCAACACGCTCGCCCTCCATGAGGGCCCCACAACTTTGTTGCTTAATAGATCTAGGGAACTTTTTTGTTGCCATCACTTGACAATCCCTGGTCCCCTCATATTTTTGAAATGAAATTAGAAATAACTACGTGATTCTTAAATTTTTGGATTCTAGTATTTTTCCACTATTTTTCACTACTCTGTGCAACCTTGATGCCCTTTTAGAATTAACAAACTGTTACGAGGTTCTCACCATTTAGGGTATGCTTCTGGGGTGATGTCAAGATGATGTTAACCAATCCACATGTCAACCTGTGATTGGTCAATGTGTCATATATATATGGGCGCTCTGGGTACCCCATAACACCACTTGTCCACCTCTCAATGGGAAATTGCTGTCGTTACTTATGACCAATGATATGCGGCCACCTATTCCATTAGAGGAGAGAGAAAGGGCCCCTCATTTTTTAAGGGATTTCCTTTATAAATGGCTCGAAGTGAGCTGTTGCGAAACTAATGCCTAAAGCCCACAATCCATATGAATTTAAGAAATTAATTTAACAAAGGTTACAAGGTTCCTAGAATCCACCCTCTGATCTTTGTCATGGGGTTCCGTTAGTAGACGACCCCTTCTCTGTCAACTGATAGACTCCTGACACTTATTTAAAATACTTTACGAGATCCGCCCTTCCAGATTTCCTATCTAGATTTCTATTATAGGGTTTCATTAATAGATGCCCCCTACTCCGAGAATCAATATATCCTTGGTCTCTTAGTCCCCATAGCTTTGTGAAATTGATTTTCTAATGAGTTACAGGATTCCAGGGTTCCGATATTTTGACTTTTGTAGGCCCAACTTTGACTGCCTCTATCTTTTGATACATGAGGCCATTTGTGGACTTATATACACCGTTGGAAAACTCTTTCAGAGCTTTTTCCATTTGAGTGGGTCTGGTGTAGTCTTTGAGCTCATATGCTTCCTGAAAAATGGCTTCAAACTCTGTTATTTTCTTCATGCATATATATATATATCTATATATATATATATATATTTTATATATATATATATATATTATTTTTTTTATTTTTAATTTTTAATTTTATTTTATTTTTTTTAATTTTTTTATTTATTTTAATTTTATTTTTAATTTTTTAATTTTAATTTTAATTTTTAATTTTTAATTCTTTAATTTTAATTTTTTAATTTTAATTTTAATTTTATTTTATTTATTTATTTATTTATTTTATTATTATTATTATTATTTTGTTTTTTATCTAGAGCTCCAAATACTCTTTGAGCTCATGAAACAAATATATATATATATTTCCAAATACTCTTTGAGCTCATGAACCAAAAATACTCTGCAATATAGAAATTTTAATAAAAAAAGAACTTTGTGGGGGGGGGGGGGGGTTGGGTGGGGGGTAGAACATCGACTCCTACTAGGGTCAATGCCTTTCTAGAAGGGCACTGAGAACATGTGGATTAGTGCCTTCAACTTGGGTATGGAGTGACACTATGCATTTATATACAAAAATGGAAATCAAACAAAACAAACTAGTATTTACAGTGGATCACCAGTATTTATAATGGGGGTGGGAAGATATCTTCAGTGTTGAAAGTAGTGCTTGAGTTACTACCTATTTGTAGGTAGATCAAACACTTCACCATCAAGGTTTTCCAGCAAGAATGTGTTGTTACCTTTGACTTTGACAATTTTGAAGGGCATAAACCACAAAGGACCAAATTTCCCATGCTTTCCTTTGTCTTCTCTCCTAACATCCCGTCTAAGTACAAGGTCACCTGGTTGGAAAATTCCGTCCCTAGAATTTTTGTTAAAGAAAGCCATCATCTTGTCCTGGTACTTGATCTGATTATGAGTCACCTGTTCTCTACTCTCCTGCAATTCAAGTAGCTGGTTTATCCTCCTAGTCAAAGGATTAGGTTCCTCTTTTACATCTTGGATTAGTTTTGCCACAGGAATAGCCAATTGGATAGGAAAAAGTGTTGAAGCTCCATACCCAACTCAAATGGATACTTTCCAGTTGACTGTTTAATGGTTACTCTATTAACCCACAGTGCAAACTTAAGTTGAGAATCCAAATTCCTCTAATTTTTTTCTATGGTCCTCTTGAGAATTTTGACCAAAGCCTTGTTGGATGATTCTTCCAACCCATTTTGCTATGGATAATAAGTAGAAGAGTGCCCCAAAATGATATTATAATTATGGAAAAAACTGATAAACCTGGAAGATTTAAATTCTTGAGCATTATGAGTGACTATCTTCCTTAGACAACCAAATATGGCTAAAATGTTTTCCTCCATGAACTTGATTAGCATTGTATCAGTTGAATTCCTAGCAGGGACAACCTATGACCACGTAGTGAAATAGTATGTTGCCATAAGAATCCACGTATGTTGTCCGCTCAATGGTAGATGAATTTCCCTAATAAAATCTAGCCCCCATTTCTAAATGACTCTTCCACAAAAAACATGAATTAGAGGGAGAGTGCGGTGAAGTAAAATTATAAAAGCGGACATGAACGAATTCCTCTAGCCTGTTAATGGGTCTAGCCACAACAAATGCATCCTATGGAAGATTTCCTTAGGTTAGAATCAATCAAGAGGGCCTACCTCTTGGTTGCTTATCTTGCTTGATGATGTCCTCGCTTGCTTGCTCTAGAAATCTCTCACTTCCCTCTTCAAGCTCCTAAAACATGTAAACAACAACAACACACAAACATAATAATAGACAAATTGCATTTCAACCTACTTAACAAGTCAAGAAGCATTAAGACACGAATATGTAATATTTCGGAACATGTAGGAAATCAATTGATAGTTGCATATATTAATATCAAAGAGAGATTACAACCATTCGTATTGACGTTGCAGTCTTCTTGTTATAGATTTGATATGAAAATATAAGACAATGCAAATAAACCCCAGAAATAACAAGATCTGAATATATATAGAAATGCTTCTTTATTGATCAAAACCCTTAAGGTAGGGCAACACCATACATTCACTCTTTAAGGAAGGAGAACACTCCACAAGCCATATGCCTGTTCATACAATAATCCTTGACATCTCTCAATGGGGAGTCTCTAGCCTCTATATAGGCCTCATACATACAATACCATGGGTCATTACCATGGTTCCCTCAATACCATCTATCTAATACCATGGGCTTATTACATTATTGCTAACTACTTGTGGTCCCTTACATGATACGGGTTAACCACCTTATTTATTACTATGGATCATCCCATTATTACATTATTCCCTTGGGTACCTCCCTTTGTACCCCATATTATCCCCCCTAGGTATACTACATTCCACCCCCCTTAACATGTTTTGTCCTCGAAACATGGGAAGAACACAAATAATAAGATCTACTCAAAAGAATAGTCCATTGGTACCATGCACTTGCATCTATCCATCCAAGAGAAAGGTGAACTGTCGATCTCGCTGGTGCCTCGCTCGCTTGAGATGTAAGTTGATCATCGTAGCTTTTCTGTGTTGATGTATAGTAGGTGGCTTGTCGCCGCTCTCTATATGCCACGCGGGGGTTGTTGTCCTTGTAGCTAATTTGTTGCCATCTTGTTGTTTGTTTCTTGCTGGGTGATGTGGTTGGTGATATGCTGAAGGTTTAACCAACAGTGTCTCTTTCTTTAATTTACCACCTAATGGAGCCTGATTGTTATCTAGTACATGTTGTAGTGCCTGCTATGGTTTCTTATCTTCCAATATTACTTCAACCACTGAATCCTCATCTGATGTAACATTTTCTGCTACAGCCTCCTTGGACTCTACCTGTTTTTCTGGTACCTGGTTTTATGTTTGTGTTTGGTTGTCGACCATCAATGGCTCATCATCTGATATGTCAGTCCCTAGAACATCTTCTGCTTCAGCCTCCGTGGACTCTACTTGTTTATTGATGTAAATATCTTGTAATATAATTTTCTTCTTTTTATACCAAAGCTCTAGGAATTTCTTTTGCACCTTAATATTTATAGTACCCACCAATTCCATCCACGGGTATCCCAAAACAACATCCTCATTAGCCATATCTGAAGCATAAAAATAAGAATGCAATACATACTTGTCCATAGAAATCTTCAAATCTTTATAAACTTGCACCTGCTCATTATTAACCTGTGTGTGCTCCATGTGTTTCGCTGGCACTTGTAATTTTTTTGCCAAGTTGACATTTATGAGATTTTTCTTGCAACTCGGATTTATAGACATAATGATTTTCTCCTTCTGAATCAATCCATGAACCTGAAATAAGGATATACCAGTATGAAATAACCCCACATGTTTCTCCTTATCTTGTTTTCTAGCCTGAGACCATTTGTCTAAAAGGACTCTTTCAAATTCTTCATCTGAAAGTTTGAGCCACGGCTTGCGGTTAAGTGAGAACCACCATCTGGCAGCCTCATCTTTCATACAAAGCCCTAGGAAAAATCTCCAATTTTTTTGATATAATGACTTTTCTCTTGCTATGAATTCTTCAATAGTAGGGCCATTATCTTTTCCTGTAAAAAACATCTTGCTAGACGACACGAAAAAAAAATCACTTACTTGGTGAAAATTTAGAGTGGTCGCAGTTTAGTCAATATTGCTCAGAATCTTTATTATGACCTGTTTTCGGAAATGGAATGACCATTCTGCATCTTCCCATGTGATAGAAATCCCGATCTAGGCACTGGAATTTCAGATCCGTGCTGCAACTCTCCTGCCGTCACCAAAAATTCTGAAAAAAGAGTTGATTTTAAATTAGCGATATCTCCCTCATCCGGACTCCAATTCGACTGATTTTTTTTTTTTGAATTTGGGTATTTTTTCACAAGAAATCCAGATATACAATTAAATTTTGCATATTTTGTACCAGAATATACATATCTTCTCCGCAAACTTGTCTCCCAAAAAATGTCTGCAACAACGCTGATTTTTAAATTAGCAAGATCTCCTTCATCTGGACTCCGATTTGGCCGATTTTTTTTCAACTTGGGTTTTTTTTTCAAAAAAATCTAGATTTGCAATTAGATTTTGCAAATTTTTCACCAAAACATATAGATCTGATTTAAAAACTCGCCGCCCCAAAAAATTCCTGCAAAAATAAAAAAAATATTCTCCACTTTGCCCAAGAAAGTGCTTTGATTTCACTTGTTATAGATCTGATACCTCTTTTTATAGATCTAATCCCACTTGTTATAGATCTGATATGAAAATATAAAACAATGCAAATAAACCCCAGAAATAACAAGATCTGAATATAGATAGAAATGCTTCTTATTGATCAAAACCCTTAAGGTAGGGCAACACCATACATTCAATCCTTAAGGAAGGAGAACACGCCACAAGCCATATGCCTGTTCATACAATAATTCTTGACATCTCTCACTGGGGAGTCTCTAGCCTCTATATAGGCCTCATGCATACAATACTATGGGTCATTACCATGGTTCCCTCAATACCATCTATCTAATACCATGGCCTTATTACATTATTGCTAACTACTTGTGGTCCCTTACATGATACGGGTTAACCACCTTATTTATTACTATGACCCATCCCATTATTACATTATTCCCTTGGGTACCTCCCTTTGTACCCCATATTGTCCCCCCTAGGTATACTACATGGCTTATTAATGTAGTATAGCTGGGGGGATAATATGGGGTACAAAGGGAGGTACCCAAGGGAAAAATGTAATAATGGGATGGGCCATAGTAATAAATAAGGTGGTTAATCCGTATCATGTAAGGGACCACAAGTAGTTAGCAATAATGTAATAAGCCCATGGTATTACATAGATGGTATTGAGGGAACCATGGTAATGACCCATGGTATTGTATGTATGAGGCCTATATAGAGGCTAGAGACTCCCCATTGAGAGATGTCAAGGATTATTGTATGAACAAGCATATCGCTTGTGGAGTGTTCTCCTTCCTTAAGGAGTGAATGTATGATGTTGCCCTACCTTAAGGGTTTGATTAATAAAGAAACACTTTTATCTATTTCTATCTTCTTATTTTTGGTTATATTTGTATTTTCTTATTTTTTAGGCAAGATCTATAACAAGTGGTATCAGAGCTATAACAAGTGGAAATAAATTGATAGTTGCATATATTAATATCAAAGAGAGATTACAACAATTCATCTTGACGTTGCAGTCTTCCTCTAACAAGACCAGGTTCCCACACACTTCTGCTAGCATTCCATGATGGCTTCAAACAACAATAGTTTAAATGCTCTTCCCTTTAGGCTTCACTCCAAACCAAACACACTTCTCCCTCACACAACTAGGTGGCTACAACTAGTAATAGCTTGCTTGTCTAATCAAAATAGTATACTCACACTCAGCCAACACTCTAACCAGCATGTGCTTGGGAAGAAGGGAGGTTTATATAGGAAATATGGATGGGAGAAGGAATTATCCCTTGAGGTAGTTACATCATTATAGGGGAAAGGAGCCCAAGCTGTCATCCTTGACCCCATCCGGCCAAACCATTTACCAGACTTCCTTTACCAAGCTTCTAGAGATGGAAGCTTTGACTCTAATTTCAAAAAAAATCCATAACAGGACCGATGTGACTGGAACACAGCTCAGTCACACCAGTCGGTGCAGGGAATAGTTCTAATCTCTACACATCGGTGTAGGGGAGACAAACATCATTAGCGCCAGCCTTGTAAACTGGGCAAAATAGAAGTTTCAGGGGAAATGGTGCAAAAGGGAAAAGATCTGTTCATGGAGAGGGACATAATGGGAGTTTCTCCATGAAGGCAAAGCATGCGGGGTTCATTTTAGAGGTCCTCCAGGATCAAGGAATGAGGAGTACAGGGATAGTGACAAAATGCTATGTAACAGATGCCCCCTAAAGTGTGAAGGGTGAGCCGAAGTGAGGGATGAAATGCTTTAGGGGAATTGGTTTGTCATCGGAAAACCTGCAAGCAAGTACAGATACATATACAGAAACGAAGATCTCTGTCAAATGATACATGAATCATGGCATGGACGTAACCATCCAGAGAATGATCATGTAAATGGATCCAGGTATGGGCGCAACCATCTGTCAAAGAGGATCATAATGAAACCAAGGTGTGGTCGTAGCCATCCAATAATGGGAAGGACCACATATGATAACTCATGGTCTGGTCATAGCCAACCATATGAAAGAGACATGCATATCATCATAAACCATGTCACACCACTTCATATTCTAGATTTGTGTGATTTGAGTCCAGGGTCTTGCGCTCCAACACGACCCGATCAAAGTACATATCCTAGCATGCGAATAGATCTGTTGACGTTGAACATGCTAGAAAGTCGCTTGATTACCAGTCAATGATGTAAACTGTTAACAAGCATGAGAGAAACCACCAATAATGACAATGGCCCTCAAGGTAATATCAGCACAATTCACGGAATGTGAATACAGGAACTGAAGTCAAACACCTGTGAAATCACTCGATCGAAAGCCAATGTTGTGAACTTGTTGTCGAGTGATAATAACTTTCCATTAAGGCATGCAAGTTCTAAGGTACTGGAGGGGAGTCTCTTGATCAACTTCCCAGATAATGAGTCGATGTCGACAAAAAGTGACCGTGTCGAAGGAGGGCCATAATGAATCCCACATCATCGACGCGAGACGAGAGGATGAAAAATGATTTTGGATGATACAGAGAAACATATGTAAGTGTAACTGCAGAAGGAAAAATCTTGAACATATCGGCGACACAACTGGAAGTTTGGCAGCTTTTGGATCCATAGGATCGGTGGTCATGATGACATGAAAGAGATAAAATGGAAAGGAAAACATAAACGGCCCAAACCCAGGAAGGTCAATGATGCAAAGGAGGATGTCCCAACCCGAAACGAAGAAAAGAGTGTCATGTTCAAGAGTGAGCTGTTGACATGACTCAATAGATTTCCAAATTCCCCCCCCCCCCCACCATTTCTGGGGCAAGTACCCCTATTACTTTTTAATCACAAGCTTGAAGGGGATAGCATATGCTTGCACTGTAAGTTCATCCTTCAGATGAATCCGACCTAGTAAGTTTAACGAGCCCTAGGAAGGAGAAGTTTATGTTTTTCATGGTGATGAATCTGATGTCGTTTAATAGTTTAATGAGTCTGACAAAGGTGTAACTCGGTATCTTTTTCATGTTTAGAGAGTTTGAAAAAGACATGTAAAAGAAAAATCCACATGGTCCCTTTTCATACATTTGCGTCTCTCGAGCCTGAAAAGGTAGAAAATTATACTTGAGAGAACCGCTTGACCATCTCATTCAAGGAGTACCTTTTTCGTAAATAGTGCCTCCCATCCCGAAAAAGGGGTAAACTTATACTGGGCACACGATGTTTCGTATCCATTAACGAGTTTGAAACGACAAGGGCTCAGCCATCTTTTCGTTTTTAAAGGGTCGGAAAAGAGCTGAAAGCGGACCCCCCATTTTTATTCTCTTTAATGAGTCAAAAAGGGAAAAAATACTTGGTGATATTTTCATATGAGTTTAATGAGTCGAGAAAAGAGCTGAAACGTGACTCACTTCCATCGCCAAACATCCATCACCTGTTGCTGCACAACTAAGGTAAAGTGTATTATCGAGTCCTTGAGGTCAAATAGGTAAAAAATATTGACCAAACCTAATATTTTCATGAAAAAATAAATAAAAAGGGGAAAAGTAAATATATTTTTACCATTTACCATTTTACCTTTGCAGTGAAGACTTTTTACCCACTTTTTCCCTAGTTTTTCCGGAGCAGATTATGGGAGATCCGGGAGGTCAATCGACGAGCCGTCAGTTCCAGGTAACAGCCGAAGCCCTGAGCTCCATTTTCATGCTATTCATTTATGTTTTTAGCCATTTTTTAGGATTTTTAGGGAGGTTTTTGAGAAATTTTTTTTGTCCTTGGTCGCTGGCTGAGGGTTGTTTGCATAACCATTTGCGCTGACCAGTGTGATTGTTCTAAAACAAGCACGTCGACGCCATGGATAGGGAAAAACCATTTTTCTCAAGAACTGATCATGAAAAATTAAATTTTATGCGCCAAAATTGATGATTGACTCAAATGGTCTATTGGAAGGAAAGAGAACACGAAGATGTTGACACCTAGGTATTGAATGATCCAAATTGCCTAGAGGCTTTGAGGGATTACGGGCTCCTCAAATTTTTCCTTACACTAGGGATGTGGGCCCAGCCCGTGTTGCTTCGATACTTGATAAGCCTTTGGGACATCAATCGCGAGACTTTTGTCATTGGGGACCAAGAGATGGAGTTGAAAATTTCAGATATCTACTTCATCACTGGATTGTATCGCAGAGGTGAGCCTGTGAACTTGTATAGGTCATGTTCGATTGGGGAAAGCGTGCCGAACACTGTCCTGAGGCACTGAAATCCAAAAGTGGGAAGATAGAGATTTCCAATGTGCGGGATTTGACATTGAGGGTGCTTCTGTTGACTATCAACAAAGTGGTGGGGTCCCAGGCGGAACATGAGACTAATAAGTCGAAGTTACTTTATGCTATTGACTACATAACTCCGATGATCTTCAACTGGGCAGAGGCCATGAAGATGAACATCAAGCGCCAGTTGTCTAAGGCCAAGGTGGGGAATCTGAAGAAATTTGGCTTTGGATTAGTACTTGTGACCTTCTTCCTGGAACGAGTGCCACTATTCCAATATTAGTTGACTGAGGTCGATCCTCCTGCACCACGCGATCTGTGGATGGCCTGTTAGAGTCGTATGATGTCCAAGATCACTAGGGATTAGCATACGTCATACCAACCAACATTCTTCTCATGGCTACAATGACAGAAGATTGTCATGGAGGACTAGCCGTACAATGACACTGATTCCCGTGGAGACCCAAATATGCCCTTACCAGATGGGGAGGACTTTGATGACGAAGGTAAACAATAATTTTTTTTGATTTTTATGTTTTTTAATTATTTTGGGTATATGCATGCTTATAACATTTCTCTTGTTTATGTAGATGTTGGACCAAAGCGGCCAGCCGGGATGTCCCTGATAGCTAGGCGCGTACCTTACCTTATTGATGCCATCGCCCCTTATTAGGAAGGGATCGACAACGAGGAGGAGATCGCGAGGAACCTCGAAGGGTTGACTCATGGTATCCCTGAGTATGATCGGATAGGAGACATGCATTGTCGGTACCAGAGGCACATAGTGGGAGTCTTAGATTGGATCTGCTGAACGCTAAGTCGGGTTGCACGAGCTGTCTCGTGCTACCATGACCAACATGCTGAGTAGTTCCTAGGTCCAACACTTACATATGTTTTGAGGACTGCGTGCCACGGATGTATGAGGCCTGCGAGCCGTTGATGTTATTATATACATACATATTATTTTTTGGGTTTTTGATGTATAAAACATTCTCTAACACACACACACACACACAGATATATATATATATATATGTATGTATTTTTCTATCTATTATGGTACAAATGGTTTGTCTTGTCTTTTACATGTTTCGTAAATGTCTGTCCAACACGTAATTAGCTAATGCATCTGTCAATGTATTCATGCGTCTAGGAATATGATGATATGTAATATAATAAAAATGTCTTTCCAATAGAGGGATACAGAGATACATTCGTAATATTTGAGGGTTCCTGAAGGAATATTGCTCGTTGAGTTTAAGGACGACAAGCTGTGAATCCAAGTTGACAACCAATTCTTTGATGCCCAGAGCGATGGCTTCTAACAACATTTCAATGATTACACTGTATTCAATAATGTTGTTGGTTGTACGACATAGGCAGATACCTTGAAGGTCAATCATTTCACTGTTAGGGTCATAGATAGCCCATGCTGTGGATGATAGGCTCTGGGTACTATGGCAAGCACCATCGACGAAACCAATGTGAGGAGTTGTAGACCTCTACAAAGCAAGAAAAGCACAGTAAACAGGAAAGCTATTGAAAGCTATCACACAAAACCACACTGTACAAAAATGAATCACACACTAATGTACATAAGTATCCATGCAAGATGACCTAAGCATAGTACTTTTTGAGATAAAGCCTGTTTCAGGGCTTATTGAGAGGATTTCCTTCATAATCAATAAGCTCATAGGCTCCTTTATGCAAAACGCATTTTATAATATAGGGCCCATGCCACATAGGTTCGAGCTTGCCTGCCCCCGACTTATCGTTAGCTTGGTCTTATAGCAGGACCAAATCACCATTAAACAAAGTGCGAGGGGAGACCGACTGATCGAAATGGGATTTGACCCATTTCTTTTGGGCTTCGATGACCAAGGTAGCGAGACGACGAGTCTCATCTAGTCGTTCCAAATATAAGAGGCGTTCCTCTTGAGGTGATGTTTCAGGGAGAAGTTCAACAGCTAGCTTGAGTGAAGAAATCTCACATTCGATCGACAATGTTGCTTTCAAACCATAGACCAGCTGGAAAGGTGTGAAACAAGTTATGTATTTTTTTGAAGTTCGGTAGGCCCACAGAGCTGAAAAAAGCATGAGATGCAAATTTGACTTGCGCATCCCAATAGTACGTTGAGGCATGGTGACCAAAACCTTGTTCACGGCTTCAACTTGGCTGTTGGCCTGAGGGTAATATGGGGTTGAGCCATCATGGCGCAACCCCAATGTAGATGTTGTTCTACCATCATGTAATCTCTGAAATGGGAGCCATGGTCTATGAAAATGGCTTGGGGTACGTCGAACCTGGAAATAACATCGTTAAAAAGGAATTGAGTCGCCGTCTTACCATCTATAGAATATGTAGGTATTGCTTTGGCCCATTTGGTGAAATAATAGACAACAATGATCATATAGCCATGCCCCCCAGCCGAACGAGGGTTACATGTCATATAATTGATGCCCCATTTGACAAAGGGACCAACGATAATGATGGGGTGTAGGTGAGAGGGTGGGGCGCACATCTTGTGTTGGTAAATTTGGTAGTCGTGACACTTGCAGATAGCAAGAATGCAGTCTTTGAAGATAGACGACCAGAAATAACTAGCGCATAGGATTTTTTGAGTGGTAGTGTAACCAAACATATGACCACCACCTGCCCTAGAGTGGCAATCATGAGAGCTCTTTCAGCTTCCTCGATCGCGAGGCATTGATGAAGAACAGAATCAACACCGACATGATATAAAGTATCGCCAATAATATGGTAGGGTTGGGAATGATATTGAATCCTTCGACGATCATCCTTGGTCAACGCGGACTAGAAGTTGGAGGTTTGGAGATACACGATGATATCACTGTACCATGGATTAAGGGTGATAATTAGGAGAAGAGTCTCATCTGGAAGCTATTCATCTACACTAGCAGGGAGAGATTTGGAGGGTAACAAGTGACTTCTTAGATTTGGCTGTAGTGAAGACCAAATCAAATTCTTGTAGGATAACAATCTATTTAGAATACTTGTCCCCAAACAACTAACGAGTCAGGATATAGGTCATAGGGTTGCATTCAAAAATCACTGTAGTCATACATAAAAGGATATAGTGTCGAAAGCGTTGAACAGCCTGAACGACAGCCAAAGCTAAATTCTCGACAAGTGCATAACGCGTTTCAGTGTTGAGGAGATTCCAAATAAGGTAGTAAATCACATGTTCGCTGCCTTCATCGTCATCTTGGACCAACACCATAGCAATGGTGCTAGGGGTTGCGACTAGGTAAAGGAAGTAATATTGATAATAGTCCAGTGGATGCAATAGAGGGGCATTTATGAAGATGGCCTTAAGATCATCAAAAGATTTTTGGTCCACCTCATCCCACACAAAGGACATTCCTTGTTTGAGCAACCAGGTAAATCCTGTGGCTAGCCCGACGTAGTTGGGTATAAAACGATGAAGAAAGTTGGCCTTTCCTTGCAGGCTCTGGAGTTGGTGTAGTGAATATGGAGGGGGTAAATTTACAATGGCCTCAACTTTTAGTGGATCCAGGCAAATCCCGTTCTTGGAAATGATGAAGCCAAGGAGTCATCCTGATTTCACGCAGAAAACACATTTGTGTGGATTTAACCAAATGTTATAGTGTCTGCAGCATAGAAAAACCTGCCGAAGATGGTCTCGGTGATCTTGGTGCTTACGATAATGGGCAGGAAGGTCATAAAAGTAAGGTTGGAAAATGTTACGAATATCATGAAACACATTGGACATTACCCGTTGAAGTGTGGCTCCAACATTTTAGAGGTCGAAAGGGAGCTTCTTGTACGCGAACGTACCCCAAGGGCAGATAAACATTGTCTTTTCTTGGTCAGCAGGGGCGATATTAATCTGGTTATAACTAGAAAAACCGTCCATAAAGGAAAATATATCACTCCCGGCACATTCATCAATGATTTGATCAATGAAGGGAGTAGATAGTTATCTTTTGGACATGCATGATTAAGATCTCGATAATCCATGCAAACACGAATCATGCCTTGTTTTTTAGTCACCGGGACAATATTGGACACCCAGTCTATAAGGGGGGTGGGATAAATGAACCCAACTTTGAGAAGCTTTTCAACTTCACCCTTAATAGTAGTGACCTTCCTAGGGTGCACCGGGCAAAGACGTTGGAAAATGGGTTTCACGTGTGGATACATTGGTATTTCATGCACCATAATGCTAGGATCGATAACAAGCATTTCTTCATAAGACTATGCAAACACATCATGGAATTCCTAAAATAGATGAGTATATGTCTTGATCTCATCCGGAGAACAAGATACCCCAATATGAACATGTTCAATGACACTGGGTTTGATAGAAATGCCAATCGGTATCGTTCGGGTAATATTACCCAAATTTCCTTCCGACCATATTTCATGAGTAACAGTCAGCAGCGGTAACGGAGAAGAGGGCTCTTCGAAAGTAGTATACATGACCACCAGGCGATGCAGGAATGAGGATCGATGATGGGTATCGATCCATTGTGGTTCCCTGAGAGACATGATTTCCATGATACCTTCATCAGAGAGGAAGGTCATGCCTAAGGGATCAGATGATTCTAAAGTGCCAAGCTAGGGGCATTAAGAGTACATATCGAGAGAGGTCTTTGACATATGAGAATTAGAGGATGCAAAGTTTGAAGTCGGAATAATTTCCACGTAATTGAATTCAGTGGTGTTAGAGCCTAGATTGACCTTAGGCTGAAGGGAAGCAATCCTAGGATAACCACAAACAAAGCTTAACCTGGTAGCTAGCCCTACCAGGTCGGGAGAGGGCTCTCTCCTTGTCAATCTCAGTCGAGATGACTGAATCAAATATTTATTTTAGGCTAGGTATAGTAGCTCTAGGATTTTTTGGTTGATTTTTATGGTTTTGTTGCTGGATCCAATGGAGCAGGCAGTTTTGGGTCTGGGAAATCAAGTCAAGAATGTAGGTTGTTCTATGGGGCGAGGTAGGTAGGTGTTTTATCACTTGAAATTGAGTGAGATGGTAGGTCTAAGACTGATGAGGAGCTAAGGAGGTCATGCAGAGATCATATATCCTCTTCAAACTGTAGAAAACATCAAAAACTAAATGTATTCCCAAGGCAAAGCACTGTCACCAATGTATTCTACCTATCTATCTTGATTTCATTTAGTTTAGAAGAATGAATTAGATTTTGGCACACATAACACATGAGAAAAACTAATGACAGAAGGAGAAACTATGCAAAAACACATTACCACAAGAATCCCACAAAAATAGCTGCAAATCCTGGTTTATTTCCTTGCCAAACTGCTGTAGAGATGTACAATGTAGCTCAAAGCATCCAAAAGAGTCCAACCTTTGCTAATGACTGAAAAAATACATAATATAGACATCAAAACCACCTATGCTAGCCATCAGGGGTCAAATCCAAGAGATAAGGGACTGTTACAACCATTTCCCAACAAGGAACAAGAATATAGGCAGTGGAACAACTTGCCTCTAAAACCATGGAAATTGATTCATTTACCCCCAAACCACCTCAAAATGATGAATCTACCCTATAAGGTCATTTTACAATTAAATTTACATAGAATAGAATCATTTACAATCATAAATTCATCCAATATGAGAGAGAAAGTCAATTTGTAGAAAAACTAGGCGAAATTTGGATTTTTGAGCAAACTGGTTCTATGCGTAGCGCCACTGGCCAGGTGCGTAATGTCACTTCATAACTAATTTTGGAGGCCTTCCCCTTAGCCAAATTGAGCCCAATATATCTCATTGGAAAGGTCTTCCTGTATAGTTTTTGGAACATCTTGAAATTGTTCATTTGGAGGTCATTTGCCCTCTCAAAAGTGGAATCTCCCAAGGCTGCTTCTATGTGTCCAAAAAGAGGTAGAGATGTCATTTTTTGATGGTTTTGTGACCTTTAGGTGACCAAGTTTTGCTCCAAAGTTGCTGAAACTTTCAAGGATTAATTCTCTCATCATGTTGAATCCAAATATACAAACCATTTCTCCAAAACGTCTCCCAGTGAAAAGCGTAGTGCTTGAACATGACCAAAATTTATCAAAACTTGCCCAGATTTGGAACAAGGCACTATCATTAATTTTTTTAATGGGATAGTGAGGCTTCAGATAAGATTTTAGCTTGTATTGCTCCTTTTTTCTCCTTAAGGCCTTCCTCAACCTAGATTTAAGCTTCCTCATCCTTATATTTCATATTTTGTTTCGAGTCATATAGTGGTAGGCCATGTGGCGAAGCATGTCTCTATTGGCCTTCTCGAGCAACCTCTCAAGGTGTATGTTGACCCTTTCAAGCCAAGTTTCCCGATCGTTCTCAATCTCTTGCTCAATGGAGGTAAACTTGACCTTTGCCTTCTTAGCCTTTTTCCTGTTCTCCTTGATCATTTACAACTCCATGAGGATTTGCTTGTCGGTCAATAGTTTGTTTTCTTGCTCTAAATATTTAATGACCCATTTAGCCCTCTCTAAATTGTTAGACAAGGCTTGTATCTCAACCTCTTGTTCCTTAATGATCATGTCTTTGACAGTCCTTGGATCTTGAGCATCCAAGTCAATGACATAAACTCCTTGTGTCTCCTCATGATCAACAAGGTCAAAATCTCTCTCTTGCCCATCACTAGGATCCTTCTCATGCATCTTTTTCTTGCCTTTACCTTTGCCCTTGTGTTGCTGCTCAACCTGTACCTGTTTAGTTGAGGAAGAAGGCAAAGCCCCTTCCACTCTTTGTGGAGATAGCATTTGCCTGTGGCCTGAAGATGAAGGCGACCCCTTCCACACCTTGTGGAGATAATACTCACCTGGCAGCTGCAAAAAGTTTCCTAGTGCCCCTCTCATATGTCACAGATATTGGCACTCCAACAGTTTCAGTTTCTTGGGCCTTTTCATGCCCTGAAGGTCCACCTTCTTCATGAGGCACTGATGAAAAGACTTGAGGGCCTTTGAGCATTTCATGAGAAATGAAGGTCTCCCATGGCATGTTAAGAAGGTTCAACTGATGCAAAACAATGATTTTAATCAAAGAGTAGTGGTAGATGCTAGTTAAACCGGGGGTATGATTTCTTCTTTACAATGAGTGCCATTTTTTCAATGTTTCTGAATATGAATTAGGGGATATTCATCATTCTCACCCTAGTGAAATGCATCAACAGTTTAATGTGGTAGGCATACAAGCGGGAGAACCTTAACAAGTAAAGTACTTGATGATGATCTTCATCAATGGGGCAAACGTATCCTCCAAGAATTTAAAGGGGAATACTCTCTTGAGTTTGTTATGGTATTTAGCCTTGATGTAAGGCTCATAGTACTCCCTGTCAATGTCCTGACCTTTGTTCCACTTCTCACCCACATTTGGAATACCTGTAGCTTCTAAAATAATAGTTGGTGACAAAGTGAATGTAACTCCAGCAAGGTTTAACTCATTGTTGTCCTAATGTGTCACAAACAACCTCGCTAATTCATGATGAGATTTGACCCTTTCCACCATTTCACAGAAGCTAAAACATGACTGATGTCTAAAACAAGAAACCACCAATGGGCAGGCTTGCAGCTCCCTCAAACTAGTGGGCTCCTCTCTGATACGTTTTCCTCCCTTATGAGGCTTCCTGCCCCTCTCATATGTCACAGATATTGGCACTCCAACAGTTTCAATTTCTTGGGCCTTTTCATGCCCTGAAGGTCCACCTTCTTCATGAGGCACTGATGAAAAGACTTGAGGGCTTTTGAGCATTTCATGAGAAATGAAGGTCTCCCATGGCATGTTAAGAAGGTTCAACTGATGCAAAACAATGATTTTAATCAAAGAGTAGTGGTAGATGCTAGTTAAACCGGGGGTATGATTTCTTCTTTACAATGAGTGCCATTTTTTCAATGTTTCTGAATATGAATTAGGGGATATTCATCATTCTCACCCCAGTGAAATGCATCAATAGTTTAATGTGGTAGGCATACAAGTGGGAGAACCTTAACAAGTAAAGTACTTGATGATGATCTTCATCAATGGGACAAACGTATCCTCCAAGAATTTAAAGGGGAATACTCTCTTGAGTTTGTTATGGTATTTAGCCTTGATGTAAGGCTCATAGTACTCCCTGTCAATGTCCTGACCTTTGTTCCACTTCTCACCCACATTTGGAATACCTGTAGCTTCTAAAATAATAGTTGGTGACAAAGTGAATGTAACTCCAGCAAGGTTTACTTCATTGTTGTCCAAATGTGTCACAAACAACCTCGCTAATTCATGATGAGATTTGACCCTTTCCACCATAATTTTCACAGAAGCTAAAACATGACTGATGTCTAAAACAAGAAACCGCCAATGGGCAGGCTTGCAACTCCCTCAAACTAGTGGGCTCCTCTCTGATACGTTTTCCTCCCTTATGAGGCTTCCTGCCCTGTGTGTCTCTCTCCCTGGAACTGTCACTAAGGGTTTCATCTTCCAATTCATACTCACTGTCCCTCTCCATTGTTTTACAACTATTTCTCTAGTGGTGAATGAAGGTAAGATGAGTATGAAGAGATTTGAATAGAAAAATAGGTGAGGGTGAACAGGAGTAGGAAAGGGATGTAGGGAGTGAGTAGGGTTAGTGAATAGTGTAGGGTTTGGGGTATATGTGTATAGGGTTTGGGATGTATGTGTATAGGGTTTGGGGATTAGGGAAAAGTTTAGGGAATGATGTCTAGGGAGTTATATATGAGGGGAATGGGGTTTAGGGAAAAGCAAATATATGATATAGGATAGCCATAACCAAAACATAGGAGATAGTTTAGTGAAACTAGGGTTTGATTTTTTTGAGAAACAAAACAACCCAAGACTGATGCAAAAATTCTTTTCAGCAAGAATAATGGTGTTACTTGCAATTGAGGAATTTGGGAGTTTTGAGGTGATTTGATGCAATTTGCAATGATTTGGAGCTCAACTGCAAGGTGCATAGCACACTCTCCCAGGTGCATAGCGCCAGTTCAAAATTAGACTGTAGGAAAATCCAGGTGCGTAGTGCCGCTCCTATGCATATCGTCAGACTTTGGTGTGTAGCGCCACTCAGTTTTCTCCACAAACACAGTGATTTCACTCCCTTTGCTCAATAACACTTCAAAATCGTGTTTTTTCTCATAGACCTCAACTCAAACAATAAAATAACTTAAGAGAGGGATGACCTTTATATGGCTTGGCAACTTTTGATTTTTCATTCTTCAAAACCCACTTTATAATGTCTATTTTCTTTTTAAATACTTTGTTTTTTGGATGCTTGATCTTTTGCTTGAATAGGAGAACTGATGCTTTGATTTATTTGACTTTTGCAGTGGCATGTACTTGGAAATATCAGCAGGTGACCAGGAGTAGCATGAGACTATTAAGTACATATGAGAAATAATAAAAATACATGAAATTTACAAAATATACCAATGCTTTGTTTTCACCTCAAACTGGTTTTGAGGTGAAAAATTTATTAAGTTTACAAATTATGAGATTAAATTTTTTTTTGATGATTATTGTCATCCTCATGTGTCTGCTGACCATTATTAATCAATAGTTACTAAAAATTTGACCATGGTAAAACCCTAATACCTAATGAAACTGAAAGCCTAAGACCTAAGACCAAATTTATGAAATGAACTGAAAATAAGCATGAACCTGAACCATTGACTGAATCACACATGAAAAGAAGTCAGTAGATATGTGTCATGAGAAAAAAAAACTGAAATGAACCCTACCATCAGTGGATCCATGACCTAATGGAATGCAACTCATCAGAATGGGACACCTAGTATGAAATGCAAAAGAGTGAATTTTGATCATTGATGGCAGTGTGAAGACACTGACACTAACAGGTGGGACTAAGTGGCATGACATCGCCCCAAGCATCAACAAGATTTGGTGCAGGTATGACCCAAGGATTATATTTGATCGAGTCCATGTTGACAGAGGCAACATGAGGAGGTGGGAGTGGAAAAATTCCCATTAAGGCAGAATCTTTGAAGAGACCTACCCCCACACTCTCATAGGGAGCACCAGAGTGCTTGACGTATGGAACATTGCCATCTGAGGAGGAAGAGGCAAAGAAATACAACTGATCGATGGTGACGATCTTCCCTTGATGAGGAAAATGGATCACGCAAAACAAAGGGGAGGCCACGACATGCATGCCATGAGTCCACCTTCGGCCAAGTAGAAGATTATAATTGAGATTGGTGTCAACAATCTCTACTTCGACTTGCACTGTTTTGCCTTCCAAGGTGATGGAAAGGTTAGGTAAGAAATCGAAGGGTCGTGAATCATGGCCTTCGAAAACTTCCAAAGTGTTCGAAGACTGGTTTAGTGCAGGGGAACCAATAGCCTTCCAACATGCAATTGACTTGATGCAGGTGGAAGCACCTTCATCGATGATAGTGCAGTGGATGGTCTTCTCGTTAATGATTACTTGAATAGAAAAAGGAAATCTGATGAGGGAGCCGCGAAACATGGTTCTCCAGATCAAAACAGATAAAATTAGAATCGGTGGGATCGATGACCTCGATAGGTGGCAACAAAGACTTCCACTCCGATGGGCAGCTTTGGAGTACCTCGAGAGCCGACATGGCTGATGGCACCTGAGCCAAATCCTTAACAATATTGTAGTGCTGAGCGGCTCGGGCATTGGGATTATATGAGGATTTCTGCAGCACACCTAGAGAGGGTGGCCGCGTAGCAGAATAAGAGTTAGGGCGCTTGATTTGCAGAGGGCCAGAACTCGGGGTAGAAGAAGAAGGTGCTACTTCTTTTTCTTTCCCAACTACCAGAGATGGAGTTTGATAATATTTCGATCAGGTAGCCACATTAATGGGTGTGCTCATCATGAACACTTGAGATCTAGAGGAAGTAGATTGGGGTTGGTCTACCATTTGAGTCTGCTAAGACAAAAATGGGTCTTTAAGGACAATGGGGGTCCCTTTGAGCAAGCGGTTAACTTTAGATCGTCATGGACAATCCTTAGTATAGTGATCCGCCTCGCAAATGAGGCAAGGATACTTAGGTTTCCATTCGGAAGGTTCGCCAACAGTTGATTTGGGAGGACCTTTTTTTGGGGCGTCGACTTTAGCTTTGCCTTTTTTTTCCTTTTGAGGATTTGTTCGCTGTGGTAGACTGGACAGCGTGGACCTCTGAGGTTTTACTAGGGCCTGGCGGGTTTTGAGATGAATTATTAGGAGTAGCATGCGAGGCCGACTTCTGTTTGGAAGAATTTTTATCATGGGTTTAGGATACTGAACCAATAACTCCATCAACAAGAGGAACAACTGGTGACTTTGATGCTGTGGGACCAGATGATGGCCATGGAGCATTGGGTAACAACTCGTATAAGGCTGAGAGTAGACCAGATCCAAGTACTGGGCACATGCAATGGCTTGCTCTTCAGTGATGCATCCACCCATTGCTATATCGCGAGAAATTGGGGCTACGAATGATTTGGTAAACCATTCAGTGAGCAACTGATCAGCTATTTCGAACTTGATCAGGAGATGTTTACGTCTCCATTCATGGATATGATCAGGATGTGCATCGCAGTGTCTTGCTTAAGTGATGTAAGAAAATAGGTGCCAGTTTCATCACGAACTGACAATTGAAAATGCTTGAGGAAAGCCATGGCTAATGAATTTAAGTCATGGAAAGTACTTCGAGGTAGCTCGATGTACCATTTTACTGCGGCACCCGTGAGGGTATGTTGAAAAAGATGAAGACAAATGGAATCGTCCACGTATAAGTTCGATGAGCACCAGAGGTGATATGTCATCACATGGGCCTAAGGATCTTCTTTAGCTTTTCCATCGAACTTTGGGCAATCACTTGGTATCTTGGACGACACCGGAGGCCAGTACAACGATTGAAGGATCAGATCATTCATAAGGTGTGATACATCGGGAAACTCAAGTGTAGCCAAGAAAGGTAATTGAGTGTTAAAAGGCATGGGAGGTCGATAAGCGGGCCCATAAGGAGGAGCCCATCCTTGCTGGTAAGGATTTTGGCCATATGGCACTGACGTTGCCCCCATTGCAGATTACCTTGACCAAAGGGAGGATTTAGACCTTGAATACCTTGAAACTGTCCAGGCACAGGTTGCTGGTAGGCAACGTATGGGTTAAAAGGCTATTGAGCCTGTTGACCTTGGACATATGGATATGGGACCTGTTGTCCTGGAACATAGGGCTGTTGAGCTTGTTTTCCCTGAACAAGAGGGTTCTAGACTTGTAGTCCTTGGGCATATGGTTGATACACTTGTTTCCATTGGACATAAGGGTTTTGTACCTGGTGCCCTTGGCCGACAAGATTCTGAACCTATTGACCCAGGATAAGAGGATTCTGCGCCTACTGCTACAGGACTTGACCTTGACCCTGTCCTTGCAAGGGTTGACCTTGTTGATATGTATACAAGGGTTGCTGCTGCCCTGGTTGGTTTTGTTGTTGCGAGGGCTGACCTTGCGGTTGAAAAATTTGTCCCTAGCTTTGCAGAGGTTGGCCCTATGAGGGTATGGGTTGAGAGGTATGCAAAGCATATTGCATCTGCTACTGCGGGGCCTGCTGCAACTGTTGGAAGGATCGACCTTGTGGTTGTTGCAGGTGACCTTGCTACGAAATAATCTGTCCTTGTTGTTGCGCGGGAAACCCTTGTTGCAACAAAGGTTTCCCTTGCAGTAACAAAGGCTACCCTGGTTGTTGTAAAGGCTGTCCTTGCTGTTTCAAGGGTACTTGAACAGTGCCCTGGAAATTACCGAACTGAATCTACCCATAGCTAGGCTTGATGTACTAACCAGATTGGAGGGTGTAAGGTTGATTAACCAATCCTTGAGAACCATATGGAATGTAAGGATTTTGGTATCGGACTTGAGCCCCTTAGGGCTGCTGATACTGAACATTGCTTGATCTAGACGGACCACCAAGATTCTGAACCTATTGGTACTGGACATTGCTTGATCTAGTAGGGTCAGCAGGGTTATAAAAAATACCAAAAGAGGGTTGGTTTATACCAAGCATGTGAGCTGTTCACATTAGTGGCACCTGACACCATAGAGACATTCAGGTTATGCCCCCCAGGTGGTGGCACATTCTGGCCACTGACTAATGGGATGGAAAAACTGGCAGAGACAATCTTTGAAATCGCTGGTTGTGATTGACGTGTAACTGGGATCGATGATACAAGAGTATTTGGGACGGTGGGTTGAACCGAGACTGAAGTATCAGCTGGTTGGGAAGTTGTGTTTGTGACAAATGGACTTGACATAGGCCTGATGCCTGACGCCCAAATAGAGTTATGGTAGAGTGATGAGGCACTAGGTGTGCTTGAAACTAAGTGTCCCAAAGACACATAGCCGAGTGGCAAGCTGGCAGGAATACATTCTGAATAAGGGAAACCACCGAGAGAAAATTGCAACTACAATTCTTCCCTCTCAACAGTGTGTGGAGTAGAAGCTTCAGACTCATTCAGAGAAGTGACTTGAGCATTGCCTTTAGGTTCCATGTTTGAAAACATACGATGACGAATGGCCGAACGTGTACCGGGGATAGTTCTAAAGGAACACCCGACTGGTCGTATGGACTATAAGGACATTGCGGTGATATCTCAACATCGTTAAACAAAGGGTTTGGAGGATAGATAACCAGTCCAAGTTGAATGTCAGTGGTCGATGAGTTCTCTGGAGTTCGAACGAGATTATCCAGAGATTCTGGGCCAAGATCAACAGATGACCCTGAATCGAAGGTAGGCGGAGGACGAGATGAAAAAGGTTGAACACTCAAAACAATTCCAAGTTCAAAATTTTGGTCCCCAAGTGACTCTGATAACTCAGGAAACGGCTCCTCAGACAATCTTTCAGACAAAGGAGAGGAAGAGGAATTGGGTGAACCAAATGGTTCAGTCATGATGACCTTGTCTTAGTCGACATAACAAATAACTTCAAGGATTTAAAATGTCCTTTTAAGGGAACTCACAATTTGGTAAAAAATACTAACAAGATGTTTTGGATCGTGGGAAATCAATTATTAAGACACATAAAAGACTGACGTTCTTTCATTTTTAAAGAGTCGAGAAAGAAATAAAGATGACTCTATCACTTTCGATTGGAAATGAGCTCGAATGATCTTTTCAGTTTAATGAGTCAAAAAGATCAAATGACTACTCTGGATGATCTAGGTAAATAGGATTACCAGGCAACCGTGAACCACAGAATACCTCCTGGCGAACCAAGAAGTACGAGCAGGCAATCTCCCCAAATGCTGTGTTCGGTGTATCACATTCACAAGGCGGCCGTCTCGACTTCCTAAGGATAAAAGGATTGTAGCCTAGTGGGGTCTCCCGTTATATACTCGATGGTACAGGGAGCACAAACCCATGCTAGCACTGTCTAATGCCAAAGCTAATGACAACTACTAGGTTTAAAGACATCGGAACACGTCTCTAGCCTAGACCTTCTAGATATGATCGTTAATCTCAAATGTGCCTTAGGTTAATTGAATTCATTTTAAAGTTGATCTTGAGTTAAGTTTCAGTTTTCAGGTCTTAGCAATTCTACTTGGAAAACGTAAAATGTAGCTAAATGAGACAAGACCCTTTCAATTCGATGAAATTCCTACACTAGAGAGGGTAGAAACTACTTAATCAAATGAAAACAATCAAGCAACTGAAAACGAAATGATCTTTCACTACACTTTTTCGAAAAATAAACTAATGAAAAATGCATTCCAATTCCTAATTTCCTGACAAGCACTTATCTATCAGTCCTTTCAGAATGAAAAAATTTCTCTTCCTTTTTCAAATGTTGATGCAGTTCTAGTTTTTAAGAGATACAAATCATAATGATGCAACAAGCTAGAATTTCATACTTTCTCATGAAACAACGAAACAAAATTTTCTAATACAATCTTTCAATGAAAAAGTTTTCGAGACTATGAGCTCTTCAAGCAGATGAAAACATGAAAGAGAAGCTCATTCAAACCAATGAAACATCGAATTTACCAAACACAAGACCAACAATGTAATCTATGCCAAAAAAAGACGTTCGAGCTAGTAAACGAAACCTTTTTCAAACTTGTGCAAAAGAGGTCAAAGTCGTAAAAGGACCAAAAAACAAATGCAAGGAGAAAACACACCCACACTCAGACTTGATGATTCCACAAGCTGTTGAATGGGCGACTAACTAGATGCCCTAGTGTCGTTAACCACTCAATGACTCAATCAATCAAATAGCAAGATGACAAGCCAACAAGAAAGCAAAAACCAAATGAAAAGTAGCTACCTAATCAGGGAGAAGAAAGTAAAAAAGGCTCACGGGGTAAAAAACACAAGGGCAGAACACACTGGCCAAGATTGGGGTCAAGCCTTAATATTCACTTACAGGCATCGGCGCGACTGCCTAACTGACAAAAAGTGACAGAGGCTGGTCGATGCGACTGTTACTCCCCAGTTCGTGCTGTTTGGTGTGACTGTCAGCGGATTAAACACACTGGCCGAGGAAACTAAGGAAAAATATTTTTTTTTTCAAAACAAGGACCAGACCTGCTACTATGAATTTTAGACTTAGGCCAATAAGCAGGAGAAAAGAAACAGAACAAAAGGGAAAATGTGAAACTAGCAAAGTTCTCACGAAATCATGAAATCCAAAACAAACAAAAGATGGGATCTCCCCAGTGGAGTCGCCAATTTGTGGTGAAGCAAAATTATAAGTGCGGACATGAACAAATTCCTCTAGCTCGATAATGGGTCTAGCCACAACAGATACATTCTATGGAAGATTTCCTTTGGTTAGAATCAATCAAGAGGGCCTACCACTTGGTCACTTATCCTGCTTGATGATGTCTTCGCTTGCTTGCTCTAGTAATCTCTCGCTTCCCTCTTTAAGCTCCTGAAACAAGTAAACAACAATAGCACACAAACATAATAATAGACAATTTGCAATTCAACCTACTTAACAAGTCAAGAAGCATTAAGACATGAATATGTAATATTACAAAACATGTATGAAATCAATTGATAGTTGCATATATTAATATCAAAGAGAGATTACAACCATTCATCTTGATGTTGTAGTCTTCCTCTGACAAGACCAGGTTCCCACACACTTCTGGTAGCATTCCATGATGGATTCAAACAACAATAGTTTAAAGGATCCTCCCTTTAGGCTTCACTCCAAACCAAACACACTTCTCCATCACACACCTATATGGCTACAACTAGTAATAGCTTGCTTGTCTAATCAAAATAGTATACTCACACTCAACCAACAATCTAACCAGCTTGTGCTTAGCAAGAAGGGAGGCTTATATAGGAAATATGGATGGGAGATGGATCCTATTCTCATGGGAGAAGGACTTATCCCTTGAGGTAGTTCCATCATTATAGGGGAAAGGAGCCCAAACTGTCATCCTCGATCCCATCCGGTCAAACCATTTACCAGACTTATGTTACGAAGTTTCTAGAGATGGAAGCTTCAGCTTTAATTCAAAAAACTTTCCATAACAGGACCTACACGACTGGAACATAGGTCAGTCGCAGCGGTTGACGCGGGGAATAGTGCTAATCTTTGCACATCGGCGCGGGTGAGACAAAGGTCATTAGCGCTGGCCTTGTAAATTGGGAAAAAAAGAAGTTCCAGGGGAAATGGCGCAAAAGGGAAAAGATCTGCTCATGGAGAGGGAAATAATGGGAGTTTCTCCATGAAGGAAAAGCATGCTGGGTTCACTGTAGAGGTCCTCCAGGATCAAGGAACGGGGAGTACATGGACAGTGAAAAAATGTTGTGTAACAAACAGGTGCTAGCTTCTTATTTTCAACAAATATTTGGCACTGTTTGCAAGCTTTCACTCGATTATGCACATCACCAAATAGCCAAGGCCAATAGAAGCCACCATTCAAAATATTATGAGTTTTTGTTTTCTAGTTGTAGAGCCATCCACATATACAATCATGGAATTCCTCTATCACCTTGGACAATTCATCTTCAATAAAAAAAAGTAGTAGGACTCCAATATGGTCTTTCTAGTATAGTTGGCCATTAGAAATGACAAACTTTTGTACTTGTATCCTTAGTGCTCTGTACCTAGTCTTGCCAATCTTAGGTGGGCATTCCAGAAAAAAAAATGGACAATAGACTTGTACCATTCACAAATAAAATATTTCGTTGCAATTTTCTATACTTCCCTGGCATTTTCTTGCTTATTTTGCCTCTCTGGTTCTGAATTTTCACCTAGCAGGTTTATACCTAAGGCCTAGAAATTTTCCTCTGAAAAAATCTTCGCCACTCCTAACCTTTTACCAGCTTTGTGGGCTTTATATCCATGTCATATTCTTGGATTTTAGCTATCCACTGGCCTCTCTTTCCCTCACTGTCTCCTTGCGTGAGAGTGCCTTTTGTACCTATTGTAGGAACATAGGTAATTATCTTAGAATGCAAAACATAAGTCTAGAAATATTTCAGGGCATTGACTAGAGAATAGGCCTATTTTTCCAAGATATCATATTTCAATTTTGCATCCCTTAGTACTTTGCTGAAAATGCAATTGGTTTTTCTTTCTCTTCTTCATTTTTCTGCAGTAAGGCATTTGCAACAGTGTTAGGGGATGCGAAAGAAAATATAAGAAATGGATTTTGATAATTGGACTAGCCAAAAATGGGGCCTCTCCAACAACTTCTTTGATTCCAGCAAATGATTCTCTTACTTCTACAATCCATTTGACCTCTCTATCCTTTTTCAACATGTCTGTGATTTCCCTCTCAATCTCAGCATAATTGGGAAATAAATTTGTTCTTCCTAAGAGAATTTGTATCTCCTTTTTGTTTCCTGGAAAATGGATGGTACTAATTTCTTCTTCCCTTTTGGGGTTGATTCTCACTCCTCTTGAGACTATATGCCCCAACAATATTCCTTCTCTAAGGGCAACTTGAAACTTCTTTGGATTAAGGGACAAACCATAATTCCTGCATTTCCCAAATGTGCGCTACAATGTTGTAAATGTTCTTCATCAAACTTTGAGAACATTGTTATGTCATCCAAGTAAATAACCACAAATTTATCCTTCTCCCCAACAAAATCTATATCCATTTCCCTTTGAAAGGTAGCACCAACGTTCATGAGACCAAAAGGAATTTTGGCATACATGAATGTCCCCTAAGGTGTGGTTAAGATTGTCTTTTTTTGATCCTTAGGAAGCACAACAATCCTATTATATCTAGAGAACCCATCGATCATGGATAACCTTGATGACCCACTACTGTTTGTAAAATATAATCCATATTGGGCAAAGGATAATTATCTTTTAGAGAAACTTTGTTCAAGTTCTTGAAGTCCACACACAATCTGATCTCTCCATTTTTCTTTTTGACAACTAGATTAGCCACCCAATCTGAATACCTCAAAGGCACAATGACCTTGGCATGAAGCATTCTCTTCACTTCTTTCTTTATCATGGGATGGAGGAGGGGATTGGTTTTCTTAAGATTCTGCTTGTGAGGTTTAATTCCATACTTCAAAGGAATCTTATTTTGAATGATAGTAATATGACAAGTCTTCAATTCATCATAAGACCAAGTGAAAATATCAACATAATTTCTAAATAGGTCAAGATACTTCTGTTTATATCCCTCTGGGATCCGATTGGAAAAATTAACTAGTTTGGGTTGATGTTATGTGCCAATGTTATAGTCTTCTGCATCCTCCTCACACTCCTTCTTGGCTAGTTTGACTTCCACATCATTAACATCAAATAATATTTCCAATGGAACAAACCCCTTTGGGATTATGTTTCCCTTCAACTACAAATTTTTTGCCTGACCATAGATTCCTCCCAAGGAACATGTTGTTCAAGTCCTTCAATTTCCTCAATATCTCTACCCTCTTGCTCTATTACAGAGTTTAAAAATTCTTCAATTGCTTCCATAAACCTTTTAATCTGATCTTCATCCTTAAACACCTGCCAATATTTTACATTGTTAGGCACTGAGGGTCTATGCCTAACCTCAACTTTATACTTGAGCAGGGGATTTTGTGGGGGTTGAAAGTGCTGACTGTTGTTTCCAAGGAATGTACCATACTATTTTTCTCTCTGGGTAGAAAATGAATGTTAAATTACAAAAATAAATTCTCAAAGAGGTCCCACACCTCATTTTTGTTGGTTTTTAACGCGGGGTGTTTGGTTTGGCATTGATTCTTAATCTATTTCAGAATCAGCTCAGAATCTCCAAAAAATGTTAAGTATTCAAATTTAAGATTTTTGGAAGCTTGTAAGACCAACACCAATGCTTCATATTAATCAATATTATTTGTAGTTTCAAACTCTAATTTATATGAGAGGGGGATAAGATTACCTTCACGGGATATCGGGAACACTCTTGCTCCATTTCCTTCCTTGGAGTAGGCCCCATCGAAGTATAACTTCCAAACACAACTAGCTTCATTTTGATGTTGATTGGTCTATGAGGGAATTTCCACTTGAGTGTCCTCCATTTCGAATGGAAAGCATGAAAGATATTTTTCTTGGCCATATACTCGAGTGTTTTTTGAATTATCTGCTCTAGTGATAGTTTTTACAAATATGGATTCTCTGTATAGGTTGCACTCTTCTCCACCAAACACTAGTATAGTGGCATATGTGAGGTCAAGTTTGATGGAACTCCAAGATTCATTCCCCAGGATATGGAGAGGAGAATACCAAATTTTACAGGGATGTCTAACCCCACAACATCCATTATCATGCTCTTCACAGGATTTGAGCCTAATTAACCACTAAATTATTGATCATCCCAAGGCATTTCACGCTTTTGGAATCAAAGGAATACAAGTCCTTATTTAGATTAGTTATTTGTAGGCCTAATTGTTCCATGATAGAAAAAGGCATAAGATTATGAGAAGTCCGTGAATCAACATACAATTATGCAATAATAAATCATGAATCAATAATGTAACATATAATGTGTTAGCACTCCATAGTTCTCTCCAGGCTGAAAGGAGAAAACTCATAGGTAACCAAAAACGTATTTGGGTTGAGAATATGGTCTTCTCCAACTAGATGGGGTTCCCTCAACTTATGAAAACTAAATATTTTAAGTATATGGAATACAAAGAACAGATCTGAAGGGTTTTTGAAATATCTTGTTAGGAATTGGTGGAAATTCTGAGATATGGTGTAGGTGATCGCAATTTTTTGTCTATAATTCCTATGCATATACTCGGTCAACACAAAGGTCTGCTCTTGATACAGATTTTGGAACAAATAGAGAGTATTTAGTATAGTGAAAAAACTGACACAACACTCTTTTAACCATGTAGGAAAACAATGAGAAACTGATTCAACATATACTTATGAGACAATATTTAAGAGAAACATATGATGAACAAGGAGGCAACATGCTCCATTTGCAACTAAAACACAAGAACACATTGAACACTAGAGAAAATTTGATTGAATTCTAGAATTACTAAGTTCCATCTCCAATTTTAAAGAATAATTTCAAAATAAAAGACACACAGGAAAACACATATCCATAATGTCATACCACAGTATTCTTTGCGATGATTACTGGGAAAAATTGTGCATTTGAGCCTTTCTTTCATTAAACTAAAATCACCTAAAAATACACTAGAGACTCAAATTCGATACCAATACTATCCAACTTGTTTTCATTCCAATTTTCCATGTTAAATAGACATACACTAGGAAATCAAAATATGTCCGGATGCAGTGCAACCTCGATCCATGAAGTGGATCAAACCAAACTAAAAAACAAGAAACTTAATGATGTTTACAATACTTTTCCTGAAGTGATTAAAACAAAAATATCATGAGCATTATCACTATTCTAAATACAAAGTGTCTTAACAACTATCTAAATCATCGAAAAATATCCATTGCATAACAAAAGTAGAAAAAGTAGAACACTGGCAATGAACTAGGACTGCTGCGCATTGGCTAGGTAGCATGTTGTATTGCTATGTTTTCCTTCCAAAGTTGACACCTGGCTACTGTATGGTTGTCTAACCTGGATCCAAACTCAGAAGAACCTCATTCCACTCAGTCTCTGACATCTGGCACCCTCCAAAAACTCGTGAAGACCTGTGTGCAGCAGTTGCATAGTAACTGCGTAACGTCTATATAGCAGACCAATGTTTCGGGTATATCTCCCAAACAGTAATACTGTGTGAAAAATAAAGGAGGTTATTGTATATAATATTTTTGTGAAGATAAACCGCTCTCATTTTCTCCAAATTATTCTCCAACTTTCCAAAAACTACTATAAAAAACAATGGCTTAAAACAAGAAATTTATGAATTGTGAAAAATGAGATTTGAAGATGCATTCAAAAATATTGATCTATTACACCTGCGAAAACATAGGAAGAGGTTAATATTATTTGCTCTGTCCTTGAGAAAAACCTCTTTTAGTTTCCAAAAAATATCCTTCATGTGGTTGAAAATCATTCTGCAAAATGGTGGCTAAAACAGAGTGTTTGTGCAACACTCGAGAAGAAAAAACAAGGCTTGCACAACAGATTCCCATAGTGAGAGTGTGACTTGGTTTCTTGCCAACTGCTAACTGGAGATTGAACTGTGGTTTCCTGTGTTGATGGTATGTTTGGTGATTAAAACAGTGATGTATAATGCATAATATTAAGGTGGCCTAACCATTTCAATCACCCCTGTTCTTTGTCTTGTAGCGCAATAATTTGTATTGAGGACTTAGAGCGCTCCACTTGATTTGGCATGAACATAGGAGTATGGGGAAACATTGAATTATTATGGATATGGTGTCTCTTAGGTATGGGGGGTTGTGTATTATGCATAAGGGTCATACATGGTGTGAGTATGGGAAAGTAGTGTTGTTATGGGGGGATGGGTTTAAAATGAAATGGGAGTGAAAGAAATGTAATATGAATGGCAGGTGGGAAAGCGAGTAGGATGTAAGTTATATATGAAAGGGTATAAATGTAAGGGAAATGGGGAAAATAGGGTGTGAAATAAAAGGAGGCACAACTTAACTGTACAAACATACACGACCATGAATCCCTTTGACTAAGACCCTTTCAAAATTTGAATGAACCCTTCATGCAAGAAACTCAAAGATGTTAGAAAATGATATGGAAGCTATGAAAACAGTAGTAATCATATGCTCAACTACCAAAAACTAGAAATTAAAGGATAAGGAAACTTTTTTTATGATAAAACATATGAGCCTAACATTGGCTCCAATTAGGATGGCAACCTCCCTGTGAGGTTCCAAGAAAAACAACGCAGACTATTAGCCTATCCATTGGGCAAATGGAGTCAAACACTCAAAACTGAAAATATGTCTAAAATGACTAAAAATTTAACTATTGACTCACTAAACTTATGGTAGAAGATCACTGAGACCTTATGGCCTTCACCTCGGGCTTCAAATATCAGTGCCAAGCACCCACACTTGCAATATTGAAAGTAACACGGTATGTACAGTGGAATCTTGCATATGTTGAAATTATGTACACTAGTTAATCACCTCTTTCCAATGTAGCCAATCAAGTAAAAAGCTACATGACTGAGTGCCACTCACAATTGCCTTGAACATGCAGAAAAAATGTAAGACTGGCAACCCAAACTGTCACTGAAACTGTTGACTACAATCCACAAATGTAAGAACAACCATTTTCCTTGATGGTTACAACAGATCGACCAAAGGATCTTGAAGAACATTAAAAATCACCTCTTTTTATGACTGAAACAAATCAATAGAGGAATCTTCAATAATCTGAAGCATTACCTCATCTTGAAAACTAGCAAAAAGACAAGCACTCTCCTTGTTTTCATCCACTAGCCCACTAGCTTGTCAACAACAAAAATATCCACATCCACAAGGTCTTCAACAACATGCTCTTCTTCATAATTTGCTTGCAATACTGCGTTGCTATTACATGGAACAATTTCACTATTAAGAGCCTTTATTGATGCAAATTCAAAGCTCTGATTTTCACATGATTCTTCTTGAAATAATAATAATTCAAAAACTGAATGGGCTAAAGAACTACTCAAAATAATATCCTGATCTTCTACTTGATCACTTAACAATTGGCAAGGCTACTGAATATACCTATCAAACTCAAGAGAAAAAACATGAGATTCATTATCAACAGTACTATTTGCCTCATTTCTAGCAAAAGGAGAAAACTTCGTCTGCTGGAAATCTTCCTGAAAACAAAATAAATTTCCATCACCCCTGTTTTTTGACTTAAGGCGAAAGACTTTGACTATAGAAATCATCCAAGTAATCAGCTATCAGATGATAAAAAACCGCAGAAGGTTGTTGCAATCTTTGGTGTTATAAAATTATATATTACAGAGCAATGGAACACATAAAATATTGCAGAAACATAAACACAGAAAACACATAAAACAAGAGAGACACAGATATACGTGGTTCACCCAGTTTGGGCTACGTCCATGGAGAAACATCCAATCCTTCTTTTTATATTATCCAGCGAATTGAAGAGATACAACCTACAGTAGATCCACTGTAACTCCCTCTTTGCTCTCAATCTCCTCTCTCTTCCTCACTCAGAATACAGATTTGCATAGACGTAATACAATTCCCTCATATATAGTGAGGGGTTGCCTTCTAGGGAAAAAAACCCTAAATTAAACATAACTTCTACCTTCAGATCATCTGCCTAATGAATGGCCCAGATTGACTAGAAATTACTATACTTTTACAAGGCAATTTTACATCTATTTTTAGCTTCGAGGGCGCTACCCCCGAACCCCCGCTGGGGGAGCACTAGTCGATGGACCCCCCCAGTCAGGGGGGATGGCCCCCCCCAGATCCCCGCGGGGGGGGACAAGTCCCCCCCATGTGGAGGGGTGTATAATCTTCCTGGGGTATACATCCGGCTGAAACCTTTGAATACAGAAGATAATCAGGCTCCACACCCAACATTTGGATGAAGGAGTATTCAATGTAACAAGCAACTGAGTCCTCAACTATATCTGAAGGTTGCTGCCAGGTTATGCTAGCTTCAACTTGCTCTTTTTCTTTCATAGTGATCTTATAATTTTCTCTCAGCAATTCAAATGTAGCATAACATAAAGGTAGAGAGTTATCATCAGAAAATTCATTGTTTTCTTTATGTTCAAAACTATAAGACTGCTCACTTGATTCAATACTTTCATCATATTCTTCATTGTTGTCATAAGTGACACATGCAGACAAATTGTTTTCCTCAAATTGCTGAAATTAAAAATCCTCTTTTTGAGAACATGCCACTGATTTCTCTTCAGGGCTGTCTTCAAATGAATAAATAAAACAACTATTTTTTAACTTATGGTTCCATAAATCAACAAACTCTCCTTCTTCTACCCAATCTGCTTGGGAGGAATTCTTCTTTGCTGCCCTCTAACAATAGTTTTATTTTGCATAGCGAATGCGTCCATCAACCTTTCCATGGTTTTCATCAATGTATCCAACTCAAGGTATGATAATGGTTTTGGATCTTTTGATCAACAAATTTTCTTCCACATCAACAACGTTTTTCTGCAGATCCTCCAAAGTGGCGGAATTCCTCTCTCTAAGAAAATAGGCAAGCTTAGCATCAAAACCATCTAGATAATGAAGCATAGCCAATCCTGGGGGAGGCTTTACACCAATAGGTATGGAACCATATACACTATAGAATCTCATTGAGAAATCTTGGTCTATCTCACCTAGTTGCCTCTTTATATTTTGATACTCATCCATAATTTGAAATGGGTCCACTTTGACCTCCCAACTATCAATGAAAACATGTTCAAACTTTTGGAAAGCAGAAATACTTCCAGCTGCCAAAATTCTATACCAATCCCTAACTTCTCTCGAAAGGCTTTGAGCAAACAACCTTACTTTAACATCTTCATGATCTACTTCCTCAAGATCAATGAAGTCAATGATTTTTTCTACATGCTTCCTTGCTATGATCTTACCTGTACCATCAAATTGAGGTACCCTTTGACCATAATTATGTGGTAACACATACAAAGGGGTTGGAATATTTAATGGGGCATATCGGGAAACAACCATGACTAATGTCTGAGATGTAGTTGTATAAGCTTTACTGTGATTATCATTTGTATCTTTTTTAGGACAACCAATACAAAAGGAAATTCATTTGTAGCTTCAAGAGAATGATATACACTGCTAGAAAGGGATTCATTTGCAGATTTGTAGTCTACATTCAGATTCAACAGATAGAAGAAAATTCTTTTGACATTTTCAAGAAAGGATAGGAAGCAATTGAAACAAAAAAAATTATATCCCGCAAAAAATTTGGGTTGAAGTACCTCACTCTCTCACGCTATTCTCCCATCCTTTTGCTGACAAATCCTGTTATTCTCTAAAACTAATTTGAAATTTCCCAACGGAGTCACCAAGTGAATAGTTGATCTTCTAGATCTTTTGAAATCAGAGTCGCCGGGTGAATGCTTTAGCCTTCCTATGTCTAACTGCTATCCACCATCAACAACAAAATCTGAAACTTTGAAAATATTCCCCGGAGAAGACGAAACCTTTCGCACCCTGACAATGGCGCCAATATGTTAGCACTCCATAGTTCTCTCCAGGCTAAAAGGAGAAAACTCAGAGATAACCAAAAAAATCTTTGGGTTGAGAGACTGGTCTTCTCCAAATGGCGGGGGCTCCCTCAACTTATGAAAACTAAATATTTCAACTATATGGCATACAAAGTCCATATCTAAAGGGTTTTTGAAATGTCTTGTTGGGAATTGGAGGAAATTATAAGATATGGTATAGGTGATCCGAATTTTTTGTCTATAATGCTTATGCATATACCAGGTCAACACAAAGGTCTGATCTAGATGCAAATTTTTGAACAAATAGAGAGTATGTAATATAATGGGAAAAACTGACACATCACTCTTTTAACCATGTAGGAATACTGTGAGACACTGATTCAACATATACTTATGAGACAATATTTAAGAGAAACATATGATGAATAAGGAGGCAACATGCTCCATTTGCAACTGAAACACAAGAACACAATGAATACTAGAGAAAATTTAATTGAATTCTATAATTAATGAGTTCTATCTCCATTTTTAAAGAAGAATTTCAACATAAAAGACACACAGGGAAACACACATCCAAAATGTCATACCACAATATCCGTTGAGATGATTACTAGGAAAAATTGTGCATTTGAGCCTTTATTTCATTAAACAAAAATCCCCAAAAGCTACACCAGAGACTCAAAGTAGATACCAATACTGTCTAATCCATTTTCATTCCAATTTTCCATCTTAAATAGACATACACTATGAAATCAAAATATGTCTGGATGCAATGCATCCTCGATCCATGAAGTGGATCAAACCAAAGTAAAAAAGAAGAAACTTAATGTTGTTTACAATACTTTTCCTTAAATGATAAAAACAAAAATATCATGATCATTCTCGCTATTCTAAATAAAAAATGTCCTAGCATCTATCTAAATCATCGAAACATATCCATTGCATAAAAAAATAAGAAAAAGTAGAACACTAGCAGTGAACTGGGACTGTTGAGCATTGGCTGGGTAGCACGTTGCATTGCTATGTTTTCCTTCTAAATTTGACACCTGATTGCTAAATGGTTATCTAAACTAGATCCCAACTCAGGAAAACCTCATTCCACTTAGTCTTTGAAAGATAGCACCCTCCAAAAACTCGTTAAGACCCGTGCGCAGCAATTGCGCAACAACTACGTAACAACTACGTAGCGCCTGTATAACGGGCCAATTTTTTGTGTATATCTAAAAAGATATATTACACGTGTAAAAAATAAAGGAGGCTATTGTATATAATATTTTTTTGAAGATAAACCTCTCTCAGTTTCTCCAAATTATTCCGCAACTTCCTAGAAAATTCTCTGCAAAACAATGACTTAAAATAGAAAATTTACAAATTGTGAAAAATAAGCTTTGAGGATGCATTCGAAACTCTCGATCTATAACACTTGTGAAAAAAATGGAAGAGGTTATTTTTATTTGGCCTGTTAGGACCTAAATCTACCTCAGGCTGAGAAAGGCAGGTCTAGGGTAACATCAAACCATGCTTAACCTGGTAGCTAGCCCTACTAGGTCGGGAGAGGGCTCTCTCCTTGTAAATCTCAATGAAAATATGTCAAGGAAGGCTTGAGATGAATGATATAAATACTAATTTTAGGGTAGGTATGTTTGATCAGAGGAATTTATTTGGTTTTAATGGTTGGTTGCTGGATCAGATGGGGAAGGAAGCTTTGGGTCCGGGAAAACAACACAGATTTGCAGAGGTTTCTGTGGGGCGAGATAGGCAAGTGTTTTAGCACTTTGAAATGAATGTAATGGTGAGTCTAAAGACAGATCAGGAGTTGGAGAGGGCCTGCAAATGTCATGAGTCCTCTTCAAACAGTAGAAAACATTTAAAACTAAATAAACCCCAAGGCAGAGCAGTAAAACACCAATGGATTCCACCTTTTAAACTTGATTCATTTAGTTATGCAGAAAAAGAGAGAGAAGATGGCACATATAAATATAAGATCAACTGAAACAACAGAGGAAAAACAATGCTAATTCACATTACCACAGGAATCCCACAAAATGCTGCAAAACCCTGGTTTATTTTTCTTTCCAAAATGCAGAAGTGGTGTACAAAGTAGCTCAATGCATCCACAAGAGTTCAACATTCTGCCAAAGTCCAACCTCTACACTATAAAATTCATAAAATATATACATTTTCTCATCCTTGTACTGAGGGAATTGAGCTCAACCATTTTCTTCAAAATAGAAACAGTTACATTAAACTTGGACCGAATTTTTGAAAATAGGTGTTGAAGATGAACTCGTATCTCCTAAAACATAACACCTGTTACAAAAATTAAAGATTTTTTTTTTATATAAGGTCAGGTTGGAGAAAAACCTCTCTCAAATTTTGGAAATTCGTTTCCAGTTGCTCGTAATCTATGCCACAAAATCATCTCTAAAACAGGAAATCATTAAAAATTTAAATCTGTGAAAATGAGCTGTAAAGATCTAGTCACATATCCAAATTCATAACACTTGTGAATAAAATGAAAGAGGTTTTTGTTATATGGATCATTTTAAAAGAAAAAACTCTTTGGTTTTTGCAAAATTACTTTCCATATGTTGTAAAATGGCACCGCACTACAATGACTAAAACAGTAAAAAGTATGAAAAATTTGCTTTGTTTTAATGTAGGCTCCAAATATCACTGCATATCTCCCACATAGCAGCACTTGTGCATAAACTGAAGGAGGTTTTTGTTATTTGTTATGTGATGGAAAAAAAGGTCTTTCACTTTTGAAAAATTCCTTACCATTATTTCAGAAACTGATCTTGTACTAAACTTGTCATTGTGTGCAGCAACTAACCTCAAAACATGCATAACCAAGAATCACTCATTCATTTCGATCATATCTTCTGATCCAGAAACCAGTTATAGGAGTGCGATATACCGTTGGAAAGATTTTTCTAAGCTTCTTATGATGGACACATTTGTGACATGTTTTGTGCTGAATATCATGTGCAAAAAATCTAACCAAACCATACATAATAAGAGCTCATGTTGATCCCTGGTGACAGGCTGCGAAGACTGGAACTAACATCGGATCCATTGGGGATGGTAGCTCCTTGGAGGTGCCAAGAACCACAAATATCTGGAAAGAAGACTAGTGCCTTATCCATTGGGTAATACGGCCAAACAACTGCAAACCCAAAAAAGCTCATACCAATCCAAAAACATGTACATACTACAACCTGTACAAATACTGGAAACTAAAATGCTTCCTAGAGCAGCTTATTTATTTACAAATCTAACCTAATTTGCTGCAAAATTGATAGATCAAGTAACATTGTAATGCTATATCAGACAATCAAGTAACTGTGACAAGGATTCTGCTTGAAAGTGCTTCAACCAGGACACAAATGTAAATGCTGACAACCATCCATGCACAAACTAAATTTGGCTGTGTGAAAGACAATCTGACTTATCATTCAAACTAAAAAAATACTCCATATATGTGACAATAGGATCAAAGAAACCAGAATTTGTTTGCTTCCCTAACTCCTCAACGCAGACCTCCAACTGCAAATTGTCAGTGCAAGCATCCACGACCAGCTCTATTATTTCTTGTTTTGAAAGAGGGAGAGTTTCCAAGAACTTTTTGGGATCTTGGAATTCATATGACTGGATCTAATAATTTAAATATTGAATCTCCTTCTCAAATTTTTCAACAACTAACTCAAAGAAACCAGTTTTAGCTTTAGGAGGAAACTTCGAAGATCTCAAACATTGAAGCACGATAATGAAAAATACTTCATCAATTTCAATATCCACTAACTGATCTCTAACTTCTTTTAAAACTTCACAAAACACAGGGTTTGCCACATACCCTACCATTTTATTTTAGTGCATGAACGGATCAGTGAGCACTGGAATCTTTGGATTTAGTTGGAGTCGCCAGGTGAATGTTTCAGCCTTCATATGTGTCTAACTGCTATCCACCATCAGCAATCAGATCTACAACTTGAATGATCTTTCCCAGTGAAGATTTGTCACCTCTTCCCCAGTATGGCCGCCACTATGTTAGGGCCTAAATCTACCTCAGGCTAAGAAAGGCAGGTCTAGGGTAACGTCAAACCATGCTTAACCGGGAGAGGGCTCTCTCCTTGTCAATCTCAATGAAAATATGTCAAGGAAGGCTTGAGATGACTGATATAAATACTAATTTTAGGCTAGGTATGTTTGCTCAGAGGAATTTGTTTGATTTTAATGGTTGGTTACTGGATCAGATGGGGAATGCAGCTTTGGGTCTGGGAAAACAACACAGATTTGCAAAGGTTTCTGTGGGGTGAGGTAGGCAAGTGTTTTAGCACTTTGAAATGAATGTAATGGTAAGTCTAAAGATAGGTGAGGAGTTGGAGAGGGCATGCAAATGTCATGAGTCCTCTTCAAACAGTAGAAAACATTTAAAACTAAATAAACCCGAAGGCAGAGCACTGAAACACCAATGGATTCCACCTTTTAAACTTGATTCATTTAGTTATGCAGAAAAAGAGAGAGAAGATGACACATATAAACATAAGATCAATTGAAATAACAGAGGAAAAACAATGCTAATTCACATTACCACAAGAATCCCACAAAATGCTGCAAAACCCTGGTTTATTTCCTTGCCAAACTGTAGAAGTGATGTACAAAGTAGCTCAATGCATCCACAAGAGTCCAACCTTCTGCCAAAGTCCAACCTCTACACTATGAAATTCATAAAATATATACATTTTCTCATCCTTGTACTAAGGGAATTGAGCTCAACCATTTTCTTCAAAATAGAATCAGTTACATTAAACTTGGACCGAATTTTTGAAAATAGGTTTTGAATATGAACTCGTATCTCCTAAACCATAGCACATGTTACAAAATTGAAAGAGGCTTTTGTAGATAATGTCATGCTGGAGAAAAATCTCTCTCAAATTTTGGAAATTCATTTCCAGTTTCTCGTAATCTGTGCCACAAAATCATCTCTAAATCAGAAAATCATTAAAAATTTAAATCTGTGAAAATGAGTTGTAAAGATCTAGTCACATATCCTAATTCATGATACCTGTGAATAAACTAAAAGAGGTTTTTGTTATATGGCTCATTTTTAACAAAAATGTCCTTGGGTTTTTCAAAATTACTTTCCATCTGTTGTAAAATGGCACCGCACTACAATGACTAAAACAGTAAAAAATATGAAAAATTTGTTTTGTTTTAATGTAGGCTCCAAATATCACTGCATATCTCCCACATAGTAGCACCTGTGCATAAACTGAAGGAGGTTTTTGTTATTTGCTATGTGATGGAAAAAAACTCTTTCACTTTTGAAAAATTCCTTACCATTATTTCAGAAACTGATCTTGTACTAAACTTGTCATTGTGTGCAGCGACTGACCTCAAAACATGCATAACCAAGAATCACTCATTCATTTCGATCATATCTTCTGATCTAGAAACCGGTTATGGGAGTGTGATATATCGTTGAAAATATTTTTCCGAGCTTCTTATAATGGAAACATTTGTGACATGTTTTGTGCTAAATATCATGTGCAAAACATCTAACCAAACCAGACATAGTAAGAGCTCATGTTGATCCCTGGTGACAGGCTGTGAAGATTGGAACTAACATTGGCTCCATTGGGGATGGCATCTCCTTGGAGGTGCCAAGAACCAAAAATCTCTGGAAGGCAGACCAGTGCCTTATCCATTGGGCAATACGGCCAAACAACTGCAAACCCAAAAAAACTCATACCAATCCAAAAACATGTACATACTGCAACCTGTACATAAACAAATACCAGAAACTGAAATGCTGCCTAGAGCAGCTTATCTATTTACAAATCTAACCTACTTGGCTGCAAAATTGATAGATCAAGTAACGTTGTAATGCCAGATCATCCAATCAAGTAACAGTGACAAGGATTCTACTTGAAAGTGCTTCAACCAGGACACAAATGTAAATGCTGACAACCATCCATGCACAAACTGAATTTGGCTGTGTGAAAGACAATCTGACTTATCATTCAAACTGAAAAAATACTCCATATATGCAACAATAGGATCAAAGCAACCAGACTTTGTTTGCTGTCCTAACTCCTCAACGCAGACCTCCAACTGCAAATTGTCAATGCAAGCATCCATGGGCAACTCTATTGTTTCTTGTTTCGAAAGAGGGAGAGTTTCCAAGAAATTTTTGGGATCTCATAATTCATATGATTGGATCTGATCATTTAAATATTGAATCTCCTTATCAAAATTTTCAACAACTAACTCAAAGAAACTAGTGTTAACTTTAGGAGGAAACTTCAAAGATCTCAAACATTGAAGCACGGTAATGAAAAATACTTCATCAATTTCAATATCCACTAACTAATCTCTAACTTCTTTTAAAACTTCACAAAACATAGGGTTTTCCACATACCCTACCATTTTATTTTAGTGCATGAACAGATCAGTGAGCGCTGGAATCTCTGGATTGAGTTGGAGTCGCCAGGTGAATGTTTCAACCTTCATATGTGTCTGACTACTGTCCACCATTAGCAATCAGATCTGCAACTTGAATGATATTTCCTGGTGAAGATCTTTCACCTCTTCCCTAGTATGGTCGCCATTATGTTAGGGTCTAAATCTACCTCAGGCTGAGAAAGGCAGGTCTAGGGTAACATCAAACCACACTTAACCTGGTAGCTAGCCCTACCAGGTCGGGAGAGGGCTCTCTCCTTGTCAATCTCAATGAAAATATGTCAAGGAAGGCTTAATATGACTGATATAAATACTAATTTTAGGCTAGGTATGTTTACTCAGAGGAATTTGTTGGATTTTAATGGTTGGTTGCTAGATCAGATGGGGAAGGCAGCTTTGGGTCCGGGAAAACAACACAGATTTGCAGAGGTTTCTGTGGGGCGAGGTAGGCAAGTGTTTTAGCACTTTGAAATGAATGTAATGGTGAGTCTAAAGATATGTGAGGAGTTGGAGAGGGCATGCAAATGTCATGAGTCCTCTTTAAACAGTAGAAAACATTTAAAACTAAATAAACCACAAGACAGAGCACTAAAACACCAACGGATTCCACCTTTTAAACTTGATTCATTTAGTTATGTAGAAAAAGAGAGAGAAGATGGCATATATAAACATAAGATCAACTTAAATAACAGAGGAAAAACAATGCTAATTCACATTACCACAAGAATCCCACAAAATGCTGCAAAACCCTGGTTTATTTCCTTGCCAAACTGCAAAAGTGATGTACAAAGTAGCTCAATGCATCCACAAGAGTCCAAACTTCTGCCAAAGTCCAACCTCTACACTATGAAATTCATAAAATATATACATTTTCTCATCCTTGTACTGAGGGAATTGAGCTCAACCATTTTCTTCAAAATAGAATCAGTTACATTAAACTTGGACCAAAATTCTGAAAATAGGTGTTGAAGATGAACTCGTATCTCCTAAACCATAGCACCTGTTACAAAAATGAAAGAGGTGTTTGTAGATAAAGTCAGTTTGGAGAAACACCTCTCTCAAATTTTGGAAATTCATTTCCAGTGGCTCGTAATCTGTGCCACAAAATCATCTCTAAAACAGAAAATCATTAAAAATTTAAATCTGTGAAAATGAGTTGTAAAGATCTAGTCACATATCCCAATTCATGAAGCCTGTGAATAAACTAAAAGAGGTTTTTTTTTTATATGGCTCGTTCTTAACACAAACCTCTTTGGGTTTTGTAAAATTACTTTCCATTTGTTGTAAAATGGCACCACACTACAATGACTAAAACAGTAAAAAATATGAAAAATTTGTTTTGTTTTAATGTAGGCTCCAAATATCACTGCATATCTCCCACATAGCAGCACCTGTGCATAAAATGAAGGAGGTTTTTGTTATTTGGTATGCGATGGAAAAAAACCTCTTTCACTTTTGAAAAATTCCTTACCATTATTTCAGAGACTGATCTTGTACTAAACTTGTCATTGTGTGCAGCAACTAACCTCAAAACATGCATAACCAAGAATCACTCATTCATTTCGATCATATCTTCTGATCCAGAAACCGGTTATGGGAGTGTGATATGCCATAGGAAATATTTTTCCAAGATTCTTTTGATGGACACATTTGTGACATGTTTTGTGCTGAATATCATGTGCAAAACATCTAACCAAACTAGACATAGTAAGAGCTCAAGTTGATCCCTGGTGACAGGCTGCAAAGACTGGAACTAACATGGCCTATCCTTGACAAAAAAATATTTAAGTTTCCGAATATTCTCCTCCATGAGGTCAGAAATCGTTCTGCAAAATGGTGACTAAAATAGAGTATTTGTACAACACTTGGGAAGAGAAAACAGGGCTTGCGCAACAGATTCCATAGTGAGTGTGACCTGGTTTCTTTCCAACTGCTAATTGGAGATTGAGCTATGGTTACTTGTGTGGGTGGTATGTCTGGTGATTAACACAGTGAATGTACAATGCATAATATTAAGGTGACATAACCATTTGAATTACCCCCTGTTCTTTGTCTTGTAGCGCAATAATTTGTATTGAGGACTTGGAGCACTCCACTTGATTTGGCATGAGCATAGGAGTATGGGGAACATTGAAGTATTATGGATATGGTGTCTCTTAGGTATGGGGGGTTTTGTATTATGCATAAGGGTCATACATGGTGTGAGTATGGGAAAGTAGTGGTGTTATGGGGGGATGGGTTTAAAATGAAATGGGAGTGAAAGAAATGTAATATGAATGATAGGTGGGAAAGGGAGTAGGATGTAATTTATATATGAAAGGGTATAAATGTAAGGGAAATGGGAAAATAGGGTGTGAAATAAAAGGAATCACGACTTGACTGTATAAACATACATGACCATGACTCCCATTGACTGAGACCCTTTCAGAATTTGAATGAACCCTTCATGCAAGAAACTCAAAGATGTTGGACAACAATCTGGAGGCTATGAAAATAGAAATAGTCATAGGCTCAACTACTAAAAACTAAAAATTAAAGGATAAGGAAAAAACATTTGATGATAAAACTTATGACCCTAACATAATGGAGGTGTGGAAGGGTCTTGCTCCTTCACATGTGGACCAAACATGACACATGCCTTTATTCATACAAATTTAAACTGTCTTGTGATGAGGTAACATGAGAGACATCCATGAAATTAGAGTTTGTATTTGGTAATAGGATGTTTCAACAATTCAGTCAAAGGAACTGATATCTTCACCTTTTCTAACTCCTTTTGTAAACTAAAGGTAGAGGCATTCCTATCCACCTTCGCTGGCTCAATTGGCTCTTTATTTTTTTGGTGCACTGGCTTGGTTTGTATTGGTATTTTCTCTATATTTGTATATTTAGGATTAGAATGGATGGGGTGGGAGGTTTTTCCTTTTGTTGGTAGATCAAAGCTGGCAGGTTTTTTCCCCTTATTGGTTTGTTTGGAGGTGGCAGGTTGGACTATTTCTTGATTTTGGTCTTGCACCCAAGATTTTTTTTTGGACCTCAAATCATATCTCCTATGTAATACTGCTTACATGAAATAAAAATATTGATTACACTAAGCATCTATTTCTTCTTTTTATAGGGGAACATCTGAATCATATTCCTTTGTTCCTTTTGGTTATGTTTCATGTTCTTCTTCTAAGAGGGTTGAATATTGATTCTCCTGAACCCCAAGAGCATATTCAATACCTTCCTCAAGATCATCTTCTATATGAAAGAGGTTGTATTTGATCTTGTTGCTCTTTCCTTTTTGCAATAGTTGCAAAGGAGGTCTCCTATATTTGGAATTTAAGTTTTTGTTGGGGCCTTGTTGTATCTATCAAGGAGGATTTTTGTTCTACAATTGTAGCTTCACTAGCTTGTTTAATAGGTTTCTAATCAACTTATTCATCTCATCCAACTTCTACTCATGAGTATTACTTTCTTGACCAGAGGAGCTGGATTCCTTGTTTCCTCTTCTCCTATCACTATGTTCTCCCTTTCTCTTCAACTTCCCTACAGGTGCAATGCTTACTTCTACTTCCAAATCATGATCTTGGATCTGGTCCAATGTGAAGGATTTCCTCTCTCCGAGGATAAGCCCAAAATCTGATTCAAAGGCTTCGACAAACACCACCTTAGCTACTGCTTGTGGATTTTTTATCTCAGCAGGAAAGCTATTATACAATTGATTAAATCTCTTTATAAATTTAGTGACATCTTCATTGTGCCTTTTCTCTATTGCATTAAATGCAATCAAGAAATATACATGGTCTTTCTTCTCCCCACATTTCTTCATAAGGATGTTCTCTAATTCCTTGCAAGTGTTGATTAAATTGTTTGGAAAGGTCTTGAACCATTTTCTAGCCTTCCCATCTAAAGACTAAAAAAATAGCCTCAAGACTACATCTAGATGTTCTACATTCAATTAATTTTCAAATGCGCAAAATATCGTAATATATTTTTGTGTTGTGACATCATCTTCCCTAGTGAATCTAGGTAGGAGTTTGAGATATTCTTGGGGAATTGAATTCATATTTTGCTATAGATTTAGAGGAGCATATTTTTCGAGTAAAAATCCAGGGACAACCATATTTTCTAAGGGAGGTTGAAATAGATTTACTGTAGGGTCTGGGTGAGGAGATGAATGAACAATAACCATTGAAATTGGGTGTGAAACAACTATGGAATATTGAAATGTGCTAGGAATGAGAATATCTTTAATATCTTAAACTTTAGGGAAGGTACAAAATGTGAAAGAATCAAAACTGATAGAAACTTATTCAATCGTTGTTTATAGGAAATAAAAATAAGATGGGGGAAAATGCTCTGCTGAGAAATCCAACTCCCTAGATAAGGTGTCAGGGGAGTTTATCTCAACTTTCTGAGAGCTAGAAGTTGAAACTCCCAGGGCAACAATGCCTAGATCTAGAGTTATAGGGGTTCTTTCTTTCCAAATTCTTTTGGAGATAATTCTTTTTGGATCAGAGACAAGAGGGATCCTCTACTAAGAGATATCAGATTGAGTGTGAGGTCTTCTGAAAGTTAGGATTACAGTTTAAGGACTTTTCTACTTGAGAGATACCAACCCACACTTCATTCCTTCACTCACCATATAAGGAAATGCACAAATTTTTACCCAGGGAAATATATTCAGATTTGTTCCCTGACAACGATGCTAGAAGATGTTGTCACTCCTAAAGACAACCCCCAAGTTGAGGAGAAGTGTTAGTGCCTAGGACATATTAGAGTGACTTAAGGATTTATTCGTTCTGGTCAAGGATTAGATACAAACTCATGAAATCTGGTCCAATCACCCTACTCAGAGGTAGATTCAATATAAAATTAAACAATATGTCATTCCCATGACTTATTGTTCAATTATGGTGGCTAACACACAGAGAGTATAGTTTCATTGGTCGTTGTAGTATAGGTGAAAGAGGAAATATAAGGAGAGAAACCCAGTATAGAGGTCTAGACAGACACATATTCCTATGCACCAAATTCCAGTATAATCGTGAACAAGATAAAGGAAATGAGATTCAAAAACCATGGAGTGCATTTTAAGGCCTTCAATCCCACACATTATAGGTACCATTTTCCATAACATAACATAGGTAAATATGTTGTTTAAGATTGAATCCAATAACTACAATTATAGAATTTCTAAGAGAAAAGAAACACATATGAAATAATAAACGTACAGGAATTACATACTACACATCTCATTCCTTGGAATCACCAAAAAATTGTTCATTAATCTTCAAGAATAACATACATATGAGAACCTCCAGAACTTGAAATACTTGAAAAAAACTACAACATCTATGATAGAAAATAAAACCCTATTAATGAGTTCTTCATCCCTTTTATAAGGAGAGACAAAACAAGAACAATTAACAAAATAGCTCCAAATGATATAGTTGTCTTAACTACAAAGTTATCTGAGCATGAAACTAGCCTATATCTCCTAATTATTACATAACAACTTGATTCTCTTATTGAAAATAAAATATTCAGAAAATTGCAAAAATGACACGAGTATGCCATGATTTCCAAAACAAAAATATCTTTGTTGTTGACTCCTTTGATCTCCTGAGGTGGACCCAAGCTCCACTATTCAGATCCATGGTGGGTTGATGAACTGGTCGCACTTCTGCCATTATATCTCCTCCACAACTACCTGACACTTTACCTATCATTTTCTCCCTCTAACTTCTTAAATCAACCCTTTTTTGGAGTTGTCCCTTCTTGTAGGCGCTTCCTTCCACCCATTGAGATCAAAATCCTTGTTAAAATAATAATGGAGAGGATTTAGTATAGTGGAAGAGTTACACATGAAATAACCACAAAATAGTTCCGCAAGCTCTTTTAATCTCCATATAGTCCCATGACCCTGGGTCCCCATAACTATTTAGAAACAAAATTAAAATCCCTTATAGGATTCCTACCTTCCGAGGTGGCCCACTTGAATTTAACAAAGGAAAACCTCGCCAACACACCCACTCTCCATGAGGGCCCCACAAACCCATCACTTAACAGATCTAGGGAATAATTTTTTTTTTGTCGCCGCCACTTGATGATTCTTGGTCCCCTGGTATTTTTGAAATTCAGTTAGAAATAGCTACGAGATTCATTACACTGTTCCATACTCCCCACAACCCTTGAGCCCTTTTATAAATAAAAAACTGTTATAGGGTTCCAAGCCTTTGGGCTATGTTGCTAGGGTGACGAGAGGCTGATGTCAACCTAGCCACATGTCAACATGTGGTTTTTCTATGTGCCATCCATATATGGACCCTTTGGGTACTCAAATACACCAAAAATATTTCCATGTGTCCACCTCTCAATGGGAAATTGCTGATGTCACTTATGACCAATGGTATGTTTCCACCTTTTCGATCGAAGGAGAGAGAGAGGGTCCCTCAATCCTTGGTTTTGCAAGGGATTTTCTTTTGCAAATGAATTTAAGTGACCTAACTCCAAAATAATTTCTGAAGCCCTCAATCCTGATGCTTTTAATAAATTCATTTAACAAAATTAAATGGGGTTTTGGGACTCCAACCTCTGATCTCTGTCATGGGATTTCGTCAGTAGACGATCCCTTCTCTATCAAATGACAAACTCCAAACACTTATTTAAAATAATTTATGGGATTCACCCTTTCAAGTTTTCTATCCATATTTATATTATGGGGTTTCATCAACAGAGGACCCCTAATCTGACAATTAACAGATCCTTGGTCCCAAAATCTTTGTGAAATTGATTTTCTAATGAGTTACATGATTCTATGGTTTTAGGATTTTGACTTTTGTAGGCCCAACTTTGACTACCTCCATCTTTTGATCTAGGAGGTCATTTGTGGACTTATTTACACTACTAGAAAACCGTTTTAGAGAACTTCCTGGTTGAGTGGGTCCAATGTAGTCTTTGAACTCATATTCTACCTAAAAAATGGATTCAAACCCTCTTCTATTTTCTTCATTTTTTACCTAGAGCTTTGAATACTCTTTGAGCTCATGAACCAAAATCCTCTGTAATACAACAATTTTAGGAAAAACAGGGGGGGTGTTGGGGGGGGGGGGGGGGGGGGGGGGGGCGGTACAACACGTCTAATGCAAATATAAACATGATCTCACACTTGGAATTCCTTGTGCATTCTTTGCTTATCTACATAATTCTTTTTCTCATCTTGGGTTGCCATCAATTTTGACTTGATATTAATTACCTCTTGCTCCATTTCCTTCAACATATTAGGTACAAGAACCACCTTATTCACTAAATCATCCCATCTGATGGGAGTGCTACATTTTATATAATATAAGTCATCAAAATGACTAATATTCAATGACTCTTGATACCCATTGTTGTAGGAAAATTGAACTAAGGGTACGAAACATTCCTACCTCTTTGGTTGATGCATGACATACATCCTCAACGTGTATTCTAGAACTCTATTTACTCTCTCATTTTGTTTGTTAGTATGAGGATGATACATTATGCTAAATGCTAGCTAAGTCCCAAAACCAACAAATAATACCTTTCAAAAGTTTGAAGTGAACTTGGTATCCCAATACAAAATTGTGTTCTTGGGTATGCCATGCCATCTAAATATCTCACTAATGATGATTTGAGCTATGCCAATTTCCTTGTGGGTGGTCTTGATAGCTATAAAGTGAGATTCCTTGCTCAAATTTTCCACTAACACCATTATAGCATCATGTTTCTTGTATTTTTTTGGCAATCTTGTGATGATTTTCCTAGATATAAATTCAAACTTCCACTAAGGAATTGATTGACTATAATAATCCTATTGGGTGCCTACGTTCCATTTTAATTTTTTGACAGTCTATTGTAGCGCTACAAACACCCCCCAAATTTTTTTCTTAACTTCGTTTTGGAGCCTCCTACCAACCATCCTCAGCAGCATGTCTTGCATTGTCAGGTACATGAGATTCATTGGTTTTTCAACAGCTTTCCAGCCTGTGCATGATATCTTGCTTCATTCCCCTCACAGGCTGCCACTCCGGACTTGGGCTAGCTGCTGGCTGAGTAGATCCCTCAAAAAATTGCACAATTCTGTTGGGGAACCAACCTTCCCTCCAGAAATTGCGCAAATCTGACTGGCAGCCTGTTGGGCCTAGAAATCGTGCAATCCTGTCAAACAGTCTTCCCAGTGAAAACTACACAATCTGGCCCAACAGTGCAGCTCAACCCAGAAATTGCAATATTCTAGGCAGCAATAAGCGACTCCTCCTAGAAATTGAGCAATCCATATGGGACAACCAACCCATCTCCTCCCAGAAATTGCATAATTTTGGGCAGCAGTCACCTACTCCTCCTAGAAATTGTGCAATTCCTTTGGAAAAGCCAACCCAGTTCCTCTCATAAATTACACAAATCCCTCTCTCAATGAAGCAGGCTATTGCATGTGCCTTCAGGTTGACTGGTTCACTCAGGGACCAAGCAATACTGATTTGCATGCATGGGATGCTCTTCCTGAAATAGCAAAAGGAAGCATGCAAAAGGCATCCCTAGATTTAGGGATCTATTCTTAGCAGCTGGAGGCTACATGCAAAGCTCGTTTTAGAAACCTAATTCCAAGTGTCGCTTTTTCCTAGATTTGTGGCATGCACATCATAACCTTGATCTTATAAAAAATCATCAACCTGACGCTGCTGAGCTCATTCCTCACATCAATCTTGCAGCTCCGACATCCCACATTTCACCCAGGAGTCTTCGACACTTTCAACTTAGTTGTTTCAGGGTAAGTCTACTTTTCATGTCATGTGCCATGTTTCTGTCGCTTTTTGTGAGTGCTATCTTCTTGATTTCAGTGAGCGCTTGCTATTATTTAATGTATGTTAGCTTATAGAAGCACCGTTTTAGTTTTCGTTCGCATCTCACTACTGTCGCATGCATGACACTTTTTTTGCACTGACGGTCGCCGTTGCGGTGAATCGTTTCACACACATGCATGTTTTCTCATTTTCCAAATCCTGCACTTGTTGTTTGCATACATTAGCATTCACTCTTGTTTACACTCAGTGTCACCATGCATTCAAACTTATCATGTTTTCAGTCGCCCGTTGGCGGGTCTTGGTTGCCTTAGCCTAGACCTTGCCTTGCCTAGCTAGCATTGCACATTTCTAGAAGTCAAGGCTCTACCTTCCCTCCAAAAATTGTGCAAGTCTGGCCCAGTACCAACCTCTATGCTTGTATTGTGCAATTCTGGGAGGCAGTGCCTTGCTGGCCCCAGAAACTATGGAATGTAGTTTGCTGGTTTGCATGTCACTGCTGACTAAAATTGGGCATTGCGTAGTTTTAGTCATCAGCAGGCTAGGATGGACTGTGCATTGCACATTTCCAGTAGTTAGTCAGCCTCGCAATAACCTGAACTATGCCTTGCACAATTTTGGCAATCAGTCTCCTAGCCTCTCGGTGAAAATGGTGCAATCTTCACATATAGTCACACAGGTATGTTGCATGTTAGTCCTCTAGTTTGTTTTGGTTTTAGACTAACAAATTTCTTGTCATGAGTGTTGCTATGTCTCTAGGTATCACAGGTGTTCATCTTCCTCTGAGCGGCATAGGTACAATGGATTCCAGGAGAGCAAAGTTGAAGAGACCATTCAGAGCACAACTGGGGATGCATTCGATCAAGTTTCTATGAACTTGCTTATCTATGAAGACATCAAGTTGTTCATAGACAAGGATATCAAGATGAAATGGAAACGACATCACAACAAGAAGCATCATCAGTAATAACAGAAGGTAGCACACCTACATGTGACAAATGCAAGAGCAAGGTTGTTGAAAACTCAAAGGCAGAAAAAGTTGCAAGCTCAAGCAGATCCACTTGTGATGAAAGCAACTTTGGAGATTGAGGCTATGAGGCGACGAAGTGACAAGAGGATTACACAAAGGCAGAGAGAGAAACAGAGAAGGAGTTACAGGTGCTAAAGTGGAAACTCAAGGAAGAATAGGAGCTACACAGAAAACAAAAGGAGTTGCAACGAGAGCAGGAACAACAGGAGATGCAACATGCATAGACTGATGAAACTACGCCCATATAGGTTATGGACTATCCAATAGCTGGCATGGAGCAAACAGAGTGAGCAGTGACGTTGATTGCATGCAAGGGTATGAAGGAGCATGGATGTCATTGTGTGCACACATGCGATCCCACCCATTTGGCACACTCACCGAAGCAAAGACAAGAATCAAGTTCGACTGGAGCTGAACATGTATTTCGACAAGTTGATGCACATGGTTACCAACACACACTTGGAGATCAACACAGACACTATGCATCAGTATGTTGCTGGTCCATTTGCACTCAAGATGATGATGTGCATGTTATCAAACGAGTTGGATAGAGGAGCCATATCAGTGTACCTGGATGCAACAGAGGCAAGAGTTCTCTTTCAACAGGAAGTTGTCTTTGAGCGCATGGACACCATCACGGACGACCAAGCTTGACATCAGTTTTCCATCGTTGATCATTGCAAGGATGTCAAAGAGTTGGCCTCACCACAACTGTCCAAGTCTTAGTGATGTCTTGCATGGCTTGCTCAAGCCTATTTTGTCTCACATGGGTACATGTGCAGATTGTATGTAACATCTTGTCAAGTGGAAGTTCAAGTGTCGATAGTTGAATGTAATAGTCATAGAGTAGTTGAAGAGTCATGAGGGTAGGTGAACAGTCACAAAAGGGGATGTCAAGGGTCATCCCACCCTTTGCTATATATAGTACCTCATAACTCATTATACAGGCTTTTGGTCAGCCAAGCTTCCAATAGGAGTATATTAGAGAAAGCTTGGAGAGTATAGTAACGAGCCTTGGCTTCTCCATAGTGCAGAGCTAGTACATCTCTTTGGAGGAGCAGGCGACAATGACTGTAACGTTCCGCTGTCGGGACTAGTGGTCGGTCATGATTGTACTGTATGATTGGAAATTTCACTTCTTAATATAAAAGAGCGACCACGTTTCATGCATATGTCATATTGTATTTCAGCTATCTTGTTTACTCTAAATGATATATGTATATGTTTGCTTACACATGTGTATAGAATCTTTCTGTATATGTATGTATGAATATTACTGAAATGTCATGTTGGTTTAACCATCACTTTGGATTGTCAACTTACTTGCCTTCCAGTTTTTGATGCATCCTTGCTTGTGTGTTCCCTTCTTAACCACGTGCTTTCACAGGTTTCTAAGGGGCACACTCACCTCACTCTCTGTGTGATAGAGCCATTCATAAACCTTCCTTGGGTTGCTGCACATGTCACACCCTTGCTACCAACATGGATATCTTACTTGCCTTTGCGTGCAACCGCAGTCAAGGCGATACTGTATGACCCACTGCTGGGACTCCTACACCAAACGGTCTGAGGTCTAGTTGGGACTTCTTACCGGGGAGATCCCCTAATATTTTGGCAGGTCTAGCACCGTCAACACACTCCATGCACTTAAAAATGTAATCAAAATCTTTCTTTTTCATGCCCGATCAGTAATACATTTTCTTCATAATTATTATAATTTTTTGATAGCCAATATGACCTGAGTAAGGTCTTTTATGACACTCATGCAATATGAGCTTCTTCAATTCCTCGATGTAAGGAAAATACCATCTATCCTTGAACTTCAACACACCATCTTTAGTGAGTGACTAATTCTTGCTCAATGATCCTTTTGGATCCTATTGCAAGAATTCCTTCACATGCTGGTAATGCCCATCATGAAGCAATGCTTCTTTGATCCTTTCCTTGATGTTAAATTCACAAATTATTATAACTTCCAAATGAGCCACTTGTAGACTTCTACTAAGTGCATCTTCCACTTTGTTCTGTTTTCCCTTAACGTACTTTATCTCAAAGTAGAAATCATTAGTCAAGGCTAGCCACCTCGATTATCTTGCATTTAACTTGGGCTAGTCAAACAAGTACCTAAACCCTCCATGATATTGAATCAACACAAATTTCCTTCCAAGAAACTATCACCTCCAAATATTTTGTGCATGGACTATTTCTACAAGATCCAAGTCACGTGACATAATTCCTCTCATGTTATTTCAATTTTCTCGATTCATAACAAATCACATGTCCCTCCTACATCAAGAATCCACCTAGCCCTTCCTTGTAGGCATCTATGAAAACTAATAGATACTTATTTAGATCATCTATTCTTAGGATAGGTGAATGTGTGATCAGGTGTTTAAGTTGTTAAAAGTTAGTTGTACACTCTGATTTCCATTGAAATTTAAATCCTTTCCTATGCAAGGTTGTATTTGGATGTCAAATCTTTGAAAAACCTTGAATGAACCTCTAGTAATATCCTTCCAATCCCACGAAAGATCTAACTTTTATAACATTTTAGGGAGTACAAAACTCCATGATGATGGTCTAGGGATCCATTCTCCCATCCAATACCACTTATTATAAATGATATGTTAATAGACTATACTTTTGATAGGAAGAAATAATATTTATTGATGATTTGTAATTGATCTATGATAATTAATAAGGTATTTGGACGGATGATCATGTGCATGGATGTTGCAACAGATCGTAAGATTGCGAAATATGCAACAGATCGAAGATTGCAGAAATAAGAAAATGAAAGTTAAAGAAAACATAATATGCAACACATATAAACACAACAAGTTTAATGAGGAGTTCACCAATACTCCTGGGCTATGTCTCTTTGTCCAGACTTCAGTGGTGGCCTCTCTATTATGTTTTCAAGCATAGTTTTTACAACAATGAGCTCAATTTGAGTCTCACACAATAGATATAAATCAGTAAGGCTGTACTTGGATCCCCCAAGTCTCTGGAGTACACAGACTCTCCCTACTGAGTCTTGACCTCTATTGGTCACAATGGTATGAGTCCAATCTGAGACTCAATACATGACAGGCATATACAGAGGAGTTCACTTGAACCTCTTAAGCCTTCTCTGGAGTACACAGACTCTCTGACTCTCTCTGGCTCTGTCTTAACTCTGGCTTGATGCTGCCTTTGCTTCTACAGGTAAGCTTAGCTTCTTCTCTTTGCTCTTAGCTTTCTGCTCTAACTTATTGCTTCTGCTTCTCTCTTTGTTAGTTTGTGGATTTAAAGCCAATCTACTTCCTGACTATTCGTTTCCGCTTCCCAGCTTTCTGGTTCCCCTGCCTCTATCCATTTGAATCCCTCTGTCTTGCATAATCAGTCACTGTATAACGCCTCACAGGGAGGTGGCCACCTAGTTCATAATGGATGATTGTCAGTTCTCTTGGACATATTTGAAACGACCGTTTTTTTTGTTAACTCCAATAATGCCTACGAAACACGACCTTCTACCAACGCATCATCCATATCAGACTTCAAATCCTATGTGACCTCGCTTCATAACCTTGTCAAATCGTCTTCATTTCATCGGAATGCGTCTCCGCCATTGATCTAGGGGCCCCAGATCCGATGGTCATCATTCATATCAGGTGACTAAGTAACCTGATGTTTACTCGTCTGATGTGAGCGGTTCTCTCTCTCTTCCCTAGGACACGTGGCAATCGTTGTATGGCATCGGGTGGAACTCGGTCTAAACCGCTTACTGCTCAAAGCCCCTATGATATTCTGCCGGTTTTGTGGAATCCCACTCTTATGGAACTGAAACATTATTTTCTGCGTTTTATAGTTATTTTAAGTCTGAGAACTCGAGGCTTCTCTTCACTGAGAGGTTTGCCCTGCGATATCAGAAACTACCTTCGCTGCTTAAATTTGTCCCTGCATTTGTTGGTTGGTGTCAGCGTGCGTTACCATGGTTCACCGCTCTGCATGCTAGATCAATGGCCCTCGTTGATCCGCGCTAATCACAATTGCAACTGTCTGAGGATTCCTTCCGATAGATTGACCTTTATAATACTTTGAATATTTGGCATAATTTTTAAAGAGTTCATGAAAACTTAGAGAGTGTTCTAGGATCCAATTTGGATCAACTGAGCTTGGCATAGAGCTTGTGCTCTCTCAACAATTGCAATACCAATTTAAAACGCTCTCTACACTTTTGTCTTTTTTTTAGTAGAACAAGATGTCATCCACAAATACCAATACAAAATTGCTTAAATATGGAATGATGACATTATTCATTAGACACATAAATGTGGTGGGGGCATTTGTCAGACCAAATGCTACCACCACAAACTCATAGTGTCCATATATAGCCCTAAAGGTTGTCTTTTGGATCTCCTGATCCTTAATTCAAACCTAATGGTAACTAGACCTCAAAACTATTTTCGAGAATACCACAACCCCTCTCATATGATCAAACAAGTCATAAATTCTAGGCAATGGGTACTTGTTCTTCACTATGGATTTATTCAACTTCTTGTAGTCAATGCACAACTATAGCATGTAATCTTTATTTTTCACAAATAACACTAGGGATCTTCAGAGTGACATGTTAGGTCTTATAGAGCCCTTGTCAAGTATGTATTTCATTTGTAGCTTTAGCTCCACTAGATCTAGTGTACTCATGTGATATGGGGATTTTGGGATTGTCACTGATCCTAACAGTAATTTGATGGAAAACATGATCTCTCTCCTGTGTGGTAATCCTAGGATTTCCTCGCAAAACAAATCATTGAATTTCCTTAACACTGGGTTCTCTTCCATTTTGTCCCTATTATTTTCTAATTCGTTGGTCACCTAGAATGTAGGCACACCCTTTCTTGTTGTAACCTTTCATTTGCAATACCAATATTTTCATAATAGCGAAAATATTCCTTATTCCTTAAAGTGTCACTTTCTCCCCCTCATCACTAAGACATTCCAGTGACTTTTTGTAGTAGTTAATTTTGGATTTATGGGATATTAGTTATTCCATGCTAACTAGCACGATTCCACTATGTCTCTCGCTCATCTTTTATTTCTTGCGGCTAGTTGAACTAGCGACGATGTCTCAAGGGTTTTCTTCTAAAAAGCGTATCTGTCTGGTACGATCGAGATGATATAGCTAAAATTAGAACCTAGGTTAATTAAAATCGATACAAGTTGGTTAATGGCCATATCCTCCATCTCAATTACTGAAGCTTGATTGTTGGATTTCCTTTTGTCCTATGCAACATAAAGTTTCCACATGTTGTGAGCCACATCACTCATCATTACTACTTCTTGCATATTATACAACCTTGTGCCATTATGTTATTTCTAAGGACATTATTTCTGTAGGTGATTCTTTCCACATGGAAAACACTATAAGGGACCTTTCATAAACCCCATTGACCTCTTCTCTTGTTGGTTTAGCAGGATCGTCTTTGTTGGTGTTAGTAAATTTTTGTTCAAAATCAACCTTAGCAGGAATGGTGAACCTCAGTGTAACCACCCCTTCCCACATATACCCAATTTCACAAACTCTCCAAGGTAAGCATGAGATGGGTGTCACCATGACATGACCTGACCTCCTAGTTCTAGTTAAGAAAGTCAACCCTACATCCTGACCACAAATTGACATCCTATAGGGACTACATATCACCCAAGAGATGAAGAAACACCCCATCTGGTCAATCCCTAAACTAGAACCTTGTTTCAGTGACCTATACCTATAACTGTACCCTTGACACTATCTACATGTGGTTGTGAGCCTCCAACCGCACTCACAAGCCTTGATCCATCTAGTTATGACCCCATATATCCAGTTATGTGCCTACAGTCCTGGGATCTGAGCCACTTTTCTAGGCTAGTATCTAGACCACTACCCAAAATATCTTGTAAGTTTATAAAATCATATTTCTCATAATGAAAATGCTAATCGTTCAAACTTGAAGGCACAACTTTACCTAGATTGCCTAGAACAAACTAGAAATTTCATTAAACACATGGAAAATATGTAAGCTACAGGTCATGAATGCATATATGATCATAAGTGTTTGAGATTGTTGGATAGGGTCCCTAGGGTCAAGTTGAGTCAAATTTTGATAAAATTTTATAATCTTCTTTTGTAAGCATGTAAAGTCTCCATGAAATGTGGAAGCAGAGCGCAGAGCTAGTATGAGTCAAAGGGGAATTAGTCCCTTAGGTTGGTAAGTAATAGAGAGTTTTGAGACCCGCCCATGGTCTGCGGACCATGATATTTTAAGTAAAATGCTATATATAGATGGGTCATAGTGAGTCTAAGGAGGGAACCAATATAGAAGATTATTGTATTGGGAAAGAAGATAAGGTAGGAAAGATTTGTTTTCTGTACTTAGGCGAAAGGGGAAGGCTCCTGCAGTTGAGTGCTCGGAGACCTTGGTAAGTCCATAAGATGAGTGTGTAGGCCCCTACAGCTGAGTGTGCAGGGAAAAAAAGTCTATACTTGAATGATTATACTCAATAAAGACAGTTTTGAGCCAATTTGGATGTATCTGTGTATTATTTCTTACTTTTGCAAGTTTATGTATCTTCACTCTGTGTTATAATTTACATGAATTAATGCTTAATTGTTATGCGAAATTAGTAGATCTGTAATATTTATTCATTTTAAAACTAATTAAGGACCTTCGAGAAGATCTGGAAGTTGTTTTAGTGCATTTACAGTAGTTGTCTGTTCGAAAGGATTAAGGGTGCGTGAAAGTAGATCTAAGCCCTAAGGACTACAAGAATCTATCACATAGGCCTTTGGATGCAGAAATTTGGTTCTGTCATCCCCCAATATTGCTTCTGGTGATACTATAGACTATGCTACATAGGCTGTTGCCAAAAGGGCTAGTAATTAGGTTTTTTTGTTGTTGGCACAGATAATGCTGAACCTGGGTCAGGCCACATCAAGCCTACAAATGGTTCCATTGTTGGGACCAGGATCTATCTGAGGAATGTGTGATGTCGAATAAGTGGTTTCCTACTAAGAAGGAAATCAAAAAGTGGATAGATTGGAAGTTGCACGCGTTTGCAGCTCAGAAGAATAGAAACCTCTATTTATCCAAGGAACAATGGTTGAATAGATACATGTACATAGACAAGACTGAAGACTTCTTCTGTTTCTTTCCTTGCAAACTGCAAGAGTGGCTGTCTAGATTAGTAGATAGTCAGGGCGCGTGGAGGCTTAACGGCCCTATTGTGTGGACCCTAGAGCTAGTGAAGTGCTTGGAATCTTCAGAAAAAAACATCGCGTGAGCCATTGATCACTGGATTGATCAGACCTTGGGAGGATTCATTACTGAGCTCGATTGATACAACCATAAGCTATAGTGAAGCAAAGTGTAGATTATTCAAGGGACCAAAAGAGGTTAGTATTTAAATCTCTGAAGACTTGGATTAGGATGTTGTTGTGTGAGAAACAAGTTATGCCATTACATTGATGTTTGGGACTACGCGAAGCAAAAAAACCTTCAGAATAAATGAAGAATTAGGCTCTGAATACAGTTCGTTGTTAGGATCTTCTGATAGCGACGACGAAGGTATTGTTTTGAGAAAACCATGAAGCGTGCTGCAGATAGTAAGCTAGTGTATCCAAAGGATACACCATCCATCCACTCCATCGCCACCTCCACCTCCACCACATACACCTACATGTCCACGTCCACGTCCACCTCTGCATCAATCATTCAACATGGCGAACACGATGAAGTTGCTGATCTTTAAAGGGGTAGGAAGCGAATACCCCAAAAAATTATGATTCATCATGGATGTTGTGTGGAAGGCACAACATATTACTAACAATAACATCAAGAAAGCGAAGCTGGTCACAACGCTACAAGATAAAGCATTGAGTTGGTATATTAAGTTATGTACAGATCAACCAGTGTGATGATGGCAGAGACTCAACAGGCACTGAACAATGAGTTTAAGATTCCTAAGTCTTAGGCGCAGTCT